>CM052702.1:6844160-6884589 GCA_028551405.1 Uromys caudimaculatus
TCTGGGTTGTTTCCAGCTTCTGGCTATTATAAATATGGCTGCTATGAACCTAGTGGAGCATGTGTCTTTGTTACATGTTGGGGCATCTTCTGGGTATATGCCCAGGAGAGGTATAGCTGGGTCCTCAGGTAGTATTATGTCCATTTTTCTGAGGGTCCACCAAACTGATTTCCAGAGTGGTTGTACCAGCTTGCAATCCCACCAGCAATGGAGGAGTGTTCCTCTTTCTCCACATCCTCACCAGCATCTGCTGTCACCTGAGTTTTTGATGTTAGCCATTCTGACTGGTGTGAGGTGGAATCTCACAGACTTGTTTTGATTTGCATTTCCCTGATGACTATGTTCTTTCATAGTACCTCCATTAGTATGAGACTTGCAGTTTGTCTGGATTTCTTTGCTTAGGCAGTTTGGCTGCTCTGTCTGCTCCTTCCAGATGCTTTGAGGGTCTCTCTTTCTTCCAGACTGCTGGGGCTGAGTCTCTTGTAAGCCTCTCGGCTTGTCTGAGCATCTTCTTTGTAGGTTAGCTTGAAGAGTGACTCGCAGTAGTCTTACTGATTCTATACTTTTGGGAAAGGAGGGGACTGGTGAACTGGGTCAGTTGAAGGGACTTCCTGAAGATAGAATTGTTTCCTTCCAGGTTTAAGGAGCTGCCCTGCAGGGCAGAGTGCTTCACCTCTTTTTAGAATACCCCATTGTTTCCCCTCCATGTAAACAGCCTTTCCTAAAATATCCTGTTGTTTAATCTCCCTTCATATCCTATGTCTTAAGAAGTTTCCCTCCGAGATGGAAGGTTTTAACCACGGAGGAACCTGCCACACATCAGGTGGCTATTTTCATCTAAGGTAGTGGTCCTCAACCTTAATAGTTCCTCATGATAGGGTGACCACCAAGCATAGAATTACTTCGTCGATACCTCATAACTGTAAGTTTGCCATTGTTATGAAGTGTAATGTAAATATCTGATTATGCAGAATATCCTGTAGGTGACCCCCAAGGGGTCGAGACCCATAGGTTGAGAACTGTTGATCTGGGTATCTTCAAGCCTTAAAAAGCTGTTGAAAATAGAGGGACCTGAGGAGGGCATGCCTCTCTGACTATATTGATGGCAGAAGAAATACCCAAGCATTCAGGAAGAGGCAGTAGGCTGAAGGGATCTCTTCGGATGAGCAGTTGAACCAAGGGCATTAAAGCCAAAAAGGATAACGATCATGGCTCGGTTATTGGGAAAGACTCCATCTTTTCATGTGATCAGTTGTCTAAGACACAGAGGTGAGTTGATGTCCCACGGGGGGGGGGGGAGGACTAAGAAATTGAGACAGAAGAGGTATGAGAAGGTGGTATTTTGTTCTGTCACCTTGACACAAGCTAAGGTTATCTGAGGAGAGGGAACCTCCACTAAGAAAATAGCTCCATAAACCAGGCCTATCAGCAAACCTGTCAGGATTATCCTTATTAGTGACTGATGTGGGAGGGCCCAGTCCATTCTGGGCAGTGCCACTCCTGAATGGGGAGCAAGAGAAAGCAGGCCAAGCAAGCCATAGGAGCAAGCAAGCCAGTAAGTTGCATTCCTCCATGACTTCTGCTTTAGTTCATGGTTTCAGGTTCCGGGCCTGACTTCCATCAGTGATAGAGAGTGACTGACACAAGAGTTGTAAGCTGAAATAAATCTTTTACTCCCCAGATCACTTTTGGTCATGGTGTTTTACCACAGCAATAGAAACCCTCAGACAGAGATTGCTACCAGGCACAGGGGCTGTTGCTGTGACAGGACTGGCCACCCGTTTTCAGGAGAAATGTGGTATTTGAACTTTTTACTTAGAGATTTGTTGCTAGAGCTAAGGATAAACCTGGATGCAGCGCAGATGATGGAGCTTGGAGATTTTGGGAGTCCCTTAAAGACTCTCTCAAGTCACTGGACATTTTCAATTAAGGATTCCTGGTTCTGATCAGCTGGGGGTAAAGATTAAAAATAAGAACAGAGCCAGTAATGTGAATTTGCTTTTCTGGGACAAAGGACCCTGGTTAGCTGGAGCTGAGATATTATGTTGTGATTAAGAAGAGACCAGCATCATCAAGGTGAAATCTACGAAGTGTTTCCCCGGAGTCAGCAAACAGAAGCTGTGGTCTTGGGTGGGGCTATGTATATGTCTGGGAGACAAGACTGTACCTCATATTGGCAGCTGAACTTGGTAATGTGTAGGGTTCTCAGGCTGAACTGGTTTTGAAGGCAGAAGGGGTCACTGAGAGTAGCTGAGGTTTGCCTGTGAGAAGCCAGGAGAGGATGCTGGAGATGGTGCAGCCTCAGTTGCCCTGGAAGCCCCAGACTGAAAGAGTCATGGAGAGAAATTGAGGCCTGGCACCATGTGGCAGAGTAAGAGTCCCTTATGAGCGCCCAGAACAGGCTGTTGGAAAAGGTACAGTCGAGTGGCAGTGGAGACCCTAGCGTTTTGGAGATGAGTCCTAAGGATGGCAGCAACTGGACCGTGGAGCCAGCCTGAGCCTACAGCTGCTGTGTGTGCTGCAGATATCAGAGCTAGAGATACGGAGCCCTTTGAAACCTAGATCTTCAGTCACAGACGTCAGACATTAAGCTAGTTACACTGTTGGGCTTTGGTCTTGCTATGATTTGAGTATGACTATGCCTGGGGTCTTCCCTTTGGAATAAGAAAGTGTTTAAGTTATTTTGACTTACAGGAACCCACAGAGGCTTTGGACATTTTAGAGAGGCTTTCAATCATGAGATTTGGGGTGTTTTTATAAAGAGACTGAACTTTGAAAGGGCTTGAATTTTTAAAAACTGTGGGGCTCTAAAGTTTTGGAATGTGTTTTATATTGAGATATTGGTATTAATACGAGAACTTATGGATGAAAAAGAAAGGAAGTATAGTTACCTACTGATGTGTTTGTATGTCAAGTTGACAAGGGTCATCTGTACTGGGTTTTTGTTTGTTTGTTTGTTTTTCTGGACAACTTGATACAAGCTAAAGTTACCTTACAAGGGGAACTACAACTGGGGAAATATCTCCATGGGATTGGTCTGCTGGCAAGCCTGGAGAGGATACTGTCACGATTCCTTTTGGCTATAACTTATCACAACATCAGAAAAGCAACAAATGTATCCAGTAAGAACATAACAATGCCTAAGGGGCCCTCTTCCAGGCATATGTGTTTTTGAGTAATCCTTCCCCTCTTTTGGAGCAGGTATTGGATGTAAGCAGAGAAGGCAAAGAAGAGGTGTTCTACGGACCTACGCTTCCCTTCGCTTCGAATGGGATAGCAGCATGTTTCCTTCCGGCTCCGTATTTCACATGCCCCGACCTTCAGACTCTGCAAGTGCCTCACCACAGGATCGGCACTGTCTGAAAAGCCGGCACTACGTTAGCATCAACAGGAGACCGAATGAGACCCTGACCTGTGGACACAGGGCAGGAACATCCTCAGTGCTCGAAGCGTCTCTGTCTTGTCTTACAGGTCTAAAATTGTGCTAAATACTAGCAAAAAAATGAATAATTTTCTAAAACATATGACGGAGAACTTTGTCACTTCTTTCAGTGTATGTTAACATACAATATGTCTGACTTTTGTTGTGGTGCACCTTAGTGCCGTCGGGGATCTTGTGACACTGTCAGTAAGGCACCTTACACACAAGGCACCGGTTTTCTCATAATCGTCTGTATTTATGCCTTTTTATTAAACATCAGCGTGTCATTTTTCAAACAACATTCTGCAGCTCTGCTCAGCAGAGGTTCAGCGGGATGGCATCATACCAGCTTTAAGTGCCATAGTTCCTTCAAGGTGATAGTAGTAAAGGACCTGGAAAAGCTCCCTTTCCAACCTTGGCTACTCTGGCCTTGAATCAGAACTCTATTAGGGCTAGGTTTCGCACCCTTGGAGGAGGACACTTAGTCATTTCCACACTAACTAAAAAGAATGCCCGTAAGGGTTAGGCAAATGCTCAGAACTTTGCCTAACGGGGGAGGGGGGGTGTTACTTACATTCTAAAGGGTTCTGCTGTCTTTCGAGCCCTGTGACTGAACCATTATATTTCCAAGTTTATAAATTTCGAGATGGAATGCTGAGAAGATATCATGTGAGATAAAGGAGTCTGAGAGCATTAGGAAGGCACTGCACCCATCCTGAGCAGGAAGTCCAAAGATCCCAAACTTGGACAAATTCTTGCCTCAAAGAAGTCTCTGTAAATGTCTCATCTAAAGTTAAAAAAAAAAAAAAAAATGGCCTGTAGTAACCATGGCACCATAGGAGACTGTGACCTAAGTCTGGACTGAGAGCCAGCAGTTCTAATAGATGTTTCCCAAGTTGATAAAGGTAATGTCACTCTTTCGTACCAGGAGGATTCACCACCACTGCCAATACAATTTTATCACTACCCCATTTAATAATGAATAATTCTTTTTGAGTCTAGAGTTCTGGGCTTGCTTTATCTCTAACTAAAAGTAAATCACCTTAATAATCACATTTTAACATAAATTCAACATGTTTGTTTCTTCTAATCTTGCCAAGACTTGAGGTCATTTTTATTTAAAAAAAAAAAAAAGCTGCTTAAGTCATTTGCTTACGTCATAGAAATTGTCTGTTTAACTCATGTAACCACTTGTTTTTTAACCATCATAAGTAAATGAAAAAAAAAAATACTTTCCTTCTTGTTCAGGTGGCCTCCAGTTGGCTATGTAGCTACGCTGGCCTCCAACTCATGATCCTCCCAAATAAACCGATCTCTTTATCTTAACCAATGCACTAATTGTACGCATTGCTGTATGATGTCTAAGCACTGTTCTACAGATAGAAATGCTCTCTGGTTACTCGGGTGAAAGGACAGGAAGAGACAGAGAGGGTAAAGAAGGAAGGTGAGAAATAGGAGTTCAGACAGAAACAAGGACCGTTCGGACAGGTAAGTGGTGAGAACATTTTAAAGGCTGCCTGTGAGCCTTCAGAGATAAATGGAATCATTCTGTCAGGAAAGCGCCTTTCTGCCTTTCTGATCTGCTTCAACACAGACCTAAGTAAGAAGTGCTTCAGACATACTCAACTTTATACTTGATATATGAATTTTCTCTCTAGTAGTTTTTCGTTGTAAAATCATTAACTTCTATTTATGTTCTCGGGTCCTATACCCAGTGAGTGTGAAGAAATGTCTTAAAAATCAGCTTGCCTCACAGATAATGGACATACCCCTAGACTGTCTCTGTATCCATTACTAACCATTCACTAAGCCAGCATCAATTACCAATTTCTCCGTGATGGTCTTCATGGGACAGTTTGGACAGATTCTTTACATCTATAATCAAAGAGCAGCATCAAAAGCATCATATTCCTTTGCTAAAAAGAAAGAAGATAATTGGATCCCTTTCCTCAAAATCATCTGTAGTGAAAAACCATCTATGAACTTGTATTTGGTGTGTACAAGCAAATCCTACCTGAACTACTCAGCTCTATATCTACCATTTGAGTGTAGTATCCTACAGTAATTTATCTTTCATTTCCAACCTTTAGAATTAAAGACTGTATTTTACTTTCCATTTAAGACCATAAGACTTTGAAGTATTTAAACAACAAGTAAGGATTTTACTTAAAAAAATGAAGAAGTGTCAATGATTCTGCTGTAAGAGGAAAAGCCAGCAAAGACACAGCTTCTACCTACAGTGCAAGATGCACTAAAACCCTAATCTCTGAAAAGAAATTGCCAACTGGATTACAGTAGTGGCACTTTCTGAACCTTCTTGTTTTCCTCATATGTAACGCGCATGTGTAGCATCCCTTCAGCTGTTGCAAAAGTTGAAACCTTCAATCATTTTGAACACAAAGTATAAATGTAACAGGAAGAAGACAGACACTGTTTCACTAAGTAACATGGCTCATCTTTCTTTTCAATCTATATTCACCAGCACAATGTACGTTAAAGGACTACTTTACATTTATATACCCATCTCATCTTTATTATATGCAAACAACCTATAAATTACATATAAATTATCTATAATGTAATAAACTGTAGTTATCAGCACAACAAAGTTCTAAGTAAGGACCGGGTGCAGCTCAGTTGAAAGAGTGTTTGCCTTGCCTGCGGGAAGCTTGGATTTCCATTCCTAGTAGTGCATTAAACTGGCTGTGGTGGCTCATGCTTGTAATCCCAGTATGCTTGGCAAGTCTTGGCTACCAAGAGAGTTCAAAGAAGCCAGCCTGCAAACAGAGATTCTGACCCTGTCTTTCATAAATAAATACAATAATGAAATTGGTAAATTAGAATCATGTGGTATTGAATTGGGTAACCTCAGCATGCAGATGATCACAGTGAAAACACAACTCCTGTGTCTAATCAAATAGAGGAAAGAATATGCTATTTTGTTAGAAATCTAGACGGACTGTTTTAACCAAATCAAGTACATTGTTTATACTGCCATTTTACACTCTTGTGTGACTAGGCAGTACCTTTAACTATAAGGAGGGTAGGCATTTAGTTTTGCTTAGTGCAGAAAAGATATAGGGCTTAGAGAAGAGTTCCTCAAGAGCTTCCCAAAATGCAGAAACATACCAATTTTTATATAAAATCTTAACTGCCCAAGATTCTATAAGAACTGAGTGTGGTTTTTGTGATGGTGTGTGCCTGACACTCCATCATTCCAGCACTTGGTGGGAGGGAGGCTGAAGCAGGATTTTATGGCCTAGGATACCCAGAACACACACACACACACACACACACACACACACACACACACACACAAAACCAACAAGAGAAAAAAAAAACCACATTTTGTGCCAATACATGGAAATCCATAAATTATTTAAGAGCACAATGTCTTAAAAACATGAAAAGGCCAGGGAGATGGGAAAGGTGCTTAGAGAAGCCGAGCCTGGTGTCCTGCATTAGATCTCTGGGCCCCACATGGTAGAAGAAGAGAATTAACTCTTCCAAGCTTTCCTTTGACACACACACACACATACACACACACACACTGGTACGTATGCCCACACATAAAATACACATATACAAAAAAAAGTAAACTTTTATTTAAAAAAGTGAAAGCAGTATGGACCATGCACCCATAGTCGTACCACTGAGGTGCCTAAGAGGATTCTGAGTTTGAGTCTGGCTTGAGCTACGGTGAGCCACAAGCCCCTGTCTCAACAAAAAAATCTCCAAGAAAACAAAAGCACTAAACAAAACCCCACCAAACTTGTGAAAAGCTATGGTAGAAGCTACGGGATAATTTAAAAAAAAAAAATCAAGTAATCTAAGACATAACAATACTATTTTCTTATATGCATAGATAGGAAAGAAGTCAAATGCAACCATCTCTCACGTAATGGCTAGGATTCTGATTAGTGCCTCCTTAGGCAAAATCATTGTACTCACACAATAGGTAGTAGTCAGTCAGTCACTACTTGTGGCCTCTGGATGCTATCCAGATTTGTGGTGCTGGTGTAACAAGGTATACTGCTTTACAGTTAGTTTTATTTAGTACTTTTATATATTAGGAATATAACACTGAGAGGAAGTAAATACACAAAGCACCAAGTCATGAACCATGACATAGTACGTGCTGTGCATAGATGTATGTGCTATGTCTGGTTCGGTGTCTACCAGGGTTCCCTGCTCCCCACTGGCTTACCTGTCCTAGCACCAGTCCACATGTTGTATATGGTATACTGTGATGTTGCAATGGCTATGCACCTTGGTGTTAGGACCTTCATAGCTCTGCCATGATCTCATGGTATGACCTTGGTATGTGCGTCCTATCTCTTAAACATCATGCACCATATGACTTTACTTAAAAAATGATAGGTAAAGATACAGGTGTTTAAAATTATGTAATTCTTCTAGTGCAAATGAACTCAACACTGACTTTTGCAGATGATCCTACAATTTTTTCTTACCCATGGAAACCATCTAATAAGATGATAAATTAAAGATTAAATCAAAACCAAATCTTAGTGTCTAATAAAACATTTTCATCACTGTCGCCCTCCAATCATCTTTTATACCCACCGCATCTGGTGCTTTGTGGGGATTTGACTGGGGTGATCACATACCCAACACGTACATTTTCTTCTTTTTAACTGTTTCACGTTTCTATAGAAATGAAGTGTATTAATTCTCAGCTGTATGACACACCACGCTGGCCAGCTAAATGAACCTGAGTTGAGAATGAACAGAGAAAGCAGGGAGTTTGGAGAAAAGAACCTTGAAAGGAACTGTCCATTTCCCGGCTGTCTGAATTTGGCCGTAATAAACACCATAACCAAAAACAACTTGGGAGGGAAAGGGTTTATTTCAGCTTATAGTTTTAGTCTGCTATTAAGGGAGGGGCAGAAATTCAAAGCAGGAACCTGGAGGTGGAGATAACTGAAGCAGAGGCCATGGAGGAACACTGCTTCCTGGCTTGCTTATTTTGCTCTTTCATACTACTCTAACTGCCTTCTAAGAGGTAGCATGGATCCAGTGGACTGGGCCCTCCTCTATCAATTAGCAACCAAGAAAACGCACTACTGACTTGCCTACAAGCAATCTGATGGAGTCATTTGCTCAACTTATTTTCCTCTTCCCAGAGAACACTGACCAATTAGGACACTGGCTCTTGTAAACAGGGCAGCAGAGAATATGAACACAGCCATATGAACATGGGTAAGCAACTATGGCTGTTTCAGTGTATGCACAGTGGTAACTGTCTTTGTAGTCCTATTTTTAGCTTTTTGAGGTCTACTTATTTTCCTTGTGTGTCTCCATCCGTTTGCACTGTGGTAGTTTGAATGAAAATGGCTTCCCATAGGGACTGGTACTATTAGGAGATGTGACCTTGTTGGAGTAGGTATGTATGGCCTCCTTGAAGGAATTGTCACTGGGAATGGGCTTTGAGGTTTCATATACCCAAACCAGGGCCAATGTCTCACTGCCTTCCTGCTGCCCTGGATGTAGAACTCTGAGCTCCTCTCTGGCACCACATGTGCCTGGATGCTGCCATGCTCCCACCTTGACGATAATGGACTAAACCTCTGAACTGTAAGCCAGCCCCAATTAAATGTTTTCCTTTATAAGAGTTGCTGTGGTCATGCTGTCTCTTCACAGCAGTAAAAACCCTAAGACACATTCAAACAGTGATTAAGTCTTCCCTTTCCCCACATCCTAGGCAGCATTTCCTTTCCTAATAATTGTCATTCTGACTGGGGTAAGATGTGATCTCAAAGTAATTTTACTTTACATTTCCCTGATGGCTAAGGATGTTGCATACTTTAAAAAGTATTTCTCAACCATTTATTTTTAAAGATATTTTAAAAGATTTCTTTTAATTATGTGTTTGTGTCTGTACAAGTGTTTGCCACATGTGGTGTGCAGGCCAAAAAGGGTCTCAGATTTCCTGACGCTGGGGGTACATACAGGTGATTGCAATTCCCAATGCAGGGCGTGGAACTGACGGTCCGTCCTCACGGAGAGCAGCCAGTTCTTGCTCTTTCCCTCAATCTTTCCCCTTATTTACTTTTGAGAATTTCATGTATGAATATTGTATTTGCAGCATTTTTCCATTTCTTCTCTCCAACACCTTCCCTGCCCCCCCTCCAAATTCATGGCCTCTGCTCTCCGCTCTCTCCACACCCACACAACAAAGAGTACAGTCTGATAATCTAAGTTAGATTTGTGAAATCCCAAAACAATATAGACTATTGCCTTTGGTTGCCTGTTGTGAAAGACACTGCACACTTTGGTCATAGGGCAAGCAGATAATGTTCTAGAGAGTCCCTCCCCAATGGCCATGTTTCAGTATTGGAAGGTGCTATGCAGGCTGCTGGTGGAGAAGCATATCAGCAGCTCCCCCAACTGTGACCTTGAGAACTACAATCATGACCAGCCTGACAAGACAGACCCAGTAGGCAACAGCAGCAATTACAGAAGTAAGCTGTGTGGTTGGATTTAAATAAGAGAGAACACGTCTAGTGCTGTAAAGCAGGCTGGGGTCACAGACCCTAGGAGAGAACCTCTTCCTCCCATTTTAATAAACTGATACCGTATCCAACTATCTTAAGTACCTACCCATATACTTAGGTATACATAGAATGTGGTTCTCAGCCCTCATCTGAGAAACATCTTTTTGCAAAGAACTTCAATAGGTCAAAAGGCAGAGAATAAGTGACCCCGGAATGCCTATCCCCACATGGAACACCTATGACACAAGCCTTACACCCAAAGCTGAGAAAATATTGCTAAGAGGGGGCAGAGTGTATGAGCCAAGGGACCAGAGGAATGCCTTCAAGTGCTATTCAGACATGATAGGGATGGTGCAGCCATGAGTTTGTAACAACGCTGTTGTCCGTTCAGGATCTGCACAGTAAGACAGTCCCCACTTCAGCATGCATGTAGAAAGGCTCATGAGGCCACACCCCCAGTTGAGGAGCTATAGGCAGTTGATGGCTATTCAGGGATAGTCAATTTTCTTCATGGTCTGTGGTAGGTTGCCAGTGCTCCAGGGGTTAGCCATGTACCCACGTGAATACGGATAACACTAATCAGAGTCAGTAGGAGGTATATAAACTGAGGACATATATTTGGGAGATTGTGTGTGAGGGGAACATGGGAGGCACTGGCAGAAAAATGAAGGGTGGATATGACAAGAATGAATTGTAGTTATGTGTGGAAATCTCAAAGACAGATCAGTTAGGGGACAGGATCCACAGGCAGGCAACAGAGTCAGGGCAAGCCTCTGCTCCAGTTGTTGCGGACCCACCTGAAGACCAAGCTGCATGCCTGCTGCATATTTGTGGCAGGTCTAGGTCCAGTCCTTGTATGCTCTTTGGTTGGTGGTTCGTCTCTGAGAGCCCCCAAGGGTCCAGGTTAGTTAGTTGACAATGTTAGTCTTCCTGAGGAGATCCTATCCCCTCCGAGTTCCTCAATCCTTCCCCCAACTTTTCTATAAGATTTTCTGAGCTCAGTCTCATGTTTGGCCATGGGTGTCTGCTCATCTGTCTAAGTCAGCTGCTGGGTGAAGCCTCTCAGAGGACAGTCATGCTAGACTCCTCCTGTCTGTAAGCACAACAGAGTATCATTAATAGAGTCAGGGACTGGTGCTTGTCCATGGGATGGGTCTCAAGTTGGGCAGGCTATTGGTTGGCCATTCCCTTAGTCTCTATGACATATTTGTCCCTTGGCTGGCATCAGTGGGAGAGGATGTACCCAGCCCTGCAGTGAGTTGAGCAGTCAGGGTGGGTTGGTGCCCACGGGGAACCTCACCCTTCTCAGAGATGAAGGGGAGGGAGAGATGGGGGAGGGAAGTACAATGAGGATATAAAGTGAATAGATAAATTAATGGGAAAAAAATCTCAAAGATCCCGTGCAGTTAAGTGGGCAGACTGACATCTAACGAGTCAGCTGAGCAAGGGGAGATAATTGGAGGGAGGTCCTGCAGCAAAGCAGCAATGAAAGAAAACAGTACTTTAGGAACACTCATTTCAGAACTGCTTTAGGACACACTGTAGGAACACAGACCAGAGATAAGGAAACAGCTTGCAGAGTCAGAGAAGGGAAAAAAGGTTTGGATGCAAATGACTGTAAAAGGGGGATGAGATGCATTCAGGACTCTCCTGGTTATCAAGCGCAGGCGGAAGGAAAGGTCTAAGGTGTTTCTGAGGTCTCAGGGCCACGCTGTCTTAGGAAAATGGTCTTCTCTTTATAGAAAACGGGTGACACAGCAGCTGCAGCTGCGATTTCAAAACACTGATCAAGAGGTTGAGAAAAATTAGTACTACAAATAGATTTAAGAGACAGCTCATGCCTTTAATCACAGCACTCAGGAGGCAGAGGAAGGTAGATCTCTTAAGTTCCAGGCCAGCCTGGTCTACAGAGTGAGTTCAGGACAGCTAAGTCTACAGAGAAACCCTGCCTTAGGGAGGAAAGCAGGAGAGGGGGGAGAGAAGGGAGGAGAGGAGAAAAGGAAGGAAGTGGGGGTTTATGAGCCTGTGGGATCAGTTCATACTAAAGTAATACCAAGACACATGAAGGACACAGCTTACCACTGGGGTCAGATCAAAGGGGGGAGGGGGAGAGAGACCCTGAGATGTGTTAGTCCTACCAAATGAAACGATTACTCAGTTCTTTTAGTTGAATTAAGCAAGCTCTATTTTCTGTCATACAGGGCTGTCTCCCTAAAGTGGGGTTTGAAAGAACTGCATTGAACAAAAATTTGGGTTTTACATTAAACAGGAATGAACTTATTTTGACCTTGCAATAATCTTGACCTTGCTTCTAATCTTAAGATGGAGTCAGGCTGGTCTCTCACATGCTGACAAGGTACAATGTAGACAGAAAGAGGGAGCATCTTTGATGAGAAACAGAAGAAAAAAGAAAAATTAAAATGTCATAGAGGCCTAAGACCACGAGAAATAAGAACATATTTAGATGCAACTAGAAGAGAATGACTTCTTCAAATGGTTTAGAAGCAGTCTCAGCGGAGAGGGGCTGTCTTAGTTACTGTCCTACTGCTGTGAAGGGACACCATGATCAAGATTAAATGGGGCCTTGCTTGCAGTTTCAGAGACTCAGTCCATGACCATCATGGTGGGGAATATGGTGGTAGAGAGAGAGAGAGAGAGAGAGAGAGAGAGAGCGCCTGTCCTGTACTTTTGAAACCTCAGAGCCCACCCAATTGACACATTTTCTTCAACAAGTTCACACCTCCTAATCCTTCTCAAACAGTTCCATTAAATGGGGACCAAGCATTCAAACATGGGAGCCTCTGGGGACCATTCTCATTCAGTCCACCACAAACTCTAAGGAAACAGGTATCTAGTAAAGGCCGGGAATGCAAAGAGGCACGAAAAGGGTCAGAGAAGATTTTACAGAGAAGGGAACACGGAAGAAAGGCATCTTACATGGGCATAAACCCGTGTAAACAAAGCTCATCTCCAGTAGGGGAGGAAAACTATCTTGAAATATACAAAGCCAGCTTCTTCTCCAGAGATCCTATCATAGCCCTGGATTCTTGTCTGCTTCATGCTTTAAGGCCCTGATTTTACCCAGGGTCTCATTCCTGTGGATACTTACTTTACCTGTGCAGCCAACACTTGTTACTTACTTTCAAAAACAAATTTTAATTATTTTGAGTACCTATTCTCTAAATGTGTAACTAAGTAGCAGCTTCTCATGGTCCCTAAGTTTCAAACTCTAAGCAACATGCTCTAAAACATATCCTTTTACCTTTTATCTTTGGTTTGAGATAGGTCCTCAGTCAAGCTCAAACTGGATGTGAACTAGTGACAGTCCTCTGGCATCACGAGCCACTGATACCTTATCTGTTAAATACCTTTGAAAATGACCTTGGAGAACAGGCAACACTTTTGTTCTCTCCCATGTGCCACGCCATGCTGATATGCTATGTTACGTTATGGTATATATTTTTTGTGTGCGCTGGGGATTGAAGTTGGCCCTCATAAAAATCATTCTGGCATCCTTTTTAATGGCCTTTTTGAGTTGCCTTAGAGAAATCAGAACTCTTGGGCTACAAAGACTGCACAGCTCTTAAAGGCTAGGCTCACAATCCAAAGGACAAAAGTCAAACTGCTTTAGCTGCTGAAGCAGACAGTATGACTTGGCATTAGACCAGTCATTGTCACGATGTAAGGAGATTCTTTGCTATGTAGTCTTTCACACCTTGAATCCATTTGTTGGAAGTAACAACAGTTGATTTGGGGAGAAAAGGAGACCATTTGCCTATTATTAAAGTAACAAAAAAAGATTTCAGAGATTAGAATTAGGAAAGCACAGAGAATGCTGACTGCATTTTACTGTTAAAACACCATTGCTTTTTTTTTTTTTTTTTTAATTGTTTTTACTCAGTTGGGGACCAAACCCTTGCAGGTACTCTAGAACTGAGCTAGAGTTAGAAGATTGAAGTGTTTTCTTAAGAGAACAGGAATAAAGAATACAATCCCAAAAAGTAAAACAATATTTCAAAGTTGAAACATGTTTAAAAAAAAATTTTTTTTTGGGAAAAAAAAAAGAATAACAACAAAAAAACTAACCCCAAACCCTAGGATTCTCCACTTACATTTTATGATTGAAATCAGGAAAAGAGAAGAGGAGGAGAGGGAAGGGGAGAAGGAGGAAGAGGAGGGAAGGGCAGGAAAGGAGAGGAGAGGAGAGGAGAGAACTGGAAGGCACACTTAGCTACTCTTCTATTGCCATGATAAACGACATGCCAAAGGCAACTTAAGACGGGGAGAGTTTATTTTGGCTTACGGTTCTCGAGGGCTAAGTCCGCGATGGGGAGGCATGGCCACAGAGACAGGAAGCAGAGAACTCTTACTGAAGTACCGCAGATCTTTATGCTCCCAAAGCCCACCTCTAGGGATACACTTTTCCCATCAAGGCTCCACCTCCTAGACTTCCCAGCCGGGGAGCAAGCACTCAGACACAGGAGCCTATAGCAGGCATTGCCATTCAAAGCACTCCACACTCTCTCCTTTTATTGTTATGAGTAACAGGGCTATTCTGTTAGTAAACTAATCGACTCAGACATTTTCACATACATTATTTCATGGATTCCTGTAACGTTGGGAAATTAAAAAGATTACTGATCTTTTTGTCCATGAAGAGCAGTTAGATAAACTCCTGGATTGAGACCTATGCAAGTTCTTAGCGGTGGAACTGGTTGGAACTCCTATTGGAACTCCTTGCATTTAGTGATGTGCACCCCCAGAAATGTCCAGAAGGTGAAGTGCCCGGCCTCTGAGAGACAAATAAACAGAAGGGAGAGCAAAGGACAAAGCCAGCAGGTGAACTGTGCGGCCTCTGTGAGACGCTAAGTTATAAGAGCAAGGAGACACACTTTCTTTACCAGTAGCCTGGAGATGTGGCCAGAATACTAATTATTTCTTTAAAGGCTCCGTCCTTCCTCTCCCTTGATAAGCCTTCTAAATGACAATTCTGGAAGATGAATAAAGAAAAAAATCTAGCAATCTATAGAATGTACACAGAAGTAGTGTTTATATACTTATTAAAATAAACGGTGTGTAAAATCCTTCAGTCAGAATCTGTGTGATTCCTAAGTGTAAAGTACACATTTATTTAGTACGTACAGTTTTTGTAAAGGTTTTACTTGCTGACTTTGCTTTATAACAAAGAAAACAAATACACAGCCCCACATCCTGGAACTCACTTCCTTCAAACAGTACAATAGAACAGGCCAGGAAGGTAATTTGGGGGAAAAAGGGCATGAACACAAAAATTATACAGGCACAAAAGTAATAAAAGCAAATTAGTCACTACACAGGTTTCCAGTACACACTGGGTAATAAATACTCACAGAGAGCTGTTCTGATTCAAAATGACTTTAATTTAGTTAAAAATCTCTCCAGGATAGAGCAGAGTTTTCCAGAGTTCCTAGTATCCTGTTATACAGTCACTAATTAGCCTTCACTCCTATGTATACTTCATACACGCAGACAAAGAAGGAAATTATTTGTGATATAACATTACACAATTAATTACAGTACCAGCTGGGGTGGCACAAAGCAGCGTTTGACAGAGACATCACAGACAGGAAGCACCACGCAGCAGCATCACAGCTTGTCACTTTCCAGTCTCTGCTTCTCATCCTGTCCCACCTGCCCTAGTCGAGATAAAAGTTTGCTATATGCTTCCCTGTTTAAGGGGGGGGAAAAAAAAAGAAATTCACTTATGTATTTACTAATGTCTATTCAACTATCTAGCAGATTTAACACAACACTTAAAAATAATGCTGCACGTATCTAACGAGTAAAGTCAGGTGAAGGATTCACGCAGGTTTAGTGTAACTTGTATGTACAAAATGAGTTAAATGCTGCAAGCGCTCATTGGCCATCGGAAATGCTATAGCTCCCATCCGTAACAATGCACTCAGGGCATGCTGCTTAAGGATGATGATGGCATGATTACAATAGGGAGATGGCTCACCAACGAAATGATGGAATGTAAGTGTTACCGAGGACTCAGTCACAACAGTAGCATATGCCTTGTTTTTCTCTGTACCTTCTCCTGATCTTTAACAGTTCGAAAATAAAATGGTGTTTTTAATCATCTGTAGCACTTCCTGGGATTTGAGACTTTTTTTTTTTTTTTTTTTTTTTTGGCCTGGCTCCAAGAGGGCAAGGCTGGTCAGAAGGCTGAGGCAGGGTCTACAGTGACCAAATTTTGTGGTCCATTAACATATCCACTACTTGAGATGCTTTAGGAAGTATTCTGCCTAGAAGATTTTTCATTAGTCTAAATACCTGTGAGCTTCTGAATCTTTAAAATGAGTCCTTTTGTGAACATGCATGCCCACAAAGAGTAGCTGTACGTGCACAGGGAAAGCAGCCCCACGGGAGGGCTGCCCAGATACTATATAGGGCAGCAAAGATAATATATAGATGTAGACAGTGTTAACTCAGCAATACTTAAGGGGGGTGTGTGCTAGCCGTGGGGAGGTTTGGAAGTGCCCAGTCATTGAGCTAGCTAATCCGTATTAAAATATAAAGGTTGTATATGCATGTCTTTCATTCGTGAATCCCGACCTCTTGGGCAGGTGCAGAGCCGCACGCACACTGCTGGGAGCATAGATGGACTCCGTAAATATTGACCGCTACAGGTAGCACATTAGCAAATGCTGTCACAGTAGTCCAGTGGGCAGAGTTCACAGGGAAACCCCAGCCTTTTCATGAAAAGTGCTCAGAAGCTAGATGCTAGCGATTTTTGCCAGAGCATGTTTTATGGTATGAAGAAGGCAGCCCTTCGTTAAGGCTGTGATTGAAGCACTCTAATCTTCTCTCTGTCGAAATCAGTCAGAGGCCAGCCAAGTACCCCACAGAAGAGACATGGCACTGTGGCATGATGTGGGCTTTCTAAGTTTCCTTTTAAAAGTTTTCATTTACTGTGCTGCAAAGATGGACTTTTCTTGTTAGCTAATGTTATCATCAATTTAGGATGTCTCTGGGTAAACTAACATAGAATACCATAGTAAAATTTTTTTTTCAGCTAAAAATGGAATATATGTCATCTGAGAGGAGAGAGCCTCAATTGAGAAAATGCCTCCATAAGATCCAGCAGTAGGCAAGCTTGGAAGGAAGTTTTTTAAATTAGTAACTGATTTGGGAGAGCACAGCGCATTGTGGGTGAGGTCATCCCTGGGCTGGTAGTACTGGGTTCTATAAGAAAAAAAACTAAGCAAGGCATGAAGAGCAAGCCAGTTAGTTAGCAGCACCCTTCCATGGCCTCTGCATCAGCTCCTGCCTCTAGGGTGTCTGCTTTGTTTGAGTTCCTGCCCTGACTTCCTTCAGTGATGAACTACTACCTGGAAGAGTAAGCACAATAAACCCTTTCATCCATAAGTTGCTTTTGGTCAAATGTGCAAAGTGAACGAAGTATTCCGTTCTGTAACTAGCTTAGGACATACTAACACTTTCAGTACTAACTCCTCTAAAATAGTTTCTTTAGGAACAATAGGTTTATTCTTAGAATGATACATTGGGTAAATAGCCAGCACTATATTTGCAAACAACACAGAACTGAACACTCTACTCACAGACATGTAGCCAAATCCAGACAATCTGGCTCACCTGCCTTACTCATTCGATACACTGGACACAGCTGGGCAGTTATGATCTGTCAATATGGGTTTTATATGACAAGTCACCTGAGGCTTCGAAATCCAGCTCTCCCTGAAGACACAGTGCTTTAAAAAGATAAGCACCACCGAGGTGTGCAGCTTTGAGGTGGCCATGTCAGCAGGAGCATGGTAATGACATGTGACCCCTGCTAAGCTAAACTACTGTGTACTCATGCAAGCATTACAAAACTGACAACAGTCACAGCATTGAAGCATTTTTCATCTCAAAAGAAAATATCCCATGTTCCTAAATGGGCAATAAAGCATTTTAATAAAAAGATAAAACATGCATTATATGGTACACAAAATAGTATAATTATCAAACATACCTCTGTGCAATATTTCTGCCAAGGCCCCATTTCAGCTCTGAATCCTTCAGAGACTGAGTGAGAGTAGGAATCAACTGGATGACAGCGTGCTGATTCGTTGTTGCTACTGTCTCTAGGATGCCATATACTTGGTGACTGTAGTGCATACCATAGTCCTGGATGAACTGCCTGAAAGTAAAACAGACAATTTAAGGCGCAGTTTGAGGCAATTTCTTGGGCCAGTTATATACATTATAATCACTTCTAACCTGAACACAACAAGGATCATTATCTCACAAGGGCCGAGAGATTCTGCATAGTAAGGCCTTCTTATTTGTTTGCTTAACTCCTGGAGGTGGAGACTCTTGCATAGTCCAGCTGCACCCTCAACACTAGCCACTGGCCTCAGTCACCTAGAACGGTGGGATTTTAGGTCTGTATCACCAGGCCCAGCTTGTGGACACTTAGAGAACAACAACAACAACAACAAAAAATGACTGAAGGGTGAATCAGGTGGCTCAAAAAAAACTATGTCAGTCTAAGGGCTTTTCATGATATTCTCCCCTTCAAAACTGGGATAGAAGGAGTGTGAAAGGCAGGAAGCAAGGTCACATTTCCTAGCTATTTTTTAGCCTATCACATGTCTGTATTAGTCAATATAGTTATAATTATGAAAAGTTATCATATCTTTTTACATGCTTTAAGTGAACAAAAACCTTATAAGTAGAAAATCTATATAAATAAAAAAATTTACCTCTAAAATTTCCACATTCCACAATCAATATAATAAAAGCCATGTAGCTTAGTAAATTATATCTATCAAAGATTTGACCTTTTCTTGCCTTCCATGGTGTTAGAGTTTTCATGAATGTTCTAGCATAAAGTGATCATAACTGAAATGAACTGGGAACAGCAGACAAGCACCAATTATGAGACAAGAGGGAGAGACCAGGAACCAAATATGCAATGAAGAGTAAAAGAAACACACCTCAAATCACGTGTCAAGTAGTGCCAGGACAGGGGTGTTACAGGATGCACAAAAGCAGAGCCCTCAGGGAGCAATGGCACAAAGACTCTGCCCTAACAGAAGACTCCAATCAAACCTAAGGAGCTTTCAGAAACTTCAGTGCGTGAAGCAAGTTGAAGGACCAGGGACAGGCATTTTACACAGCATCCCCAGTGGCAGGCATTTTACACAGCATCCCCAGGAGCAGGCATTTTACACAGCATCCCCAGGAGCAGGCATTTTACACAGCATCCCCAGGAGCAGCTGAGCAAGCTCCCAAGGCCTGTGCACCTGTTGTCAGAACTTACACTTGGTTCTTTTTTCTTTTTAACCACATTCAAGATTCTTTCTCACTGAAGACACAAGTAATTTCAAGTCAGTTAGCTTACCTTTTTCCTTGGCATTTTTACTTTTCAACAAAGCAACACAATGTAACAAAACCACTGCCCCAAATACTATAATTGAAACACTGTAAACAAGTAGTAACACATTATGTTTTGGATAATTAGTTATTTAAAAAGCATGTTGGCTGTCAAATGGCTGGCAACTGTCTCCTTGCCAGTTGGCATGTGTTTCAGTTACCTCAACAGAGAAGTCAGCTGGGTGGCAGGCCCTCCTTCTGACCCCGCCTGGCAGGTTGTTACCATGCACTGCAGGTTCTCTGTGGCCAGCTTTCTAACTAGGAGAAAAGGATAGGATTACACAATGTGTCTGAACTGACCATCTGGATCTTCATTTTTAACACTCTTGATTTAGAAAAATATGTTGTTTTCTTCAAGTATGTGCATGCTTTTTTAAAGTTTTCAAATGAAATAGTTTTAAGTTTGTTTGCTCCGAAGAATACCTAAAAAGTTTAAAAATCTATTTTGAGTCTCAAAGCTGAAATAATGCATATGAAGCTGTTTTCCCTTTAGAAAGGTATCCATATTCAAAAACCCTTTCCACCCTATCTTACAAACAGATACATACAGACAAAAGGGAACCTTTTTAAAGACATAGATTTGCAGGCATATTGATTTTATTTTTAAATTCACAGGAGCATACCTTTCATCCTTTATAAACCTTTAAGTAGCAAACTAGACCAACCAATGTACCTTTGCTTTAAGTTAGCCAAACATTTGTATTATTTATTTAACCAAATTCTTTAAAATGGTGTGGCTGACCATACAGTGCAAAAATACTGCTGCACTTCGGATGTGCTGCAGGCTTATGTGTTAAATGCTGGATCGCCAGCCCTCAGAGCAGACGACAGTGTGCCTCTTCCTTTTGCTCCACGGTTTCCACGGTGGCAGCTGAGCATCCTGCCTCCATGTGTGTCCCTCATGATCACTGTCTCACCTTAAATCAGGGAGGAGGTCAGCCAGTTATGGACTGGAGATTACAACCCAGAGGCAAGCAACCCTTGCCGTACGTTGTGACTTGTTAAGGTAATAAGTATGAAGCTCTCTAATAGAAGCTGCATTAAATAAAGGCCTGAGCAGAGTGTGTGGAAAACTTAGCATGCTTATTTTTTTCTTTTTTCTGAGACAGGTTTCTCTGTGTAGCCCTTGCTGTCCTGGAACTCACTTTGTAGACCAGGCTGGCCTTGAATGCAAAGATCCACCTGCCTCTGCCTCCTAAGTGCTGGGACTAAAGGTGTGCGCCACCACACACAGAAGATTGGAGACAAGTAGAGAGAAGATTAGCATGCATTTAACGCTACAAAATTCTTGTTTGGGGCCCATCAAATGTGTCTCCAAACTGTGGCAGTTTCCATGACTCAGTGTGGAAGTAGATGCTTCACATACAGTGCAGCAATCTTTAGTATTGTCAGAGCTGCACAAGGACTGGCAGAGTCAGGTTCACACCACTTCTGTTATCTCAACAAGAAAGCCTACAGTGTAGTTATCATCTGCTTTCCCCTAGGTAAGGACGCTTATCAACTTCTGTCTCAGAGACATGTTTTCTGAGAGCTGGTGGAATCCAATCTGGAAAAAACTATTCAGAACAGCATATCATTTAAAACTTCTGAACCATTACTTCTAGAATTTTCCATTTAGTGTTAACAGTTGACCCACTGTGGATAACATGTAGCAGGTGAAACCACAGGAAACAAACCCATGGCTGTATGACAACTGCAGCACTGTCTGCTCTGAGGAAGCAAATCTTGAATGATGAAGTGCAAGGCTTTTGCTGCCCTCCAACATGTTTACCAAGGGCAGTGTTTCCAAAGAGCCAGGCTCTCTCTGGAGCCAGAAGAGGGCATGTCCTCCTGCCAAGTGATAGCACAACAGGGAACTGTAACAGGTCACTCTTTCCTAACTCAGACTAAGAGCACACAGGAATACTACCAGCACTGAAATAAATGTATATTTTAAAAAATTGTTAACATTTTTTAGAAAAGACAGAACATGTGAGATAAATTTGAACTTCAGAGTCCCTTGCAAACTTAGCAGTTAAAAGACAATCACACTGTAACACACACACACACACACACACACGTCCTCTTCACAAAATCAAGGGACAAAGCCCTAAGAGGCCAAACTGCTTATCAAGACAGAACTAAGATTCCTGCTCTGCATTCTCAGCAAGCCTTTAAAGGCCCGTCACAGGGGGACTAGAGATGACACTTTGGAGTGGTCACGCAGATTAAGGTTGATGAGAACAAGAGGAAATGGAGAATCAAAGGTGCTCCCCAGGTTTGTCCCAAACAGCTTGGCTATCCAGCAGACAAGTGAAGAGAAGAGACGGACCTCCCACCACCTGATATTTGACAAGTCTCATGTGATATCACAGGAAGCCTGCACAGACTTTTTTTTTTTTTTGAGGAGCTAAAAAGCCGAATCCAAGGAAATACCCCATACACTACTTGTCTCAAGGAAGAGGGGAAACAAAACAAAACTCTAAATTAAATAGGCTGAACTGTGTCCATATTTGATTCTTTTCCCCCACCTCGCCCCAGCTACTGTCAATATTTGATTCTTTAGCCATGATACATACCATGGGATGGAAAATAACCCTGTACCTGTAATATCAACTTGATCCATGGGAAAAAATAGTTGCTTAGCTTGTACACAGAAAAAGCTGACAAAAATCAAGACAGAAGAAACTAACCTTGGGGTTCGTTTACCAACACCAAACATTTCAGGATGCCAGGAAGGAGCAGGTCAAGGTCACACACACCCATTTCGGTGTCCTTGAAGAGCTGACGGATGAAGGCCAACACAGATGCTAAGCGAGGAGGGGGTGAGGACCCTTTGAACTCAAGGTAGGAGTTCCTGAAAAGAAGCAAACTTTGTTTTATTTTTCTTCTATTTAAAGCTCTATTGAGCAGAATCAAATGCCATTTATGTTAAAGATACAGTAAAAATGTATTCCTTGAAGTATTTTTTAAAAAACAATGTATATAGTCTATCATGTTAACTTTAAAGACCATTTTGGTGTGCTGTGTGCTCTGAAAGCTAGTAGAGATATATGGAAAACTTAACGCAACTAAGTTTTAAAATGAATTTACCAAACCTAATTGCTAACTTGTTTTCTCCTTTTCTCATGGATGTTTCATATTCCTTATCAGTTTAGCCAGGAATCAACATTTCCTTCTAATGTCAAATTTGCATAAATAAATCTCCCCTCACATTTATTTATTTAGAATTTAAGAGGGGCCTTATGTTTCTAAATAAATAAAAGGACTATACTAGGAATTAGCTTCCAGTTCTAGCTTTATCTTTCTTTCTTCCAGTAGGAATTTAGAGAACTAACCAGACTGAATATCATCTCTCAGGGTACAATAAATTAGAACATTGAAATTCAAGAGAGGTTGTAAGAATAACACCCTCCTTGCCTTAGCTTCCCACTTAACTGCTTAGACCCAGTTCTGGTCACTGTTCAGAAAAATGAGTTAGTGTGACAAGTGTTGAGTTTCTTTTGAAAAAAAAAAAAAAAAAAAATCTAGAGATTATGAAAGTTGGTCAAACATTATTTAACCCTCGCCCTACTACATTTTTAATTTTGCTGATGAATTTAGAACTTTGTATAAAGTAGGCAGGCTTCCTACCGAGGTACATTCCCAAACCCAAATCCTACCCAGTCCAAACGACACATTTATTTGAGAACTAATAGTATACATAAGGAAACACAGTAAACTCTAGAGCTTATAAACTCATTCAAGGAACTACACTTCAGAATCACTCTTGTTCCACATACAGTGACTCACAAATTTTACAATCCTAAATACAGTCCCTCTCTGAGACAGTGTTTGTTTTGTTCTGTGCACTGCTGAATTACTAATGCCCCCAAATAAACATTATTTGGCACATACTGGACACCAGAAGCAAATTAAAAATGGAAGCATGATAAGCTGTCTCCAGAGAGGCTCAGACAGAGCCTGACAAATACAGAGGCGGATGCTTGCAGCCAACCACTGGACTGAGCATGGGATCCCGGATGGAGGAGTTGAAGAAGGGACTGAAGGAGCTGAGGGGGTTTGCAGCCCCATGGAGGGAGCAACAGTGTTCCCCGGAGCTCCTGGAGACTGGACCACCAACCAAAGAATACACATGGAGGGACCCATGGTGCTGGCCACATATGTGGCAGAGGAGGGCCTTGTTAGCTATCAGGGGGAGGAGAGGCCCTTGGGCCTGAGGGTGTTAGAGGCCCCAGTGTAAAGGAATGCTAGGGAGGGAAGACGGGAGTGGGTGGGTGGGTGGGCAGCACCCTCATAGAGGCAGGAGGAGGGGGGATGGGATAGGGGGTTTCCAAAGGGGCAAACATTTGAAATGTCTATAAAGTAAATATCCAAAAATAAAAATTAAAAAAAATAAGTATATACAATTAAGTGAAAAAGAACCAACCACAGACTCATTATCTAGTGAAGAAGTTAGATATGACCACACCCAAAAAAGGGGCAATTTTAATCCATGTGAGTAGTGCTTGGACCAACATAAGGACAGAATCATCAGAAATTCTGAGCAAGAAGCCTAATTCAAACAGATCACTGTAGAGAGGTGTGGACTAGAGGAGCCACGGGAGCACACCTCTATTTCTGCTGAATATTGGAAACAAAACCAAACACCCACACACGTTTCTAGTCAACTAGAACCTACTGTGGAAAGAAGAATAAACCCATCCTTAGCTAGACATTTAGTACAACAGAAAACTGAGAATCTAGCTGGGATACTAAGCAAGGGGCTTAACATGGTGACAGGGATTTGAATTCACCTCCCCATCTGCCATGGAACTTAATATTAAAACCAGGCAATGTCTTAAACACCATAACAGATTACTATAATCTTGCTGGAAATGAAGATCCAACTAAGGCAAAAATTATTCAGAACCTGAAAACTGGGTCATACGAGACCTACGCTGCCCTGTGGCATTAGGTGCAGGTTTATAAAGAACAAACAGGACTGAGTCCAGAGGGATGGCTTTTTAATGAAAAGACTGGTAGGGACAAAGCTTTAATCAAAGCTTTAATGGTCACGGTTTGTAGGACATGTGAAGGACAGGGACACTATTACCAGAAAAGATAGCTGGCAAACTTTGGGTAGCGAGAGTAGATCGTGTTACACAGCAAAAAGGAGATCATGTATGTTGGGAGGCAAAGAAGTATCAAAATTAATCTGGCTGGCCTTGGCGGTGCCCAAGTCAAATCTTAGTAGTTGGGAGGCAGAAACTAATGGATCTTTGTGAGTTCCAAGCCAGGCAGGGTGACACTGAGAACTTATACTAAAAGAGAAAACAAAAACAAACAAACAAACAAAAAGCAAAACCAACAACATCAAAAAAACCAAAAAACCAAACCAAAACAACAAAAAAAACCCACCAAAAACAAAAAAGAGGGAAGAGGACTTTTCTTTCTTTCCTTTTTTTAAACAAATGCTAGATACAGTGTATCTAATGTGATATAAGAGAAATGTGAAATGAACAAACTACAAAGCTTCCAAGGAACATGATTCTAGGAATAACAAGAGAAACAGAATTCTGTGTTTGCATCTGATCTTTAAGATGATCAAGTAAAGGCTGAGGAGGTGGCTCCGTCAGTGAAGTACTTACTTACATTGTAATCATAAGGGCCTGAGCTCAATCCCCAAAACAGAAATAAAAACTCAGGCATGGCTGCTTATACTGTAATGTCATTACCACAGAGGGAGAGCCAGGCTGATCTCTGGGGTGGACTACCAACCCAGACTCCTGGGCAATCTAGGTCAGTGGGACACTGTGTCTCAAAGAAAGAAAGATGACACCAAAACATGACCTTTGGTCGTCCTCTAGCCTTCCCATGAAGAGGAGTGCCCCCCTCCACACACACACACACACACACACACACACAGAGAGAGAGAGAGAGAGAGAGAGAGAGAGAGAGAGAGAGAGAGAGAGAAAGAGAAAGAGAGAGGGAGGGAGAGAGAGAGAGAGCGCGCACACACAGAGAGGGACAGAAAAGGACAGAGACAGAACGAGAGAGAGCAAAGTTACAGCATTTAAACACAGAAACTTAATACTAGATACCATCAATCTATATTACTATAGAATCTTGAACGTTTACAAACAGTATGATGTTAAACACTGCATGCAGACAAAGGGAAGATGACTTCTGTCACTGAACAATAATGTGATGACTAAGGGTAAAAAGGTTAAAGCAAGCAAGCAAGCAAACAGAGCCAATGCTAAGGAGCTCAAGCTAGAGATGGCTCAGCAGGTAAGGACCTGACCCTGCTGCACAGGAACTGAGGAGGGTTCTCTGAGCCCTCAGGACAGCCCACAACTATCCAAAACTCCATCTGTAGAGGATATGATGCCTTCTTTTGGCTTCGACAGGCACCAGGCATGCAAGAGGTACGATTCCATTATGCAGGCAAAACACTCATACAACTCTGTGACATAAAATAAATAAATCTTAAAAAAACCTAAATTGCATTCGCTGAAAACTGAAGGTGGGGACTGAACGTTATTAAGCCCCCCACCCCTGCACTGCTTCAATTGGAATTACACACACTTCTGTGTGTCGTAAACCTGAGCCAAGTCTGATGAGACTGTACCTTGCTTGTCAGTTCAAAGATCCAAAATCAAGAAAACATACCCCCAGATATTGCCCATATTCTAGCAATAGTCTTCCTATCGTCTCAGTAGAGGCTAACTTTATCCCCAAGACAACTAAAGTTCTTTTATCTAGCAAATAGGACAACTCCTTTCTTTGAACGCAGGTTCTCGAAAATAATTCAAAATGATCTGGTTCATGATTATCTTCCTCTTCGGTACAATCCTCATGCTTTCTTCACAACAGCCATTTCTAAAGAGGAATCAATCTCTCTGCACCAGCAGGTCACCAAGAATAAGACTGAAGAGAGATAGTATTACGTTTTGGGAACTGCCAAGAAAGGTGCACACATCTGTCACTATTCAATGCTGAGGAACTGGAGAATACCGTGTAGCAGTGGACTGTCTAATCGTGTGCTCCTTTTCACTATTTTTATACAAAACAAGGCCCTATGGCCTGATGCCAACATGTATAGGACACTAACTGGCTGTATTGGGTATTCTACAAGTGACAGTACAGAGGAAGACCTAGACTACAAGGAAGGAAAATCATGCCTAAAATATGTATTTGTTGAAACACCACAAAAATGGAAGCTATCCCACATAACCAACCTTAGGCCTACGTAACTCAAGGGACCTACATGAAGAATGGTAACAATCAGGACACAGATTAGTCTGCTGCTGTTAAGCTGGTCTTCCTGTGGTTGCTTGAGCTCAGTGAGGAGGAAGTGACAGCTAGGTCTACAGTGAGCTTCTGGTGTTCCTGTCTCCATGTTCCTTGTGAGATCACTGTGTCAACATTAGCCTTCCTGTAGAGAGCCAGTGCTCAGGGCTCACAGGGAGCAGGAGTTGGCCTGTCCTCTGGGTTGGTAAGGCCACACTTGATAGCAGATATTTTACAGAGAGTGTTAATACAAGACAGGAAATAAAACAATGAAGATAACCAGTAACTAATAACCTAAGACTTCACATTGTTTATCAGCATTCATGTTTTCAGTTATCATTCATAAAGTAATTGCTACATACTATATTCTGTGATGAAAATGATAAAATACATCTTTAAGTGACTTTTTTTTTTTTCTTTCTAAAATTTTTATTCTTATCTCATGCACACTGCTGTTTTGCTCACATGCATGTCTGTATAAGGGTGTCAAATTCCCTGGAACTGGAGTTACAGACAACTGTGAGCTGCCATGTGGGTGCTGGGAATTGAACCCGGGTCCTCTGGAGAGCAGCCAGTACTCTTCTTAACCCATTAAGCTGTCACTCCAGCCCATAAAAATGTATCTTTAGGGATGTATATAAAGAAAGTAACAGACATAGAGTGAAAATTGACACAACCTTAAAAGCAAATATAATTTTAGCAAAAAAAAAAAAAAATTTTTAATTTAAACTATACAGGAGCTATCAAAAGCATTCTGGTAGACTCTTCAACTATGTAGCTGTTACCATGACCAACAGCCACTTTCCTATCATTCTTCCCAGAGAAATGATAATGGATGCATGTTCACATAAAGACTTTATATAAATGTTATGTTAACTTTATATAAATGTTATTCCTAGAAGGAATAAGATAAAATTAGGAAGAGAGAAATATGTCTTCAGTAGGAAAATGAGCAAATAGTTGTTATAGCTATGCTGTGGAATACTACTGGACGAAATAAGAAACAAGCTTTTAAATATATCCTTATTAGAATTAATATATAATTACCTTGGCTTGTTTCTTCTTCAGTGCAACACATTCTTAATGTTTCCTGGAAAAAAACTGTTTCTAAGCTACCACACTGCTAGAGACACTAATATTTTTGAGATACTTTGAATTATCTTTTGATGATATTAATAACTTCTACATATACCTCTTTGTAATAATTATATGTACCTTATGGCATGGACAATGTGCTTTCTTAGAGGCACCATCGATGGAACACAGGCAGAGTTTCTCAGTGCCAACAGAACAGGATGCTGTCCAAGATCCAAAACGCAGGGTGAGGCGGGGAGAAACCGCCCTATATACTGCTCAATGACATTCCTCAGCAACTGATTCAAGTAGGCATTTGGATTTTGATACTGGCAGCACACAATACATATGCCCTATACAAGGTAAAATAAGAAAAAAGAAAAGCGCTAAAAGGCAAAGTTTCAAATAATGTTAAGGAATTTACTAACATGTTCTCTAGCATTCATGGCAAAAACTGTAACTTCTCACCGTCAAGTAGGACTTCTCATGAATAGGTAAGACACACATAGCCCTTCTCCAGCTGACTTAGGATAATACATATGGTGTGGAATCTAACCAAGCATATGCATTTCAGGAGCACGATCACAGGAAGTAAGGCAAACATACAGGAAGAGAAGATAGGGAATGTGTTCCTTCCTCTCTTCCTCCTGCACAAAACACTTGACCACCATGATCATCAACTACATACCCGTGCCATTTCTGAATTATAAAATACATGTGTCATCAGTCTTTTTTACAGTATTTAAAATCAAAACTCAATCTGTCATCAAAGAAAAAGGTAAAAGAGGAAAGGTCCAGTCCACAGAGCGAGGCACAGACAGGTAGAAGGGAGTTGGCTATCATTCAATCATTTTGGCTAAGAACATAACATTTAAGCTTAAAAAAAAAAAATCATATAATGAAATAGAATTTTTTTTTTTTTTAACAATTTGTAATGGGAGATGGATGCAGATGCTTGGACCTGGACATCTCCTGAGAAGTTTTTCTATGTGACATTATATTCAATTGCTTTATATTCATTATTTCATTTCAACTTGTAGAATACAGGAGTTAATATTAAGTTTTCATCCTACAGTCAAGGAAAATGAGGTTGAGAGAAATTAAGAGCTTACAGGAAGTCTAGGAACTCACAGTACCTTGCAGCATGTGACTGATCAAACCCTCCCATGTGCATGACGTTAGCTAAATACTCCCCTAGAACAACAGTGTTTAATACTTAGAAATGATTACATCCATCCTCGGAAAAAGAAATACTTTTCTACATGCTTGTTAGGGTTCCACTGCAGTCGTAAGTGGATGCTTATCCAGTAACAAACTCTAAAAGTTCACTTGTAGTGAGAAACTGTGCCGAGCTGTTGAAATGCTGGCAAGAACACAACTAAATGAACCACGGTGGCGCCTGCTCACCGAGTCTGTGTTTAAGAAGCATGCACAGCAAGAAGATGATGGGTGATGGATCCCATAGACCCAAAGAGGACAGAGCACATTTAACAACCAAAGATCAGTTTCCTGACAGTTCTGTCAAGTGGGTAATTCTACAGAAGTCTCAAGTTATTACATAAGAAACATTTACTAATTCTTCAAGTAAACTAGGTTTCAGAGGACCATGTAGAACAAACACCCAGACTTTCCTGGTACTCACAACTCTGTTCCACACAGCTATCTGTTCCTCCACATGACTGACTGCCAGCCCTTGTGCTTGATGACACAATAAACTTTGACTTAAATCCCATCATAAATGTGGGACCATGAAAGGCAGCCTGGTTCCTGGTCGAGCACAGGCTTAATCCCCGGCCACCCAGTAGGGGGTAAAAATCCTACAAGGGACGGAAGGCATTTGGCCATGCTCTTAGAAACCAGGCTCCTAACACAAGACCACAGCTCTCCATAGATCTGTGACTACAAGCCAAGTAGCCTCAAACACCTTCACAGGTAGAGGCGTGGTCATGTAGCTTCAAGACATCCCCATGTTAATGAGGCACCTATTTCAACCTTGTCCCTCCCTGAGGCCTTGGGAGTACGGATTCACTCAGGCCACTCTTCACCATGACAATAAACGCCCTGAAACCCTGAACTGTGGATCCACAGTGGGGAACAATGGAACAGGTTTTCGTCTAAAGAGCTGCATCTAGTCTCCTGCAGAAGGCCTCCCAGCGCTCCCAGCCACAGCCACCAGCAAAGCAAACCAAGCTAGCTAACAGGCGCCAAGGCACAGACTCCAGTACCGGCGAGATCCAGCCATGCTTCTCCCTGCTTCTCCCCCTCGGCCCGGGCTAGATTCAGCCTTCGGCCCCCACTTCATTCTCAGCTCTTCCGAGGCATCCAGCAGCACCTGGGATGTCTAAGAGCCTGAGAATCAGACGGATTTTCCCGGTGGTCCCAGGACCCCAGGCCGTGCTACCCCAGCCCCAGGAGGTGTCCCCGTGTGGGCTTCTCACAGCATGACACCTGCCTGGCAGTGCCAAGGGGTAAGCTTGGTCAAACTGCCCCAAGTCTGGGGTGGCCACCAGGGACCTTCACTCCACACCCACCTGTTAATCCAACACATAAACACTTAACTAAAGTCAGCTTAAAACTTCTCAGAAATCGCAAAACTTTGCTTTAAAAAAACAAACAAACAAACAAACAAAAAACCACCATGGAAGAGATGAGTGTTAACTAGCCGAAACCTGCCCTTCACCTGGGCTTCTTTGGGGAACCTGACAATTTAGAACGGTCTAACCTTCAGTCCTGTGCACTAATGAAGTAGTCAGTATTTCAGACTGCCTACGGAGCATCGTCATTTACACATTCCACATCATTTCAGACTAAAGCTCCTAAAAAGCCAACTTTTCCTCTATGTATTCCAGCCTGACCTAGAACTCATGGGTCCGGGCATTACCAATATGTGCCACTGTGTCTGGTGCAAAAACAAAACAAAACAAACCCTAAAAGAGCAAAACAACAACAAAACCCCCACAATTCTTATCTTCACTGCTCTTTCTCTAGAATTCTCCAGGTTTAGTATTTTTAATCAGAGCTCATCAAAGTTTCTAACATCTGCATAGGCTCTAATCTCATTCCCTTAGTTTAAACTTTCTAGAATTTCAATGCACTAATCCCTGCCTCCTGGGTCTTAAATCTAACTCCCACACCAGGATCATTTTCCTTAAATACAAGTAGAACTTCCACTGCTCTGCTCCTAATCTACCAGTATTTCCTATGTGTGCATTCAGTCCAAACTTTTGGCACTGAATATGAAGCCCTCTATCACAAGTCTCTTCCTACATGCTTTTCCAGCTACAACAGAACCATTTACCTTTCCCCAGAATGCTAGAGGTTTTTCTTAAAGCTCTTTCCTTTGTCTTAGTTATGGTATTGGCTGGTTTTATGTGTCAACTTGACACAAGCTAGTATCATCAGAAAGGAAGGAGCCTCAGTTGAGGAAATGGTTCCATGAGCTCTGGCTGTAGGCAATCCTGTAAGGCATTTTCTTAATTAGTGGCTGATGAATGAGGGCCCAGCCCATGGTGGGTGGTTCCATCCCTGGGCTAGTGGTCCTGGGTTATATAAGAAAGTAGGCTGAGCAAGCCACAGAAAACAAGCCAGTAAGCAGCGCTCCTCCATGGCCTTTATCAGCTACCACATTCAGGATCCTACCCAGTTTGAGTTCCTGTCCTGACTTCCTTTAGATAAGTAACACTGTGGAAGTGTAAGCTAAACAAACCCTTTCCTACTCAATTTGCTTTTGGGTCATGGTGTTTCTTACAGCAATAGAAGCAAACAGTTACTCTGACAGGAATGGTGGCCTTCTGACACCTAGGCATTCTGCCCTTCGCACACAGTGTTCTCTGTGGTTCTGCCTCTCCTATCTCTTCTACACCAGTCCGGTTACCACAGAACTAAGATGTCAAAGGAAAATACTGAGCGAGTTTCTCAACACTTTTGAGCTCCTTGCCTGCTTTTTCACCTCAAGCTTCTTGAAAATTTGCCTGTCTCACCTTTGTTTTCAACGACAACCCAAAGCCATCTAAACCTTTTGCAGGGATGTGCCTCATATAAGTTTGTACTTTGGGGATTAAAACGTCTAGCCTTTAAATCTGTATTTTGAACTATGCTCTGAGGCAGTTTCCACGCTCGGCATACCTGTAGATACAGAGGAAGAGTCTTCTGAATTGCAGTCAGCATGGGTACAGGCAACTCCTTGTCCTGCTGTAACACTGTATGTGGCAGCAGTAAACAGTCTATTATCCGAAACAGTAATTTCTGTGCTTTAGAGGTGGCAAAGATTTGTGCCCATGATTTAACAAGAATTCCTAAGAAAGAAGAGAAGCAGCTTCAATTACAGCTATCTCCTAATCAGAATATTTTCTTACCTTATAAACAACTCATTTTATCATAGAAACAAGTCAGACATCAGGGGAAAAAATAACCCATATATCAGGAGTGAAAAGACTAACATCAAGGCACTCATTCTACTCTTGACTAAATGAGGGCAAACAGGATGAAATGGCAAAGGCCGCGCTGATGGGAATACAGGGATGGGCGGTACAATCTCAACCAAGAAAAAGGGGGAAGAATAAACAAAGACACATAGAAGGAAAGAGAAAACTAAACCAAAGCCAAACCAACTTCCTCCAGTCCATCCCACCCTCAGAAAGACAATTATGAAGGTGAGGTGAAGGCACCACCGAGGTGCTGATTCTTCTTTTTCAGAATTACTCAACTGTTATTAGAGTCCCGGATACTCGCTTTAACAGGAATGTAGTTTTAATGCCTTCCACTAGCAGCCTTGTTAAAAAAGGAGCGGTGTCCTGAGTTAGGAACTGGCAAGCTAATGAGCCACAGAGCTTCAGTGGTTCTACCCGCACCTATGGCTAAAATATGCCAACCCCAACACACTGCGTCAGGCTCACACACTCCAGCCCTTATACTTGCTCTTCCTCCATTCTGTTCTAAGTCTTTTAGGTAAAGAAAGCAGCAGGTTACTTGTTCTACTTTCTAATGAACAAGTGAGTAATTTACTAGCCATATGACCCATTCCCACATTTAAGACGTAGACAGATGGCAAGAATCTAGAGCAAAAACAGCTCATGGCAAAACAACAACAGGAAAAGCCCTCATAAGCAAAATCTTGCCTAAAACCCACCTATCATCAACCCACACGGGATTCTGCAATTCTCGTCACAGCTATCATGTACTCTGTAATGTAAAGACATTCTTCTGTAATCATCCACTTACCTTGGCAAAAACTAAATCTGGAAATGTCAGAAAACTTCCTTAAAGACTAATAAATCATAGGTTGACTTAAAATAAGAATGTAGAGCTTACTGTTAAACTGATAATAAATCTCTCTCCACTAACTTGGCTCCCTAAAATTAAGTAATCTGAGTTGCAATGCTGCTTTCGGTGCCTTCTACAGTACCCACATTTCCACAGCCTCACATTCTCCTTTATCTTTCACAACAAAGATAAAAAGTTTCAGACATCCCAAATAAGGTTTATTTATACATTCACAAGATTAAAGGGAATAAATACAAGGTTTTGGCCATAGAGGGGGGGAAAAAAAAACAACCCAAAACTTAAATTCTCTATAAAACTTCTAAGGAAATCTTTCTCATTTCCTTTTATTCAGTTCCTATTTTTGATTAGCAACATGGTTCTAGTCAACAAAGATATTCAAATTACTGACTTCCTAAAGAAACACGAACCCCATCATTATAGAACACGTACAGAAAGGTTTCTTTTTGAAGAGAGAAAACTTAGTTTGGGAGGAGTAAGGTTCGAAGTCTTAGCCTCTGTGAACCTCCTTCATGCAGAGAACACCAGAAACAACAAAGGGAAGTGCTGGCTTTCTGGTGGTCTAACCTCTAGCCAAGTCTAGGCAAACATCAACGGAGGTTCATTTTAGTGGCTTTGGGTATTCACAATGTGATTAAAATGGACTATTTGCAGCAGTTAGCTTGGACATATATTCTGTTATCATAATTAATATCAGTATCAACAAAAGAACAGCAAAAAATGAGGGCCAGCATGAATCATCTCAGCAAACCATTGTATTTTATGCTTTCTTATGCCCGCACATAGAGTTAAGTGATTTGGTCTATATATTTCTTTCCACTTGGATCTTATTGGTTTGAGTTAAGGAAATGTAGCAAAAACATGTCTGAAATACATACCCATTATCTCATAAGTCAGCTGCAACCCTGCACTGGAAACTTTTTTCCCCAAATAGGGCTTTATGTATTTTAATACTTCACCAAGGTATTCTAAGGACTTTGTGACCATGGCAGATTTATCAGTAAATGTCTGGAGAGTCCTGTAAGTCACACCAACAGCCTATAAATAAAGGAAAACATGGTTTAAACATTTCAAATCTTATGCAACACAGACCTTGAAAACTAATTTTTTTCTTTCTCACTACACATGTATCTTATACTTAGGCCTTCATTCTTAAATTTCCAATAAAGACTCACGAACATTAAAACAAGTGAAACCCAGGCAGTGGTGGTACTCGCCTTTATTCCCAGCACCCAGGAGGCAGAGGCAGGAGGATCTCTGAAGTCAAAGCCAGCCTAGTCTACAGAGTGAGTTCTTGGACAGCTAGGGCTACACAGAGAAACCCTGTCTCAAAAAAAAAAAAACAAAAAAACAAACCAACCAACCAACCAACCAACCAAAAACAAAACCAAAAAAACCCCAACCAAATAAACAAAAAACAAAAAACCTGAAGTGAAAAGTGATAAAAGAGTTAAGTTTTACCTTTTATAATTAAAGGTAAATGGAAGAATTAACAAACAAACAATTGATGAAAACAATTCATCACTAGTTATTTACAGGACATAAGAGTCAGCAAAATCATTAGAGAGAAGCAAGCTCAAGCTGTTATAGAAGAAGCTTATAATCAGCTAACGCTCTCTACACAGGTTGGTTCGTATTTCACATGACCGAAATCTCCAAGTTCCTGCAGGAAAGAGGGGCACGTAGCATTGCCAAACTCTTACAAGGAAAATCTCTTAATTCGGGTCTATGGTATGAATTGACGTCCCTCCACAGTTTACAGCTTAAAGAATATTCTTAATGAGGCATCAGCTAGCTAGCTTAGTGTCCTTAGTGGAGAGCTCAGGAAAATGTGGCTGAGAGGCTAAAGATGGGTCAGCAGAAACGTGAGGTGAGGCAGTGAGAAGATGGAGAAGAAGAGATGATAAACCCCACGAGCTTGTGAGGAGTGTGAGGTGAGCAGGTTGTAAGAAGCTATAGAAGAATCAGTAGGTAACTGTACAAGGGCTTAGAAAGTTTTAGGAAAGTTTTCAGATCACTCTGGGGCCTCTGAAAGGATTTCAATGGCCTACATTGAGACCAAAACTTCCCCAAAGTCATGGGATCTTCCTAACCAGCTAGTGAGTAAATCAGAGGGTGAAAGCCAGGGGCTGTGCTGCCTTAAGGGTGAGGTTACATAAAGGATCACCGCTCAGAATAGTTGGCATTAAGTTCCACGAGGTTTAATTTTGGTAGGCAAAAAGGAAACATAGCCTTAGCCTTGCGAGGGTAAGCAGAAGTAGGTCACATGGAGTGAAGAAAAGGAAAGAAGCCCACGGAAGTGGGCAAATGAGAAGAGATGTGTTTTACTAACTACCCCTTTTCTTTTTGATTTAGCTTTCTGCTATTTGAAAATTTCATTCCTCAGAAGTTCACAAACTTTTGATCTCCGCTCCCTTGTAAGCATGAATACCTAGAAACTTTTGTTGTTTAGGTCAAGACACACATGCAAAGAGAAAGAGAATGGTGCTGGTAGGGGCTTAGTAGAACGTCCAACCTTACAAATACACAGAGCTAGAAAAGGTATTTTGAAGGCTGTTTCAAATAACTAGGAAGCTTTCCATCCTATTATGCCAAAATTTCCAAGTGACATTTCTTAGAGGCCAATAGTAACTAAAATTGGACACTCTCATAACCACAGCAACAAAACAGAATTCAGAACTCTGAATGAATCTTTTCCCCATGAGTGGTTGCTAAATACACTTGGAAATCTGTAAAGTTAATGAGTGATATTGCTTCCCAATGTTGACATTCCATCCTGGGAAAGAAATGATACACATTGATACCGTCCCATTCCCACAGAAGTCTTTAAATATCAGGGAGCTCTCAGCTCATGAAGGTTCATGTAAATTTCCCAAATTTTAATTCTCTTGAAAACCTGAACTGCATTATTAGCAACAGATACTGTCAGTTGTTTTCTTTGAAGTGATAGGCTTACTTACTTCATTCATTTCTGAAAAAAAGAAATGTCTGCCAAGTCTGAATAATCACATTTTGTCAGTTTTCTTTCAAGATAAAAGCAGTCGGCGCAGCTTGCGACTCGAGTGCTCACAGGCTCTTTCTTTAGACAATGAGCTGCTTTGGCACACTGAAGCCCTTCACGTGCACTCTGCATTTTCATTTGGAAAATGAGCTTAAGGGTTGAAATTTCATGAACTTTTAAATCCTATTCCCTAATTAATACTATTCCTTAATGAACTAGCTTTACTTTCCTAATTTATAAAAGTATAAATTTTAATGGATAACATTATAATCTAAGGCCACAGTGCTGGTTCATGCTAACACTTTCACAAAATTTGTGAAAAGGTCAATATGGTTCTGGGATAAAGAACATTGTGAGAAGGTATCAGTAACTCACGGGAGTCTATAAACCATATTTGAATATTAGTGATCAACGTACCTAAAAAAGTATGTTTAACATTAATTTCTCCCAGACTAAAAAACATGTATTTCCATATTTTCAAATATATAAAATTATGTATTTGAAATGCATATATATAATATATGTAGTGGTTTGAAAGAAAATGGCCCCATAGGCTCACAGGGAACGGCACTATTAGGTGTGGTCTGGTTGGAGTAGATGTGGCCTTCTCGGAGAAAGTGTGTAAGTGTGGGAGGGGGCTTTGACGTCTTCTATGCTCAAGCTACACCCAGTGTGCGAGTCTCCTACTGTCTTCAGATCAAGATGTAGAACTCTCAGCTCCTTCTCCAGCACCATGTCCAGCTGCATGCTGCCATGCTTCTCACCATGACAATCATGGACTAACCTTCTGAAATTGTTAGCCAGCCCCAATTAAATGTTTTCGTTTTTAAGACTTGGCACGATCACTGAGTCTCTTCACAGCAATAGAAACCCTACTAAAGCAATATATATGCAATACATATATATTATATATATATTTATAATATATATATACTCACATACACACTTTTCTTTTTAAATTTCATGTGTGCAATGCTCACAGAGGCCAAAAGACAGTAAATCCCCCAGAACTGAAGATAACTTATTGTTAGCTGCCATATTGATGTTCAGAATTAAACTTGGGTCCTCTTTAAGAACAAAAAGCACTCTTACTCAATGAACCATCTCTCCAGCCCCATAATGTGTTTCTTAGTTTGATGATACACACACACACACACACACACACACACACACACACACCATATCATACTATTATTTCCATGTAGAAAAAGCACATTAAGCCCAATGCTGGCACGTTATTTATTTATTTGTTTTGTTTGTTTGTTTGTTTGTTTTAAAAAGCCCACATCTAAGAATGGGCCTTAGTTAGTATTTGGGGCTTTAATGTTTTGGAGGACTTCTTGCTGTGATTCTTTTAGGAGAATGGCTTACTATACCTACCATCAGTAGGTTTTATATTGGCTACTTGCCTTTGTTCTCCAAGTCTGGAATTCACAAAGTGCAAGACAAGGGCAGTGTATGTAACTAGCCATAGACACTGGGTGCTGAGGTTCTCTGGTCAACAAAAGTCTGATGTTTTGCCACAAACTGTTGATGCAGATTAACTATGTCCTGGGTAACTTCATTGGGATAAGACTCAAGAAACTTTTTGGGGTTGGTGTGTTTTGTGTTGTTTGAATTTTGATGTCCAGATTTCATTCCATGTACCTTTCCTCTGTGTCCTGTTCTTTTTCATCTTTTTTCTGTGACAGGCTCTAGTGGCTCTATGCTGAGTCCCATGAGAACAAGAAGATATCTGAACCCTCTCCTAAGGAGTGATGTTCTCAGCTGTCAATTCCTCCTAAACGTGAACCACAATTTATATTACTTTTGCTAACTTTCACAAAAAGTTGTTTAGCCAACTAAGACTTACAAAAACAACAACAACAACAACAAAACCCAAAATCTATGTTCTTCACAGGCTATATTCTAAATACTTTACACCAAGACACTCTCATTTTCTCTGGTTGATGAATCTACTGACAGACTGGCATTAATTATTTAACATTCTGTATCATTATTTTAACCTTTGTATAACTTAAATTCTCAGATCAGTAAAGTTCCTTTTAGATCAAAGACTACTTTAGGTTTTTCAGATCCCTAAAGAGTCTTAGATAATGCTATCTCACATTTTGCAAAAACCTATCATTGATTTATTGATAAAAAGAAAAATTCATTTAGACTGGATTAAATAGAGGAGACCTAACTGCTAGTAGAAAGCCTGCCCCTCCTTTTTGACCCAAAACTGTTGGTCAGGACTCACTCAACAGTTACATAAAATACTCAACAGCAATGCATATTTCACATCTGTATATTATTATGCTATTATTAGCTATCATTAGAGCTGACGGACATCTCTAATTGTCATACAATTGTTTTTTAAGTTATTGGAAATCAACAGAAAGAACTGAGTTAACAATATAGAAAGAGTGTATTGGTTGAAATTATTTTCACATACTTAATATCATATTTTCATGTAGTTAGTATGCTGGAAAGTAAACCTACTTTTGCTGTGAATAACATATAAAACACAATAATCCAAATATCAATAGTTTCAGCTAGGATGAAATAAATACTATCACATGTTACATTCCTTTAAAATTAATGATCGAAACTATAATTTTAAATGGAATTTATTATTAAGTAAAATCAAAAGAAATGGATTAGATTTTCAAGTTCCGATCCTACTCTGAAATAGCTGGTGCTTGTACTTACAGCATTGTCGTAGAGCAGTAAACACTCAGCTGGACGACTATGGCCTCTATACTAATGAATTGTTATTCACTAACATTAACAATAAGACATTATTTTATTTCAGGTGGCCTTGAAGCTTCCTTACTTGTATTATTCCTTACAGACGGACTTTCTGCTGTCTTTAGAGTAAACCACACTATACCTGAGAGCAACACTTCCTTTACTCCAAAATTGTCTAAGAGCAGGCAACCAACAATATGACTTGCTAAGTTAAACAGTTCACTTTATAGACAAAATTTAATAATACTTCAAGGTTTTCTGAAAAACATGATTTGGAAGATTATACCTCAAGGAATTGAATAAGTGCTTGTTTGGGGTCTTCTGGGCTGGGCAAAGATTCTACTTGGGCCTTTGAGAAGATATTCTTTACTTCTGAGAGTGTAAGTAGTAATCTTGTCATTTCAGCCAGCTGTTCCATGTACTCCTTTTCTATTAAAATGAGATAATGATCATATTTATTAATAAATATGTACTAACATTTAAACTCTTATGTAAGTTGTACGTACACTAGTGTGCATACATACGTATGCTGGAATACGTCCTTCAATTTTGATGTTACAAAACCTCAAATTAGGCTTTTCACACTTACAATCATCCTAACCCAAAAACTTATTGAGGTATAAAACCTATACAAGATATAAAAGAAAAAGAACAACCTTTTCCAGGCCAGCCTCAGTGAAACTTCTAAGAGGCTATAAATAACAGCTTTTTAAAAAGCTGTTACACACAAAAGAGAACTGCATGGAAATTCTAAAATTCAGTATCTAATAGTAAACCAGAAAAGTAAGTATTTCATGAAAATGGGGCAAATATTCCTAGCTGCATATTCTTCTTTTTTGGTACTCAGTATGTTCCAGATTTCTCTTTTTGTACAGGATCACCTTCTTCAGAGGAAAAGCAGCCTGTCACCTGAGGAAGAAGTTTTGGTTCTTAGCGCTCAGGAAATTAACTCTTTTAGCTTTGCAGCAGGGATATTTGCCATAGGTAATAACAATAAAGTAGCAAAAAAATAAACAGACTACAGAAATACATTTTATGTATATTTATAGCTAATCATAAACATATTTTGAATATTTGATATTAGTTTATTTAATCCAGAGAGCCAAAAACTTTCCACAGATACTGCTTGTGCGCCTTATATGACACTTACCCATGACCAGTTCAGGATTCATATCAATCAGCAAACCAGGTTCAGAGAGGTGTTTTATGTGCATTTGCAAAACACAGCGCACCCATGATCTTATAGTTAAGGATTGAAAAGATACACAACTTGACTGAGAAAGTGCTTCACATACTGTGCTGCAAAACAAATTGAGGAATAGTAATAACCAAAGTGCAGTGGGATACATGGAGAACGGAGCTTGGAAAGAAACATATTCACGCCGCTGCCTTGGCTTCGCTGACTTCAGATGCACACAGTACTTCAGACATGCTACAAACGAATGCTGCAGATGTGCCCGTGAAGATGTTAAACATCTTTGTTTTCATTTCTAATATTCTAATGCTTAGTTTTCCCTTTCTATTGTTAGTGTTTCTATAGGCTTATGTCAAGAAAAAAAATGTAGGCAAGAAGGCCTGATCCCCCGGTCCTCATGGAGGCTGGACCACCAACCAAAGAATACACATGGAAGGACCCATGGTTCACACCACATGTGTGGTAGAGGGGGGCCTTGTTGGCCATCAGGGGGAGGAGAGGCCCCAGTAAAGGGGAATGTCAAGGTGGGAATA
>CM052702.1:6885089-6951968 GCA_028551405.1 Uromys caudimaculatus
ACACACACACACACACACACACACACACACACATCTTTTTTGCTTCCCAGAGAGGCTGTGTCTTACATCTCTAAGGTGGACCTCATGTTTCAAAATAATCTTTTGAATTATACCATAAATGCTATGGCCATCACCTGTATTCCCATTTAAGAGAAAGAGAGAAGGGGGGGGGGGGAGTGTTAGTTGAGAGGCTCAGGAACAGACAAGGAAGACCAAAAACAAAGAAAAAAAATCTGAAGGTGAAGCGACTAAGCCCTCCCTAAACAGTGCTATGCTGAGAAAACACAAAGAATGCAAAAAAAGAGAAATTCTACAAGGAGCAGTTCCTTCTCCAGAGAGAAAGGCAAACCCCTGCCCAAAGTCTGTGCCCAGGAGAGCAGGAGAAATGAAATATTAAACATCATTTAAAGAGATCAAGAAAAGAAAAGGAAAGAGAGCTTGACAGAGGAAGGTTAGAGTCTTCTTTGTTGGTAGTGAGAACATCACTAAGAATAAGGGCTCTTTAGACCAATGGGCCTACTTTTAGAGCCCAGGTAACACATTTGAGCTGGAAGCAGTACTTGTGTGAGAAAGAAGCCATCATCCTCCCTCCATGCATCTCTAGGAGCAGTTCCTGAGGGGAGCGCGAGAGAGTTGGGGCTTTGACACAGGAGGCAGGCTCAATAAGGGAAGTGCGCCCAAGCTCCCAGTAACCCTGGCAACCAGAGACGCTCAAATGTGCTCTTGGTGGTGCCTGGACAGCAGTTTCTTATATAACGTACGGTCTGTTACAAAGGGCAGGAAAGCCTTATCACTGTGAACTTTCTTCAGAGTACCACCACACAGTCTTACATACGTGCAGTCATCAAAGGAAGGAACCATAAAATTGTACACTTAAAGTTACGTAATTAAAAGGTTCGTCTTTACTTTGGGGCCTAGGAGCTTCTATGTTAATAAAGGTGAGTGATTTAAGAGCAATAAATAAATGAACGTTCACTTTTGTTAGAGAATCCTCATACTAGAAGAAATTCTAAAAGCTGATGCTGAATTCTCTTACTTTATAAGTCAAAGCCCAAGGAGACAACCCATCCTGAGTGATGCTGACTAATTAATAAGAAAACAACTGACGCTCTCCATCACTTCACACCCTGCCTGCAGCTGAGAGAAGGCCTGTTCCGTCTCACAGTACATTATACAAAATCTATAGTAACTTTACCTCATTTCTTCATATACATCTCTATATGTTACTGAAGTTATTCCTCATAGCTTCTGTATGACTTGGCAGAAGATACAGAAAGATTAAACAACAGCAGTATGATTTAAGAGAAGTGCATTGCTCATGACCTCACAAGTATCAAGTCTTTAAAGTTGTCATTAAGTCTAAATCTTAAATAATATGCCAGTGTTTATTGATTCAGCAATGATACCTATACAACTTTTTCTCCCTAGGGAATACAGAAAAGTCACTTTAAGATAACGAGACAGGTTTATTGAGAGTATGAACTTGTAACAATTATATGTATATGTATATATGTATATATATGTGTAAATTAAACAACTAATTTAGGTTTCATACTACCTGCTATTACTAGTGTTAAAATGTCACCTGCCAAATGAAAGGATATATAATAAACATTAGTTTACATTAGAAAAACCCTGCCATGGTACGTAAGGGTACATACCTATTTTGTAACAAATGACTTAAGTATCTTGCTACAACTTGGGGCCAGATGATATCATCCCAACCAAAAAGCTGAATTATTGACATAACTGGCTGAGGCTGAAGATCTGGTGGTGCTGTGTTTGGCATGTCCACTGCCAGCAAAGTAAAATCTAGATTTAAAAAGAGAAAGTTCAGGTAAGACATTTTCAAATCCTCGCTCCGCTCTACCCCCTGCCTAGCCACTCATTACAAGGATTTTTTAAAAATCCCGAATAAAATGTAACATTCAAAAATGTAATTTAAGTTTAACAAGTAAATTCACGTTGTCAAATGTAAACACCATTTAGATCTCCGAAAAGGTTCAAAAGCATCTAGCTTAGTCATATGATTACAGATATGGCTCCTTCGAGTCAAGCCAGTGGATTTTATTAATATGCCTGTATTATTCAGAGACCTAGTTAAAAGTTATTCCTGCATCCACTCTTCTTTGATTAAGTTAATTTCCTTGCCGCCTACCACAGTCACTCATGCTCACCCCCAATACCCACCATTCTCTTCTATTAAACAGGGGTCTCCTATGATCAGACACCCACTTTCTTCAGAACCCACAATCTAGACACCAGAAGTCTTTAATCATGTTAAGCAGCTATTACGTTCTAGAAATCTGTCAGTTCAGTGTGTACCTGTGCTCCCACATCAACTGTCTGAAGGCTGACTCTTAGGAAGCTCTCCCTAATGGAGGCTGTGTGTGTGCCCTTCCAGTCCCCTCGTACCACTGAACTCACAGACAAGGTAGGTTTACTTCTTGTTCTGTACTGCTACTGCTAAATCATTCTCACTCCTGCCTCCCTAATAGATCTGGCTTTGAATCTCATATACAATAACAGTTCTTCTTGTTGTATGCCTCCGGTTGCCTACCTTCCTATCATTCTCTGACAGCAACTTTGCCGTGATCTTATTTATTTGGAATTCCCTTATTCCAATGACTACCTTCCCCTATACTTAAATACTCTCAAGTTGATACCCAGAGTACTTGGCATTATCAATTACAACAACCTCTGTAAAACTTCATTTTAAGGATTCTATCATGAAAAATTTGCTTCATAGTTCCCCTCCTAAAAACCTATAACCAACTGATTGTGTAGCTTGTTTGTTTGAGTCAGGGTTTTTTTTTGTGTAGCCTTAGCTGACTTGGCATTAGCTTTGTAGACTAGGCTAGCCTCAAACTCACAGAGATCTGCCTGCCTCTGCCTCCAGAGTGCTGGGATTAAAGGCGTGTGCTGTCCTTTTTCCTGGAATGTGGGAACCTAGGGCCATGTGCATGCTATACAAGAACTCTACATTAAGCTACATGGCCTCTGCACCATTTCCCTTCAACCATCCTCAATCAGGTCAGTGATTCTCTGACAAAAACCACTTGAGGACTGGAGCAGGGGTGACTCAGCGTGCAAGAGCATTTGCTGTGTAAGTAAGCATGTCTGGAGCTCTAATCTTGAACCCCCACATGAAAACAGCACATGGCCGTGCATATCTGTAAACCTGGGGTTACAGTGGGATAACAGGTGGTCCTTGGGGCTCACTGGCTAGCTCACAGTCCAGTGGGACACTGAGCCTTCTTAATCAGGCAGAGAACTACAGAGGACGACACACAGCTCCACGGGTGCTGGAACATTCACACCCCCGCCCCCATCCCCACACACCATATATGCCTCCGCCCATCTCTGTGATCTGGCTGGAATAAGACTTCCCACACACCTTTAATCCCTCTGGCTGTAATACAGACTTGCCCTTAGTACGCATATTTAAGGTAACAATTTGTAGAAGGAAGCAGGCATGTTTAAAGTGACATCTAATTAAGGGGTAGACAAAGTGACGAATCAGAGAAAGAATTGACAGATGAGTCAAAAATAAGATATGCCCAACTCTCAGGAGAAAAGACAGGGAAGAGGTGACTTAAAAGAGCAGCATAGGGAGAAAGAGTCAGTCAGTTCCACTGAGTGCAGAGGAGTTCAGATGAGTGGAGTTCAGAGGCAGTTTTGCCAGGCAGAGCAATTCAGTGAGAAGCTGAGAGAAGTCAGAGTCAGTCAGCTTGGAGAGGAGTTTGAGCCAGAACAGCCGAGTTGAACCAGCTAGCCAGAGCTCAGAAAGAACTAGAAGGGGTAGGTTATTCAGCAGGATGCTTCCCAGAAACAGTTACATCTGGCAAATAAGTTACTCTTACAGGTCCCCACCCTAGTTTCCGCAGCATCACACTTGTTTGGTTTGCGTCTTACTTACACTCCTTTACAGTGTCCTTCCTTGTTTCTCTTGAGCCAAAAATCTTCACAAAATACACTGTAAACTGATCCACAGTGTTCTCTCTTCATCCATTCTTACATGAATAACCATCTTAGCCAGTTTCTGGGCTTTAGTGGTTATTTGCCCATAGATAGTTTACAAACCTCCCTCCAGCTCAGAGCTCTTCTGGGAAGCCTGCTTATTATATCTAAGTTATCATTTAATGTATTTAGACTTTAATGAATACCTTAAAACACACCAAAACACCCTAAAAACTTAAGAATCTTCAATTTTCTATCATAAAATAGTCCCTTCCTAATCTTCTTACAACAGCGAATTCTAGTTACTCTAGACACCTTTCGTGAACACTTCTGGTTACGTCACCTTATTTGCTCAGTAAATATTGTTAGGTCTTCCTTTCCTTCCTTTAGATCTGACCATTTCTGACTATCTATGCTACAACTTTAGTCCAATCTGGTTTGAGTTGTTTGAATCATTTTCTAACTGCTTTATTTCCCTCTTTGCTTCCCCGTATCTCATCAGCAGAAGGACTGCATTTCCTCTTTTGAAAAACACCAATAGCTTCTAATCACATCTAAATGGAAGTCTTTCCAACTGCCCAGAAGGCAGAGGGCAGACTTTCCATTACTTAAGCACACGTTGGCTTCTCTCTCTTCCACTCCACCTCCGTCTGTCTCTTCCCTCTAGTTCCCTAAGCTCTGTTCTTCCCCTCTCTTCGGAGTCACTGCCTGAGCACTCTTTTTAAAACTGTGAACTCCCCTCTCCCCATGCCCAGTTGTGGTTTGTTTTGCTGGATGTGACGTTGCTCATCTGTAATCCAGACTCAGGAAGCTGAGGCAGTAGGATCACAAATCCCACAAGCCTGGGCACCCAAGCAAGACTCTCAGAAACAACAGGAACAAGTTATTCTTGGCCCCATCACTCACTAGATCCTAACTTTCATGAGAGTAGGGTATTCTTGTTGGTGGTCCCCCTAACTGGTATATCCTAGTACATACAAAGGTAAGTATTTAAATAACTTTTTCTTAAATGAAGGAAATCATCTTCTGTCAACCTAAGTCTATTTCAAATCAAAAATACATGCCATTGACTTTGGATTTGTTTGCCACTTGCTTTCAGAACCTAGGACAGTGTCAACTAAAGTAACGCAAAACTGCTTTTGTTGATGGTCTAGCAAGCACTCTGGATGACAGAATAAATTTCAACATACTGAATACCAGTATTCTCAGATAGTACACTAGTTGGAAAACATGACCCTGACACACACTTTTGTCCTTACGTGTAGACAGCCTTACATACTTTGTATAATGTCTGAACGGCTCCAAGATTTCAACTTCTTATCCATTTTTTATCATTCATTCCTTCATTTTTACCCCGTCTTCCTTCATCCATCCCAGAATAAAATAAATGCTGATTTACACCATAGGGATTTGTCATTGCTGTATGTTTAAAGTATGATGTTTAAATACATTTAAAAAAAAAAAACTTTAAATGAACTTTATTTATATATATATGCAGTAAAAATACAAATCTCTTGTCTATTCCAGAACTTTTTAACTTATTATGGGCATAATAGCTCTTTGAAGAAAAATATAACGACTTCTCAGGAAACTGCAAAAATGTCCATATTTAAAATCCTGCCTAATTGTACATGATTCCATGAATGCCTAAGGACGCGTCTTTGGGTCAATAGTCAATTTAAATAAAAATTGTAATTTAAAATAAAATCTAGGTCGAGTCAGAACACTAACATTCTAAGCATTCCATTCCATCCTGAGCAGGATTGATATTGAAGGGCTGGTTGTTGTTGTTGCTGGGGTTTTTTTGTTTGTTTATTTTTTTTCAAATTATCTTATATTTAGTTAACTGCTCATAAAGTATGAAAGCATACTACTTGAGCCAGATATAATCAAATGCTACCTTACTTCCCAAATAATTGTGAAAGTAAGAAAAGTTTGTGAACATTCAGTGTTATGTCTGAAAATTACCCTTTATTTTTAATAATCATTTAATTTCTAATGATTAAATACATAAGCCAAACACAATTTAAACATGCCATTTGCCTCATAAGTCACAATGACGGTTATAAAGCAAGAGGTTGTCGCCAAGAAGACAGAGGGACATACTGACGAAAGTCTGCAAAAGGAGAAAGCTATTAGCAATGAACAGTTCATGCTGACCTGCGGCGGCATCTGCAAGCTGGGAGAGAGGCACGACTTGGGTCGTTCTCTGACTCTTGAGAAAGGAAAAGAAATGCCTCCACAGGGCACTGGCGACGGCAGCCAGGGGGCGCTCTTTAGCCGATAATGAAGACTGCACTATTAGGTCCACATTCTGTCTTTGAAGTTCCTGACACAATTGCTGATGAACGCTCCTGAAAAGAAATAAAAATATATCTAACACTCAAGAAATGAAAGCAGACTGTTTTTTAACACATTTTTTTGTTTTTCACATTTATATCCTGTGAAAACTGAAGGAGCATTTATATAACTGAAACCTTTCTGCCAAGGCATAATGTATTTGTAATCTGAAGGATGAAGGAAGAAGGCATATCAAACACCATAAAGTTAATGTTAATTACTAATGTCAACCATTAATTACATGCTTTTTAATATGTCAGATCTAAATGAGAAACGGGCAACTTCAGAATGAGGATCTGCATTTTGCAATTCATGTATGTCAAGTGATTTTACTTAGAATCTAGGCATAAAAATAGTTTTTTAAGCCTTTTTCTCTTGAGGGTTTTTCAACACAGATATATTGGAAAGGAGGTAAGAAGAACATTTGGTTCAGGTATTGTATTTCCAACTGAACATTTTTTTTTTCTCGTGTAAAAAAGCAGCAAGGTTTGTGCTGATATACAAAAAAACTATGGGGACAGTCTTGACTATTGGAAATCAGGAAATCATTTTCACAGACAATAAAATATTCTGTTCATTAATAGAGCATAATACAATGCCGTTTTAAATTCTGATTTATCATTAACTACTTTTTGTTAACCTAAAATTTAAACATCTTTGGAACCCAAGAAACATAGGTGCATAAAATTGAGGTTACCAGCCTATGCAAAGAAAGAACTACGAGACTTCTCACTGGTTGGGAAGAGAGGCATTTAGAAAGCAATCCACTCAGAAACAAATAAAATGTCGTGTTAAATGTAGAGTCCAGCTATTTTCTGTGTCTGATTCCATCAGTGCCATACCAACCTGAAGAGCAGAAGTAACTGGATTATCATCCTTCTATTTACTCTCTACAGTTACACAGAAAGCAACAAGATGCAAAAACCACAGAGAAGGCCCAAGGCTTCCATTGTCAGAAATTGTTTTCAACTAAGGAGAGTAACAGTACTTTAAAATGCAGTTAATTTTAAGGTAGCATGCTTGATCTTTTAAGCAGTTTATTTGGGATTTGCACCTAAAGTAATTCTACAAAGTGGTTATAAGACCACATCTTGTCACATGACTATACACCAGGGAGTAAAAATTCCAAGTATAAATTACATAATATTAGGAGCTTCTGTCCCTTTACATCAGATTTCTGCACATCAGGGGACACCACTTAATCTTACTAAAAGTATAGAAAAAATATACAAATGCCCTGGGAAAGAATATATAGCAAGCTATTCTCATTAAAACAACAAACAAAAACTAAGTATCTGTTATATTGTCCATATAAAAACCTTCCCGAGATGGTCCCAATTTACATTAGAGGCTAAAGACCAGTTTGGGTCCTGTAGCTTAGAATAAAATGAATGAGACACTACTAGAATTCTTTAACAACTAACTCAACTGCTCATGGTAACACAGAAAAGTTCAGGAATGCCCTTACACACTTAAGTCTAACCAAAATAATGACTCCTTCCCCTGGGTTTTAGTAGCTTTTTTCCCCAGGTGTACTGATTTTAAAGAATAAAAATGTATTCACTATTTCTATATAAGCTTTTTTTTTTTTTTTTTTTTTTACTCACTAAAACCTACTCCCTAGGAAGGAGTAAGATTTCTGATCAGTTTCTATCTGTAAGCTTCCCACCTACTCTGTTTGCTAAGCAAACCTGTAATCTCTGCAACAAGGAGGACGAAGCAGGGGGACCATGAGTTTGAAGCTAGTCTGGCTACACAGCAATATCTTACCTCAAAACATGGGAGGATCAGTCCTCCAACCCTCTCAAGTAACAAAACAAAACAAAAACCTCAAAGCGGATTCAAGAATTATATATAAGACCTGAAACAAACTATTAGAATATCACTGAATCGTCAAGGAGGTTTTGGATAAGACACACCACCCCCAAATACAGGAATGCAAAAATAGACAACTAGAATATTAAACTAAAATGTTTGTTACAACAAAGGAAACAATCAACTTAAAGCAATTAGAATCAGAGAGAAAATATTTACAAACTACACATTTGACAGGAGTTAACATGCAATCCAAAATATCATTACTAACAAAACAAAAATTTCTTTAAAAATATTTCAGACATGTCTCAAAAGACCACATAATAATAGCTAACAGGCATATGAAAAATACTCAGTATCAATAGTCATCAGAAGAATAAAACTAAATACACAATGAGATATGTGCGATGACTTCATTCTAGTTAAGAATGGCTATTATCAAGGATGAGCTGCAGGGAAGAAATGTAAAATGGATTTGAAAACACATAAGCACGTATGGAATTCTCAAACAAAAGTTTTTAAAATTTCTATTTGCAGGGCATCTCTTTCTGCTATTTACTTCTAAGACAGGGAAAGATACTAATGTAAGACTGTACAGCAAAATCTCCACGATAGAGATGTCCAGAGTGGTTGTACCGGCTTGCAATCCCACCAACAATGGAGGAGTGTTCCTCTTTCTCCGCATCCTCACCAGCATCTGCTGTCATCTGAGTTTTTGATCTTGGCCATTCTGACTGGTGTGAGGTGGAATCTCAGACTTGTTTTGATTTGCATTTCCCTGATGACTAAGGATTTGAGCATTTCTTTAGGTGCTTCTCAGCCCTGCGAACTTCCTCAGTTGAGAATTCTCTGTTTAGCTCTGTTCCCCATTTTTTGATGGGGTTATTTGGTTTTCTGGAGTCTAACTTCTTGAGTTCTTTGTATATGTTGGATATTAGCCCTCTATCGGATGTAGGATTGGTTAAGATATTTTCCCAATCTATTGGTTGCTGTTTTGTCCTATTGACAGTGTCCTTTGCCTTACAGAAGCTTTGCAATTTCATGAGGTCCCATTTGTCTATTCTTGATCTTAGAGCATAAGCCACTGGTGTTCTGTTCAGGAACTTGTCCCCCGTACCCAGGTGATCAAGAGTTTTCCCCACTTTCTCTTCTATTAGATTCAGTGTAACTGGTTTTATGTGGAGGTCCTTGATCCACTTGGACTTGAGCTTTGTACAGGGAGTCTGCAGCCTCATGGAGGGAGCAACAGTGTCAACTGGCCTAACCCCCCCCACCCCAGTCTTCCTGGAGGCTGGACCACCAAGCAAAGAATACACATCGAGGGACCCATGGTTCAGACCACATATGTGGCAGAGGAGGGCCTTGTTGGCCATCAGGGGGAGGAGAGGCCCTAGTAAAGGGGAATGTCAAGGTGGGAATATGGGAGTGGGCGGGCGGGTGGGTGGGAGGTGGAATTCCCTCATAGAGGTGGGGGAGGGGAGGGGATAGGTGGTTTCCAAAGAGGAGACCTAGAAAGGGGGAAACATTGGAAATGTAAATAAAGTACCAAAAATAAAAATAGAAAAAAAAAAAAAAAAGAGAGAGAGATCAACTACTGTTTATGCTAAGAGTGCACCCTAGTTTAAAAGGTGGTTCTGGGGTAGTACGCAAAAGGTAATGAGCACTGGTGAGAATGTAGGAACACAGCAACCTTTTTACCCTGTTGGCAGGAGTATATTATAAATTAGTTCAGTCATTATGGAGGTTCCTCAAAAAATTAAAAGTGAAATGCCATATGATCCAGCAATCCCACGCCTGGGCAGGAATCCAAAGGAAATGAAGTCTGGATGTCAAAGGGACATCTGCACTCCCATGTTTACTGCAGCATTACTTACTATACCCAAGAAACGGAAACAACCCTATGTGTCCACCAAGGGATGAGTGGAAAGAGAAAATGTGATCTATGTATATGAGAGAATATAACTGAGCCATAAAAGAAAAGTCTGGGTCTTCAAGATGGCTTGGTTGGTAAAATCCTCTCCAAGTGTCCCAGTTTCAATTCCTGGGATAAAACATTATAACCAAAAGCAAGTTGTGAGGGAAATTTTTTATTTGGTTTCCACTTCCACATTATAGCATCTCATAGAAGGAAATCAGGACAGGAACTCAAACGGCAGGAGCAGAGGCTGAAACAGACAACATAGAGGGGTGCTACTCACAGGCTTGCTTATCATGCCTTGTTCAGCCTGCTTTCTTACAGAACCAAGACCAGGGATGGTACCACCTACAACACGGTGGATCCTTACCCACAAATCACTAATTAAGAACATGTCCTGCGACTGGATCTTACGGAGGAAATTTCCACAGCTGAGGTCCCCTCCTTCCAGATAACTCTAGCTTGTGTCAAGCTGACATAAAACTAGCCAGCACACCTGAATCAAGTCTGAGGACCCAAATTGGGAGCGTTATCCCCTACATGAAGGATCATGCATCTATAATACTAGCACTGGGGAGGGCGGGACAGGAAGATTCCTGGAACTTGCTGGCTAATAGACTAGTTGAGTCAGCCACCTCTAAATTCAGTGAGAGACTATGCCTTAATTAAAATGGAGAGCAACTGAAGACACCTAACGCTGACCTCAAGCCTTCTTCCCACATGGATATTCATGTGTGCCCACTGGCCTCTCTACTTCTTCCTTCTCTCAAAAATAATGAAGTTTTGGACAAACGGAGAAGATATTAAGTGAAGTAAACCAGGTACAGAAAGATGAGTATAAATTCTGCTGTACTATGCAATGTAAGACGAGTATAGACAAGAAGTATGTATTGTATATTCCAAAAGTTAGAGGCTGGGACATAGCTCCGTAGCAGAGGACTTGCTTCGCATACACAAGGCCCTGGTGTTAATCCCTACTAGGACCCCTGCCCCACCTCAAGAAAAATCTACTGTAAGTTTGAAATACTCTGAACATTTTACCATAAAGAAAGGCTATCTATCTGAAGAGCGAGATGTGCTTGAGCTGACTTGACCATTACATAACATATACAAGCATAACAACATGTTACCCCACAAGATGTATAAATGCCATGTTTTGACATGTCAACTAAATAAAGAAAATCCAAGAGCCACGACTCATTTACAGATGAAGCTGACACCAGAAGAGTTAAATAATACATCCAAAGTTCACACAGCTAAGGGCCGACCATATTTGAAACCTAAACCTGCCGCTGAAGAAAGATGCTTCCTTTACACAGTAACTCACAACACACAGGTTTTTAAATGATTAAACATCAATTGTTGTTTTTTCATTGTATGTGGACTAAGGAAATTTCAGCAGGGAAGGAAAGACCTAGGAGAGACAAAGGTGGCCCTGAGCTTTTAAACGCCAAGGGCAATAGGAGAATTCCATATTAGCTAAGACTAGAAAAAGGACACATGTACTCAAGGCAATATTGAAAAGGACAACAGATATGACCCACCTTTTACCTCTTCAGCAAAAAATGATGACACAGCAGGAGGATTTACTGGTCACCTCAGGGATATGACTCAGAGATCTGAATACATAATGGTAAAACACAAACCATTATGTAAATATCCGATGCTGCCAGAGTGTATTCCTTTCAAGGCAGAGTGAGCAGAGGAAAGACAGGGTCTAATTAAAGCTGAGACACTGACCCCCACAAAAGCATCTTTGAGAAATGTGCACCACACTCAGATCTCCAGTGTCCAGACTTCCTAAGTCTGTCACCTTCGAGGTGAACTAAGACTCGATCATAATTTCTCCATCCCTGAGGGAATCACAGTGAAAAGGAAGAAATGGCGAGCATCGCCGTTATGGAGGCTGAATCAAATGTCTGCACACAACCACAAGTTCAAAATACCTGTGCAGTCTCAGGTAATTTTAAAATCAAAGTCTCTGGAACGGAAAACTCACTATAACGGAGTAGTGAATGTGGGGCATTAGAAAGCACAGGCAGTAAAGGGAGCGCCATCCCTAGAGGCCGGCTGTGAAGGAAAACGCTACTGTAACTCCAGATGCCACAGTGTTTGCAGACACTTTCTACCTGCCACCCCATCAGTAGAAAAACAGGAAGGTAAAACCAAAACTGAGTAAAAGCAGTTTTCATGTAGGTTCAAACAATTCTGATACACACATGTGAATAATTCTGATACAAACACGTGGAAGTATAATAGCCAAACCATCTTACATTATGAATGATGAAATACAGTTACAGAAGATACATTGGCCAAATGTCAAGTTACTCAAATTGCAGCTTTCATGGTAGAAATAATAGCAATACCTAGCATTTATTAGTATTTACTATGAGCCTTGTATTATGTCAACTATTTTATAAACATTATTTCTCATCCTGTGAGGCAGAAACAATTATTATTCAAATTTTATAAATGAAGAATTGATACTAGAAGAGAATGTGCTATGTAGCTAGCTATGGCAAAGCTATCAGAGCTGTGTGACCTTGGAAGAAACGACTTCCCAATTCCTGTTCTACTGAGCCAAGAGCAGCGGTAATGGTTGGTACAGCCACCTAACAGGATTTTTGTGAAAAGCACATACGTCCTCAGAGATATTCCTAAGTCCACGATCACAGTCCTACAAACCCGCTATTCACATGTGGCAAAAGCTTCATATTGGGGTCTGCTGTCTCGACCCGTTTCTCACACTAAAGGGACTCCGTTACTCAGTTCCCCTTTTCCCACAGTCCACCATCTCTTTTCTTGCTTTCATCTGTCATGGTTCACATGGCCCATCACACCCCAACCTCACTGGAGTGGCAACAAACTCCATCTGTGGCTCTTCCCTGCATTCTTCTCTGCTAACTTAGCAGGCCTGTGACAAACCGGTCACACAGTAGATTACTTTTCTGGTATGCACAGATGAATGAATGATGTTTCAGAATTTAAATAAGAACTTTTGATGAAGCTCGTACCACACAGGACAAACATGGCACAGTAATGTGACTGTTAGGAGTTGACAGAGAACAGCAAAAACTGAATGATTCTTTTAGCTCTATTCCAAACTTTAAAACTCTGTATTAGTTGAAAGAAAGAAAGAAAGAAAGAAAGAAAGAAAGAAAGAAAGAAAGAAAGAAAGAAAGAAAGAAAGAAAGAAAGAAAGAAAGAAAGAAACAAACAAACAAACAAACAAACAAAGAAACAAAGAAAGAAAATGTTTCAAATCACTGCGTAGAACTACTCCAAGTATCCAACTAGCCATCTGATTAGATGCTGGTAAACAGAAAGAGAATGAGGGTCCTTCACAAGCGACATCCTTGGATGCTTTCTTTGCTCATCCATTTCTGTGAAATGAAACTATTAACTGCTTCACTATACAAAGATAACATATAACCAAAGTTTTGGGACCAAAGTCCCGAAGTTTTAAAGCTGGAAGTTACCTTAAAAACTATCTGATACAGCAGTTCTCAATCTGTGGGCCATGACCCCTCTAGGAGTCATGTAAGAGCTCTGGAAAACAGATATTTACATTGTGATTCATAACAGTAGCAAAATTTCAGTTATGAAGGAAGGAAATGAATTTTATGGTTGGGGTCACCACAACATGAAGAACTGTGTTAAAGGGTCTCAGCATTAGGAAGGTTGAGAACCACTATCTAATACTGTCTTTAAGAACTGGGAAGTGGGGATAGGTAAACAGAACTCTCACAGCCTCTGCCAGTGAGATAACATAGGTTCAGTTCTGTTCAGAATACCTGTGCAGGCCATGCAAAGTGGCACAAGTGATAAACAAGAAACCAGGCTTAGAAAATCAATCCTGGAGTACTTTACAGTGCTCCATGGAGCACCAGCTGTATGTACAGGTGGGTGGAGCTGGGGATGAGATCAAAGCAGAGCTATGACTGCTTTGAGCAGATTCTACAGAGAAGCGGTAGCAACTACAAAGTATCCAGTGACAGACAACAGATGACTTGGGGGAAATAAAGGGAGCTCTTTGGTGTGTGAAGAGAAGTGTATAAATGAGCACTTGTCTAGAAAGGAGAACAGATTATGACCTAGAACTTGGAACTCAGTTTTTCATCCATTACACAGGACTATAAAGTCCCATTATCATCTACAGAGCTGGTAGCCTATCAAATAAGTGAAAAACAGTTTGTAGCATGTAAGGCAAGACAGTATGTAGTTCAGGTGTAATTCTATTGCTTCAAATCCTAGTGAGTGTGATTTAGAAGCAGGAGAACATCACTGAGAAGTACAGGTCTGGAGATAGACATGATGGAATATAGCTATTTCCTCATTTCTTCTAATTATTAAATAAATCTTCCTTAAAAATTAAATTAACCTTTTTTGTTGTTTCTTGGCCACAAGGTGGGCACAAACTTTGGATCTGATTAATTTTATTGACAAGTTCTTTATAGACGTTTAAATTAAAAAACAAAAGATTGAGGAACTGTTATTACTAGCCAGCAAATTCCAGATGGCTTATAACCTCTGTAGCAGTCCTGGTCTAGCCAAGTGTGTTGTAATTGCTGTTGCTGTCCTTATTTTATAGACAAAGCTCTAAGAACAGTGTAGCCCAGAGCAGACTACTCTGCACGTGTGCAACAGAACCAGAACCATGACCTATGCAGTCAGAACAGATGCCATGTCCCAAGTAAGAATCACTGTTCTGTGGCTTCTCAAATACCATTTTATGACTGAAATAAGGAATATATGTTTCCAGTGTTATAATACTGTACTTATTTGTATACAAATTTGTATACAAAATTAAAAGTATTAAAAGTACCTACAAAGTGGAATATGAGCAAATCCCTGCTAGACACTAGATGCAACACTGAAACATACCAAAATTTAAAACTCATGGGGATTGTAAGCTATTTTATAAGGATCTCAACAGTCAAATGAGTTAAATACAAAAAAGAAGAGCAGGACTGTAGCTCAGTGGGTGGCATGCTTGCCTAGCATGCACACAGTCTAAGTTCAATTCCCAGCACTGCATAAAGCCAGCAGGGTGGTGGACACCCCTGATCCCAAAGAAGAATTAAAAGTCCAATGACAATGAATCAAGCCTGCCCACGTTTCTGTAACTGCAGATCCATGGCTTCAGTAAGTACAGTCCATGACTGCTTGGCTCTGCTGCTTTGGCAGGCGGAGGAATACCATGTCATGGCGGGACACAAGGCAGAGGAGGTCTGTTCTCATGGTGGTAAGAAGCAGAGAGAGACAGGTGACCAAAGGGGAGGGCAGGAGGGGAGGGGAGGGAAGGAAAGGGGGGCACGATCCAATAACCCAATTTCCTTCGAACAATTCCTCTTCCTAGGAGCTCCAATACCCCTCAACAGTACTGAATGATGAGGGCAAAAGCTCCAACACATGGTCTTTGAGGGTATCTGTCAGATCCTAACTTCAGCAAAGCACTATGGGAATACCCCCTAAGAGTTCATGTAGCAATACTGGCTGAGTACTTAAAATGTACGCTTAAGCATTCCCAGCTACTACTGGTATGAAAACATGGGATGGTTTCCCCAAGGAGGTGGGAGGTGTTGAAGCTAGCTTTAAGGAAGAGGGAACAAATCCTTAAAGGGAATTAACAGGACCCTGTCCCTCCTTTTGTGTTTCTTAGCCACAAGGTGAACAGACTGGTTCCACTACAAGCTTTTGCCATAATGTATGTGATGTGTTGTCTTGTCCCAGGCCCAAAGCAACAAGGTCATATACTTGGTGACTAATGTAAGGCAGAAGAAACATTTTTTCTTTTCATATTGATTGCTTCTGATGTTTGTTACAGTAACTAAAGTTCACAAAGGGCCTAAGTTTACTATTTGGTTTTAAATTATGCCTCAGTAGATGTGTGCAGGGTCCTAAAAGGTGGCATTTCGACCAGGCACATGTTGTCAGGCCACAGGCAACACCTCTTTTTCCTCAATCCTTAAACTGGGAACAGTAAGAGTACCTTCAGGAATAAACTAGTTAATAAAGTACAAACACCTACGGTCAGGCAGGCATGCACACGTCTGTGCATGTGCATGTGTGTACACATCTGAGGAATCCTGGATTCTCTGAAACACAGTAACTATTCCATTTATTGAGAACATTTTGTTTATCTACTATCATAGAGGAGGAAACAGCCATGCGGCTAGTAGCCCCATGGATGATACTAAGTGACAAAGCCATAACAGGAGGATTTCATTCCTCTACTATATATGTGTATATAAAAAACAAATTGTAGTTTGTTCAAAGAGTTGTTTCACCAGTTCACAAAACATACATGTAAGTCTGTTTTACCAATTTAGAGAAAAAAGACACATAACGTCTACTTAGGTGAAAATGAAGAGAGGAGGAAGGCATACAAAATCTAATCAACTCTAAGTCAAAAGAAATTACAAGTATTCTTAGGAGAAAGGATACAAAGCCAACAGAACAAGGTCTCTGGCCTGCAGGGGCTTCTAGGCTGTTGAGACGGAAGGTGACCCAAACTAATAGTCAACTCTGACGAAAACAAACAAACAACCAAAACCCTCTGGAAAGTTGACATTTAAACAGAACACTCAAATGAATAAAGGGGGTCATGTCATGGATACATGGGAGAAGAACACTGCAGAGAGAAAGACGTAAGCACTGAGATGTTGAGGCTGGCATGGTTAGAAAATCAGAAACAAGAAACCAAAGTGTTTGAAGCGCAACCCATGACAGGACAGCAGATACTGGGATAGAGATCATGTGAGGTTGAGGTCTTAAAAAATGATGGTAAGAATCCTGTATAAGATCAAAGTGCATGATAAGCCACAAATGAAGAAGTGTAATTTATAGCTTAAAAAAGATCACGTAAAACAGCATAGGGGTTAGAGGGGAAAACAATCATTCTAACTGTAATGGACACATTTTATAGTAACAGTAGAAGGCAATAAAATAAACAGAAATGGGGTTCCATCTGTTCAGTCATGTCAATCACTGTCTGAAATCAGAAAGTAAACAAAAAACCAACCAACCAACCAATGTTTAAGTAAAAACACCTAAACTTTGTCTAGAGCAGAAGAGTGAATTCAGACACCAGAACCATTCTGTCCAGCAGCTGAGCTCACAAAAACCCTTCAGAATTTAGACACATGAAACCCTTTGCAGGGCGCTAACCACCATACATAATTAATGCTTGCATTCAAAGAATGTACACTTAAGATATATACACAGGACTATGATCTTAAAAAAAAAAAAAAAAAAAAAAAAAGCAGTGCACTGAATGCTTCGTGGAGAGGAAATACCAGCACCATCATGAAAGTTGCAGTAATTGAAAAGAAAAAATACTACAGAAAAGTTCAAGAAATTGAAAAATATGAATAAAGCAAAGTGACATGAAATTGTATACTGTTTGGGGCAGTGGCTCTCAATCTTGCTAATGGTGTGACCCTTTAATACAGTTCCCCATGTTGTGGTGACCCCAACCATAAGATTATTTTGTTGGTACTTTATAAGTGCAATTTAGCTACTGTTGTAAACTGCAATAAATATCTGATATGCAGGATATCTGAGACACAACCTCCAAAGGCATCAACGACCCACAGGTTGAGAACTACTGGTCTAGGGAATTACCAACAATTTGGCACTGACATATGACAAATGTCAGTGACGAATGACAGAAATTTAACTGGAATATCAATGGAATGCAGTGCAAACTCTAGCTGCATTGTGCACATCAGTTTGGGTTTGTCTGCTACCAGAACACTGTGTGGTTAAAATTATATAGACAGAGGGCTGTCAAATGGTCACCTACAACAAATTGCATGAATCCCTACTCAAATACAGCTGTCACAGTAATCTTTGAGATTTCAAAAGTCTGTGTTCTCAAAACCTGGAATTAAGTGAACAAGTCATCAAGGTCAAAAAAACCAACCCAGACAAACCACCTTGCACAACCGACATCACACCTGCACATAATGATCTACACATTTATATATCCTGCTAGATGCAAAGGCCAAGTTTGCAATGCTAGCAATGGGTGCTCTATATACTATATGGTCCTGAGTTGAATGAATACATTTCTCTATTATTATCTGTAGTAACAGTTTAACTGATGTTTGTATGTAAACTCTGGATGTAACAAAGAAACAGGGAGCAAAGTATTATGTGACACGGTAAGGTTTCTGTTTTTATTATACTTTAAGATGTTTCAAGCAGTTGTTATGAATTAAGGCAACAAGTGATAGCTAGATGAAGTCCTATGAAATGATAAATGTAAGACGCTCTTAGGGAATACGACATTAAATTATGACTTGTGGATTGCTAAAGGGAACCCTCCAAACAATCATCACTAGACCGTGACAACTCATGTCTAAATGCTTTAAACTATTGTTCAGTTAGGGACTCAGTTTCTATGAATTCATTCTCCAAACTTGACAGCAAGTAAGGTAATGGATGAAAATGACAGCGGGTAAGACAACGGCCTTCTCTATGAGACATCACTGTTCAGGTTCATATGCTTCTTGCATATGGTAGTACTAAGATCACCAGTGAAGAACAACAAGAATCTTTGCTCTTGTGGCTAGAGGGCAGTCCTGAGTAAGACCATCTCTGTGGAACAATATTAGCGATTATTGTGTACGTGCACGTGTGTGCTGTGGGCAAGCATGCTATGAGGCGTGTGTGGAGACCTCTGGACGGCTTTGTGGAGTTGGTTCTCTCCCACCTTTATGTGGGTTCTAGAATCAAAATCTGGCCACCAGGCTTGTGTGCCTGGCTATCTCACTTGCCCTTTGTGAAGGATATGAAGATAAAATGCATTCATCTTTAATAACACATCTAAAATCTAAAGGAGGGGGCTTTCAGAAGTTTAATGACCTGGAGGATTTTGTGCCTGAGAATAAAGTCACTGCCTACACAGATGCTAAGGAAACGGAAGAGGCTGATCTGACTGAGGTTGTTCCAGTCTCGAGTCAGGATAAAGAGTATGGAAAACAGCTGTAGAAAAATGAAGCACTCAATTCTTTTTGATCATGTGATCACTGGTGATTTGAATGAAGTCATCTCAGGAACCAAATTAGGTAAATATCCCCTCTGGCCTCACCAGCCAATTGAGAATTTAAAATTGAGTTCAGGAAGAGACTTTGGACAGACCAGCTGTCTTATAAAAAATAAATGGGAGTGTGCTTTGTTACTCTCTAATGACACATGTGATCATGCCACTACATCTCCAGCTGGCATGCCCCTATGAGGGAACATGGTTTCATAAAAATTCAGGACTCATTTTCTACATTTATTAAATGCATTCAAATATTTTAGGTCAACTATTATACAAATAAACTAGGACTAAATTCTGTTTCTGAGACTTTTCCCTAATTGGTGGGAATATATTTCAAAAAAGAAAAGGGTCTAATGGTAATGTCGACTAATTCTTAACTACATCAACTTAAGTGGCCCTATCGCAGTAAAATTTGCTCTATAATTTATCTTAATGGATTGGGTGTATCAATAAATATTGAAAATGTCCGGTCTCTTTTTCCTCCCTCCATTTAAATCAAATCCAATTCCATGTCAACAGATTGTATGGATGTATAATTACAATATTTAATGCAACTGGGAAAGCAGTGTCCTTTGATAAATAATTTTCTAAAACCTCTAAAGCATTCTGCATCCTCAGTACTTCTCTCAGATTCAAGAAAACCAGTAAATTATAGGAGGCACTACTGGCCACTGCCAATTGTTAATGGATTTAAAAACCCTATCATCAGACCCAACAGTGACAAGTAGTTTGGATTACAAGCAAGCCAAGTAGGAGGCAAAAAGAACATAGTGATGCTTCAGAAAGGTTCTATATTTAAAGTGTAAGCAAATTCTAGTAGAAATAACAATAAAGTCACCAGTATGATATAATGTCCAACTAGGGCATATAAATAAGCTTTATCCATCTATATTCTCTTGAGATTATGATGTTTTATGTGCATAAACACCTAGAGCTCTTGTCCTTCTACCTTCTTCTAAGCACAAAGCAAATAATTCCTCATAATTTACCAATCCAATTTCTCTTCTCCATTGACTTTACTCCTCTACTAGAGGACCTACTGTTCACAAAAAGCCATCTATAACTTTAATATACAAAATACAGCAATTTGGATTTAACTTGAATTCTAAACAGAAAAAGATATGAAAAAATCAAATTTATAAACTCAATCATCAAAAAAGCAGGTCAGATTGACTTAGAATGAATTTATATGTAACTGTAAAGGAAGTTCACAATTTTAAATTGCTGTTATTGTAGACACTTAGTTACACAGACACTCCTCTAAGGAGGTGCACTCTTTACTTTTCCTGCCGTCCTTAAGAGAGGGAAGGGTGGGGAGAAAGCTCTCCTAAGAGGTTATCCATTAAGTCAATGTGCTCTGAGGTTTATTATAAAGCTCTGGGATTAGGATCGAGAGCCTCAAAGACTTTTATTATATCACTAATTTCCTTTTATAATTCTTCAGCAAATGAACCTTTTAACTGGTTCTGCATGCTCAGGGCTTGACAGATGCTATTTGTGCATAGCAGGGGTCATCTGCATAGAACCAATGAAAACACAAATCTGTAATTTTTGAGTGCCCATTTCATGATGCAAGCAAGCAAACAAACCAACCAAAACATACAGTGAGGAAAGAACTATTGAGGCGGCCAGGCTTGGGGCCCACGCCTTTAATCCCAGTACTTGAGAGGCAAAGGCAGGTAGATCTTTGAGTTCAAGGCCAACCTGGTCTACGGGGTGAGTTCCAGGTCAGCAAGGGCTACTCAGAGAAACACTGTCTCAAAAAAACAAAACAAAACAAAGGCAAGAAAAAGCTGAAGTATCAAGTAAAAGATCTGTGATGAATGGAACCAACTAGAAGATCACCGATTGAGCATGAATGCATAACAATGCTTTAAGACTCTAAGGCAAAACAGATGGGCCTGGAAAGGTATGGGGACTTTACTAGCATCCTGTAAATATCACCGAAAAATATAAAAATCTAATCTCTGCAAACAAAAAAAAAGATGAGTTCCATAAAGTTTCATGAACAAAGTGAAAATACTCAGCAACATTATTTTCCTTTTCCTGACACAAGGTTTTTCTATTTGTAACAGAGACCTTGCTGTTCTGGGGCTCACTCTGTAGACGAGGCTGGCCTCAAACTCACAAAGACCCACCTGCCTCTGCCTCCCAAGTGCTGGAACTAAAGGAATGCACCATCACTGGCTGGTTCACAACACGTTTTTTAAAAGTGTCCATTATTACAATTCCAGTAAGCCACCCCGAACCCCAAATTTACTCTTATGAGAGAAAACTGTTTATGGTGACTTGCTGTTCACCACTTTTGTTAAAGCTTAGAATATTTGGAGGAAAGTTAAGTTTAGTAAACAAAGAAAACAATGGTAATAAACTATAATGCTGCTTGCACTGCTCATAATTATTCTGAAAGGAAAAGGCTTAATTATGGAGATAACAATACAATAATAAGGTATTTCCAAAAGACATCCTTTGGTGAAAAATCAGCAGTTGTCTTTGTGAAAAAAGTAAACAGTTTGTTCTTGTAATTCATTGTCTTGCAGAACATGAGGTTACATTAGGCTCCAGTCACCCCTACTTTCAGTCTTCCTGGTATCTGGTAATATAGACAGTGGAGCTAATTTTCTGTCGTTCTAAAAGAACTATTGGACTGCTGAACTTTTATCATCATCACCTCTGAAACACAGTAAAAATCACTGTGAGAACCAATGGTTTATTAGATGGAACGCACCATCAACAATGTCAACCCTGCCTGCTTGTATTAACGGGAAAATGTTTTACAAGTTCCACCACTCGGCATCAATTTAACTCTAGCACCGGCTATGCTGTAAACTGTGAGTGTAATTTATATGGTGACCCATGTGTAGAAGAAGCAATATCTAGCTGAAACTTCTCACAGCCTGACAAAATGCTTTGATTTGCGCCATTCAGATGATTGAGCAAAAAGTTTAAGCAATCACCACCAACCGCTTTTATCTCCAAACGTGCCAAAAATTTATTACTGAATGAATGCAACCTATTGCTTTAGAGCCTGGTTTGATGGAACAGAAATGATTGGATAAATATTACATTTCAACTGGTACCCATCTTGCCCATTAGGTTAAATATTGGACAAGCTATGTGTTTAAGATAAGTATCAGTCTAAGCTGATTCCATCACATGGTACATTTTGAAAGTCTCCAAATGTTTCCATAGTAACATTTTTTAACGTACTTGGAGCTGAGGATACATGTTCCTTACCAATTAGGAGAAAGAAAACTTAGGAACCACTGGACTCTTTTTAAACAATCTAGTTTGTCTTCTACTTAGCACTTGCAGTTATCAGTACTTACCATCTACTTCTATCTAGGAAGTATCCTCTCAAGCTGGAAGGGACACAAATCTAGCTTAGCCATATATCCTATACTACATTTATCATTCTGGCCTTCCTAAACATTTTAAACTACACTTGACTCTTTCAATTATAAGGCTTGGGGCCTGTGTTAAAACATCAACCTTGCTAGCTCCTATGATTGACGGGCACAGCGCAGAGATAATTTTTCTATTCTTTTAGGCACAGGCCTCCGTTTAACTACAGCCTGTCAGGTAAGTTAGATGTGAAATTTTTCACTTATGGCATTATATCAGTGATCAGAAAGTTTTGAATGTTGTTGCATTTTGGACTTTTTGGTAGGGATGGCCAACTCATAGCATGGATTTCATACTTACAGCTTTCCTGGTACTTACTGCTACAGATTAAGGGAAAAGGATTCTGGGGCACCTTCTGTTTCCACCTATCTGGGAATACAGACCTCTAAAGGTAGCACTGGAAGAGGGCTGGGGAGACCTCCCAGCCAGTAGAGTGTTTGCTGTGCAAACATGAAGACCTGAGCTCCGTTATTTACATCAATGTAGAAACGCTAGGCATGCACTTAGAATGCCAGCACGGAGAGTGCAGAGACAGAAGGACCCCCGTCTTGACAAACTAGTCTGCCTAATCAGCAAGACCCAGGTTCCAGTGAGAAACCTTGTCTAAAGAATCGAAGTGGATGAATCCTGAGGAACCGTGCCAGAAGGTGGCATCAGGTTTCCACGTGTCTCCACATCCACGGGTCCACGCACACACAACAATGAATGACTCTAATCTGTGGTCGCTGAGGACTTGCTAGGATTGCCGCTATGAAGCTTTTAAATACCACTTTACCATCAGGGGAAGTATCCCATGCATATGATCTTCAATGCCTTTGGGCTCCTGATCAACTACAGTAGCCTTGACTAACCTGATTAATTCGTTGTTACTTTCTAAAATTTTCTAATGTAGTCTGATTAAATTCTGCAAGGTAAATATTATTTTTAGTTTGGTAATAAAAAAAATACACTTAATAACTTGATGAGTAAAAACGGAAATTGAGTACGAAGCAACAGACCCAAAGCATCACCTAGTATGAAATATCTTTGTTCAAGATCCAACTATGTTAATTATATGTGTAAAATTTTTAAAATATCAGATTATTAACTAAAGTTTGTCTTTCACCAGCTTCTTATTTATTAGAGAAATATACTATTAGCCAAGCTATACCACTAGATAAAACGATCACTCATTTGTGGTAATTTTTATTTTTCATAATGATAGTTTCTAACCTGGTGGGTAATACAACAAAATAAAATAGTCCATGAAAAATAGATATAAAGTAAAAACTTTTATTTAGAAAAAAAGCTACCTCACATTCCATTTACAGAGCCATGTGTTATATATCAATACTAGAAGAAGGAATATTTAACTTCCAGTGCCTAGCAAGATCTCTTAAACTGTTTTTCTTATCTTCTTTAAAATTCAAAACTTTAAAAAAAAAAAAAAAATCCCACTTGACTAAAAACGCAAAACAGGAAGGCTGTCCCTTCTAGGGTTAACAGATGCTTTTTGTAAGATTTTAGGTAAGATTAACCTTTTGCTCACAATAGGAATGGTTATTGGTTTTATTTTTTCACTGTCTTTAACTCAGGTAAAAATCAATATAGAACCAGACAAAGGGCTCTGGAGGGTCTGGCAACACCAACTCTGGGTTTGGCTCCTGCACAATTCTACAGCATACTGAGGCTGGGAAGGATTAGCCCGCTTGTGTTGAGTAAACCGATGATACTCAATAAACAGTTTCTGTTGTAAACCCCTTAGGACGTGCAAAGCCACACTAGTTGGCAATAGACCAGATAAGCGGCAGAACCAGCTGTAATCTCATTTAGACCTGAGCTGATCCTCCTGTCCTTTCATTCCACAGGATCAAAGCAAACCACTGAGGAGGCAGCTGTATTACAGCAGCCCAGCTTGCCGGATGAGGCAAACATTTCATAAATTCCACTCCTTCAAGCAAGTCTCTACTAATCTACCCAGAGCTGGGACAATCGATGAATTTCTGAATTCATTAGACTGGTCATTACAGGGTAACCACTTTCTCTTTGGAAAAAACCGTACATCAACTTTACACAAAGGCAGCTCCTTTGACCACTCTGGGGTTTTCTTGTTTTTGCCCCCACACCCCTGGAAATGCCTAAATGTACCTCTATAATATCAAATAGAAATGGTTTAAAATTCCTTAGTTCATATGATGCTAAATTTCTCTATATAATATAGCCGAATATCACTCAAATATGCCGAAGGCATAGCAGCACCTCCTCTGCTTAAGGACACAGACATGCCAAACTCGACTGACACTAACCCACTCATGTTCAGAAAAATTTTTAGGAAAAGTTTTTGCAGTCCATTAAAGATTATCATTTTATTCTTTAATTATTACATAAAACAGAACAAGATTATCATTTTATTCTTTAATTATTACATAAAACAGAACACAATCTTTAATGCATTCATAATAATTGAAGTGTTAAGTGTCTCAAATTATCCAAGTGTTTTGTTACTCCTACCCCTTTCTGATACTATAGTATTTGATTTGACTAACAATTTTTTTTTTTCTTAAAAAAAATGTAAATTTCAAGCTATGGACCTTTAAGAAGCACTCACCAATTTCAAACCCAAGAGAACAGTAACTGGATGTGTAAGGGGTAGTAAAGAGACAGATGTTAGACGTATCACAAAGCACGCGATAAACACTAAAGGGTCCTCTGCTCTGCTCTACAAAACAGCAGCATTTCACAAGAACCAAGTGCTGAACTCAACGCTTCTGAAAGCTGCAGAAGCCAAGTGAGAGCTGGAAAACTTGAGGGTTTTGTGAACACTTATGCTCTGAATACCATATCTTATTCTGTCACTGAAAATATTTAAATATTCTTAGGCTCAAAATAAATAGGCCATGGTCTAGATTTGGCTTGCGGTCACTAAGCCTGTTCCTTCTAGTGCAAACTACTCATTTACAAAAGACAGAAACCTCGATCGTTTTAGGGTTCCCATGTTCTGCTTTATTGCTTCTCTACAGACTCAGAATATTTGTTCTGCTTCTATATCAAATGGTGTAGTGACAAGACTTCTGTAAGAAAATGGAATGAGGATTCTTAGTTCTAAAAACCATAGATAGGCAAGAAGAATGCATGGCACATGTCAGTGTAGACAGAACTCCAAAGTAATTATGTATTTTCTGATCCTTCTAATGCTACAAGCCTTACATTTAGTTAGCCAACTTCTTTCCTACATTCTTTCAATGTAGAAGAGCACCATTTAACACGATCACACTAACAGTAAAAGTGAAAAATATCAAATCTTAACTCTTCTAATATTTGCAAAATCCAGATCCTTGTAGTAATAACACGATATGAAACTGCAAAACTGTGTAATTATACTTTAATTGTATTGTGAGGCAGGCATTAATCACAAAGTTTAAGTACTAAGCATAGAATTATAATAATTCTGTAAAACAAATTGAAGCTAGCTAAGTAGGTCAGAAGCACTAACATGCAACAGGAGACCTCTGGGAATTTATCAGTTAATGGCTATTTATGTGCAAATGAGTGCCCTCCAACCCTCCAAAATCCTGTGTAGCTGAAGGGTATTTCTGTTAACCAGGAGCACTGCTTAACTGCAGAAGCATAAATTAAACCATTTTATTGGAACCATTTTTAATTCTTCACTTTCCTTTTCCACATTCCCACTCTTTCTAGAAGCACAATTTACAGAACGCACTTAACAACAAATGGTTGCTGAAACAGTTCTCAAAACTGACCTCTAATTCTTGTTTTGCAGGACATAAAAAATTCAAGGGAATCTGTATCTATAATAATTTTTCTTAACAGCCCATTTATCTATCAAAAGTAATTAAAAAGGGGACAAAAGTTTTGGTTCAGAAGAGCCTTAGGTCTGATCTTTTTCAAATGATAATTAAGGATTTAAATATTTTCTGAAGGGACTACGCCATTAGGCTTGAACACCTTTCATGTCATGAAGGCTTGCTTCCTGGCTGCCGGCGCTACTACAAGAGATGGACTCTTCGCCAGGCAGGGCACCGGAGAAGTGGGTCACTGGTACTGTGCTTTGCAAAGCTATCTGGGAGCTCTAACTCCCTGATTTGTTCACTTCGTGGCCACCATAGTAAGCACCTTTGTTCTGTCATGCCCTGCTTCTGTACCCTGGGCTCAGAACAGACACTGGACAGAAACCAAAGCAGCTGTGAACCCGCATCCACGTGCTCTCTACGGCTGTTTTCACCAAGCATTTCAGCAGGGACCCAAAGCCAACAGGGGGCAGCAGAAAGAAGAAAAATTTTCAGTCTGATACAAATGTGATCAAAAGCCAGAAAGGTCGCATTATCTAGAGTTTATCAGACAAGTAGTACAGAGATGAAGAAGAAGAAAAAAAAGGAAGAAGAAAAGATAACCTAGGTGGTGTCTTTTAGGTCTTAGGTGGAACGAGTTTACTGAAAATTAGCTGTAAAAGATTTAATTTTGTGATAAATTATGTTCCAAATTGTGCTAATGCTTTCTGGGAGCTCAAAGTAGAAATAACCTAGTGGTAAATTAAAGACCAAGCCAAGAGAGCGTCTCTAAAAGTATAATATTTCAAGAAACAATGCAGTTTCAGCTCTTCAAAATAAAGGTAAAAAAAGAAATGTTTATGGAAATACTTCTCATCAAGATTATAGGCAAGGTAAGTTTGCAGCACACTCCAAAAAGATGAGGGGAAAAGGTTCCAATCATTTTTGCCTAATTAACTGTCCACTACTAACTATCCTAACAACTGTTGTAAGTAAATTAGAGCAGAGGAAATGTTTCTCTCGAGTCAGCTTTGGCTAATTGTGGTTTAGAAACAAATCAGTGGTAGCTTCTGTGGGACCGAGTGCTATACTGGACAACGGTTTTTATGTATAAAAGAAAAAAGCAGAACTCTGGTCTAATGCCATGTGTCAAGTTTAAAAGGTTCACATAAGAATTAAGATGCACTGCTGTCTCCAAAACATGTTACAAGTGCCTACTTTAGAAAGAGAAATATTAACTACAAAAATTCAAATTGTCATACAAATAAAGCCATCAATAAAAGGCCACTCTCCTATCTCCAAAAGGAATTTTCAAAGTGATAATGACCACAAGGACTCCTGTGAATATCTACCTTCTCTGGTTTGGAGCTACATAGTGGTTGCCTCAGCTATCCAGTCCCTGGCTGGTTTTCGGTCACACCTCTATGCACTGCCCTAAGTCTTAGTTAACTCTGCTAGGAAATAGGACCAACGGATACACAGTTTGATGGAGTATCAAAGTAAAGAGCTATATTAGACCATTGGAGTACGTACACACCCAGAAAAATGTGTGTGTTACATACAAAAAAAAAAAAAAGAGAGAAAGAAAGACTATGGGAGCACACGAGTCAATGAATAGTGCAACCTCTTCGCTGATATGGATAAAATAAGAGAATGGCATGCTTCAGAGAAAGAGGCTTAGAAAACCACTGAGAGGTTCCTAGAGCACAGGAAACAGGATGATTTTATTACTTAAGCATAAATAAGAAGCATATTTAAGTATAAAGATTCAGAGTTAGAGCAAGTGTGATGGTACATCACTTCAATACAAACATTCAGGAGGCAGACAAGTGGAATTCTGTTAAGTCTGAGGGCAGCCTTGTTTACAAACCAAGTTCCAGTTCAAAACTCACTTACAAACACATTTTATTTGACTAGCCTTGACAACCACAGTGTCTTCCTGCCATGTCCCTTGTCTCTCTATCTCTATGTTCACATGTGTAAATACCTTACAGTGCAAGAAGCTGAGGAACTGGACTAACGAAGAACACAGGATTCAGTGATACAGAAGTACCTAAGTTGGTTTTAGGGGCCTTAAATGCCACAGTCCTGTTATTTTGTCTCATTTAAGTTTGTAGCAGACACACCCCCGCAAAAGATTCATTCTTAATTTTACGCATCTTCCCGTGTGTGTGTGTGTGTGTGTGTGTGTGTGTGTGTGTGTGTGTGTGTGTGTGTGTGTGTATGCGTGTGTGTGCCTGCCACATGAATGTGGATGCCCAGAGGCCAGAAGGGGGCATCAGCTCCCTCGGCAAGAGAGTTATAGGTGGCTGTGAACCACCTGGCTCTGAGATTCAAACTCAGGTACTCTGGAAGAGCAAGCAGCAAGTGCCCATAACCACCGAGCATCTCTGCAGCCCTATACAGTGTCTCTTCAAGGAGTCCAGACATGGCTGGCAAGACATTTATTTTCCCACTACCTTTCACCAGTCAACCTAACTAGTTACAATTTATAATTGTGTCTTCAAATCTCTTTTCCCCAAAGCAAAAGAAAATGAGAACTCACACTGCCTCAAGTCTCTGATACACAAGAGGCCTAAGCAAATAAGCTGGTTTCTAATGAACTCTGACACCATCAATGTCTCTATCTGAAAACATCCTAGAAAAGTAGCTGTTCCCAAATGCCTTAAGTAAATTCTGCAGGTACTGAATATCCATAATAACTAAGCACCGACTAATGTGAAAATGCTTGATGATACCTGGATCCTTAGTAGGTCTTCCTGAACACCTTCCCATAGCATCCCCTCCTGTACTTTTATTTTATAGAAGCGGCATAAAATGGGAAGACAGTCACACACAAGTAGAAAGCAAACTAAATCGGAGTTAACTGTGGTAGCAATGTAAATCAGACTGTATTCATCAACTTTTAAAAAAAGAAAAACTTCAAAATAGTACATACAGCATTCACTATAAAACTGGCTATGTGCTCCTCATCCTTCAGAGAGAGGAGAAATATGAGAAGTGACCTAAGGCTCCACGGTGTAGAGTGGGCACAAAAGATCACTGTATATCCTACCTCAGTTTACTTCTTCATATAAATTTAACTTAGCCTTAAGCCAGTAGCCTCCTTCCTAAATAAATGTAAATACTGTATTAATAGCTACTTGAGCAGGTGAAGAAAGTATTTAATATCAAAGACCATAGCTAATATGAACAGGCAGCAATTTTAATCTATTTCTTTCACTTTGATTCTTTATATTAAAAATAGAAAAGCTGAAATATCAGTTTGAATAAAGAATTTTCTAACTTCAGTGACTTTTAAACTAATGTCATAAGAGGAAGTATGACAAAATATGCATATATGAAAATTTAAATCAGTATCTTTAACTATTACTCCTATGGGAATAAATATATCCTCCCCTCTAAGCAAGTTTACATGTTTAAATGACAAAAATTTCTGACACCACCTTTTCTACATGATAAATTCAGAATATCATTCAAAATATAAGACATGATGAGATTAAAGCAAGTTTAATTTTTACACAAGGCTAAGCTTCCCTTGTGAGAAAGCAGAGACGTGGTACAAATAGCAGATGCTCCTGGAACAGACCTGTGGCATTGCCGAACCACTGGAAACACAGCACGTGGAATTTACCGCATAAATCCTGGCAATTACCTAACATTTTATATTAGTGGTCTTCAGCACATAGGAAACCACAAGTAGGGACTGAATTCATGATCCAACCATTTCAGAATTCAGAAGAGAACAATGAAGATATTTAGAGGTATTAAATGTGTGCTCTTTACTATTCCGTAACTTCTACTCGTCCAAAATGCTCATATACACCAGAGTCTTACAAACATATATATGGGCAGAAATATAAAATCAAGAAATATTTGCTAAGTTACAATGTACTTTCCCTTAGGAAATCAACGATCAACCAAAGTAAACAAACATTAACCATTACATACGTGTATATAATTTTAAGACTATGATATTTATATACATAAACCCTTCAAAGTTTAAAAATTTTTACATTTACATGTCTTGCCTATGCCAATTTATATGCATGCATGTGCCTGCAGAGGCCAGAAGGAATTGGATTCCACTGTGCTGGAGTTACAGGCGTGGTTGTAAGCCACCTGATGTGGACCAACCCAGGGTCCTCTGCAAGAGCAGTGGATGCTCTGAACTGTTAGGCCATCTCACAAGCTTCCCTTAAACTCTGTATATATCAAGATAAATATTACTGAAATCATCACCAAAATAAATTTTCAGGAATATATATCTTTCAAAGCTGAAGCACAGAATAATAAATGAGTTTTACTCTCCCTGAAAACTCAAGTTTAACTTCCTTCCCTTCCATGTCTTCCCTTTCTGTTCTTGCCATCGCCCCTTTTCAGTCTGGAGCTGTGGCTGCCCCAGGTGCTGTCCAGCTCCTGTTCCTTCGTCATTTGTGAAGGAAGCTGAATCCTCCGATTACAGACTAGTATTGCTTGTTGCTGGTTTAGTCTGTCACTTCTCAGATATGCACACCCTTTAGTAATACGCATCAGCAGAATCAAGTTAAAATAAAGGAAGCAAGTGGCATCCCTTCTGCTTCAATAAATTACATAATGTTTAAGTGTGCAAGGCAATATTGTGCTGTTTTAGATTGTATTTTTTCACAATAAAATATTAAAGTATGCTGTGATCAAAAACCAAGAATGTGCAGTGTATAAAGGAAGAGGGCATTACAGTGACAGAGAACAGAAAAAAGAAATGGGCGTCAGAGAAACTGGAAAAGTGCAGCCATAACAACGTACAATCACGACAGTTACAACACTCCCATGTGTGGAAGGAGCTAATTACGTTTATTAAAAATATCTATAAAAGAGATCAAGAACAATTTAGAAAACCTTTGAATTTGGATCTGTCAGTTTCTAGGCTTTGGTATTCCCCTTCGACTGTGTGCCAGCTATGTGCTGCAGAGGACTGACGTACTGCCACAAATCACACCCATCATTTGTTACAGGGCAATCTCGGAGGAAACTCTGTAACGGATGTAGAAGGCTGAAGAAAATATCTTCAGCATCTGTCTATTATTCCACCAATCAGAATGCCTTTCATTTATTTACATGTCTGCTTCCCTCAGTGGCAGGGCACTGAGAGCAGTAGTCTGCTTTTACAGGTCTTCTCTCAACAGGGCCCAGAGTTCCATAACAGTTACCTGATGGGCACCTCATCAAAGTGAGTTGACTGAAAAACAGCAACTTCCGGTTCAAGCATAATTATACAACCAAAAGCAAAATTATCTGTTACGTACTAAGAAACATAAGTGATCTGAGTATTAAGATAGTATGTTTACTTAAAATATGAAGAGTATTTTTTCCAAGAATATCACTGAAGTAATTCAGAAACTCAAAAATTTTAAAGTGAGAAACTTTAAAAGCCATTGGCATTTTGTACGCATTAGTTATGTATTACCTCTCCTATTCTTCAAAGCGGCTCTGTAGTATATAAGTATGTACATGTTACAAATTTGAAGAAGAAGAAAAAAAAAAAGCTTAGAGAAGCTGTCTGACTTGCTAAAGATTATGAATGGCAGGGGAAAAACCTTAAATTTGTATTTGTGAACTTTAAAAATAAATAGAGGGGCTGAAAAGATAGCTCAGAGGTTAAGAGCACTGACTGCTCTTCCAGGGGTCCTGAGTTCAATTCCCAGCAATCACATGGTGGCTCACAACCATCTGTAATAAGTTCTGATGCCCTCTTTTGGTGTGTCTGAAGACAGCTATACTATAGTCATATAAATAAAGTAAATAAATAAATAGAATTTTTCATTTTAAGTAAAAGACCCTTTTTGTGATTCAAGAATTAATTGACCTGAGTAGAAATTTCTTCCCCTGTTTTTTAAGACACTGGACATTTCAGGAACTCAGAAAAATAAACTATTGTTAATAATATCCCGTCAATAAGCAACCTAAAATTTCAAGCAAATGGAATCTTAAAAAATAAGCACAAAAATGAAGGTAATTTAACATACAACTCTTAAATGTTCACTGGATTAAGTAAACAGAAGCTTCATAATATGTTGTGTTATCATGTATGTATATAGTAATGATGGTTTTAATATCCTTGTCAGTTTACAAAAAATAAAAAATAAAATAAAAGATTGGAGCCAGGAATAATCACATATGCCTTTAATCCCAGGATTTGGGAAGCAGGGGCAGGCAGAACTCTTGAGAGTTTGAGGCCAGCCTAATCTACATTTGTTAGTTCTAGGACAGTCAGAGCAAAACAAACCAACCAAGTTGCTAAAGTTTCATAGTATAATTTTTAAGCTTGATTCTCACCTGAATGAGTTAATAGGAAAAAAATAAATAAAAGCTGTGGCTCAAAGCAGCAACAAGAGCAGTTAAGAAGCTGGGTGGCTGCTCTTGCAGAGAACTCAAGTTCAATTCCCAGTATCCAAGATGGCCAGATCACAGATGCCACCTGTAACTCAGCTGCAGAGCACCTAATACCCTCTTTTGGCTTCTGTGGGCATGTGCACACATATGGCACACATAAACACATGTTAAAAAGATGATAATCTCCAAGGTATTGCTAGTGGGTCCCTCTGGAGAAGATATGACTTACATTTTCTACCATTAATATATACAGTTCTGTATTAGTCTTTTCAAAATACAAGAAGTTTGATAAAAAAAGTAAGACAATCATTAAAATCTCTCTAAAGTTTTCAAATGCTTCAAGTTCTATTACTCATTCATCTACACTCAGATAATTTAGCTCTTACTGTTCACCAAAGATGCTTCTCCTTGCAGCAGAGGGAGGCCATTACAGAAAACCATAACTGGTCAAACACAGAGATGCGGTAATGGAGTGCCCAGTCCCAATAGATACATCTACACTACTTCTGCACCTAAGACTCAGGGAACATCACTGAAGATTAGAAAGACTGGTAAGAGTCAGAGGACTACAACGTCTACTGTGAGATTGTGTCTTAGAGAAATGACTGAGAAGCTTGATTCATGATACCATAATACTGGAACAATATGGCTGTCTAAACAAGCCATATACACCGACAACAGCAATAGACATGCTAACATGGAACTAGATAGGCTCATGGGGCTACAAGCCCAGACAAAGAATCCCAGGCAACCAATGACTGCTGAGAAAACTTAATCTTCCCCAAGGATGAGCCTCTTAAATGGTTACACCATACTCAGTAGTCAGCCCAGAAGGATGTGCATCTAAGCACTGCTAAGAAGACTTGGCGTATTTAGCTGCTTTTATATACATGTAACAATAATAACTAAAGGAAAAAAGCCAGGATTTTGAAAGGAGTGGGGGCACACAGAATGCGTGGTAGAGAGGAAATAGGAGATTTGGAGGATGAAAGGGAAGGGGAAAATGATCTAACTGTATTTTAATTAAAATTTTAAAACTTGAAGTTATGTTAAAACTATTTTATATGCCAGCTACAGAAAGATAAAAAAAAAAAAATCAAGAAAATAATTGGGCACATCAATAACAGGTAGAGAAACAAAAATTAACCCTTAGAAATAATAACGTACTAAATCGTTCAGCCAGTTCACCACATATTTGAAAGCTTGCCCTCTCTACTATTGCAGTTTTCTTCTTATAAACAAACTAGAAGAGTAATTTACGTTTTTACTCTATACCTTTCTATGTGACTAAAAAAAAAAAGTAGGATGTATATAGTTATGTAAGCATATGCATATGTATAAACCTTGAGTTTAATTAAATTGTGGCTCCCAATAATATTTGAGTTATACATAAGGTTCTATATTTTAAAATAAGATAAAAAGAATCTTCCGCAGTCAGTGAATGTCAAAGCCTTATTTGTAATGCTTTATGAATGATACCCACTCCATGGTATAGAAACTACACAGTAGAAAGAGCATGCCTAGACACAAAATACTTTCCACACACCTCTGCACGTAATCACTGAAAAACCAAACAAAGCATCAACGTTTCACGAATAGCAGTGGGCTCTTCTCTTTCTCCTCCAACCTCCCAGGCCCTCTCCCTACGGCATGTCATATGCTGTTCCATCCTTTTCAAATTCGGGGCCTTGTTTTTCTGTAATATCGCTTCGTGCATATTTAAACACATAAATATACAAATAACAACAGCTTTGTCTGTTTAGTGGTGCTGGTATGTGCATGATGTCAGGGCTGACATGTGACACACACACACGGGGGGGGGGGAAGAAAGCACTAATAGATAACTATGATATCAAAAATGCCGTTGATATGAGAAGCTGTCAATGTCATGTATATTTAAAAGCCACTAATTTGGTTCCATTTAATCTAGTTGGGTTAAAATGCAAATGAAATAGAAAAGTGTGACGGGCCCCAACAAAACACCAAGAGTAACTCCAATGTGACAGGTAGCTTTTCCAGTTCGTCTCCACTTCCTGGGTAATACCAGGAACCTGAGTCTCATACTGAGTTTTTCTAAGTCACACCTGAAGAAGTAAAATTAAAGAACGTAATCCTGTATGAGATTTTGATGGTTTTCATTTTTAAACCATTTGGCATATAGAAGAAGCATTTTCTTCTGTACCATCCCTTCCTAGGAGACAAATTTATGCAATATACTCTACATAATCAGAGGATTTTTTTTTACTTTGAATCAGGTATATTTCAGAGTGTGTTAATGCTGTGGTTGCTAAGTCTGTAGGATTCCGAGGAAGTGCCGTTACTGATAAAAATACATAATTGAATAATCAACCCACCCACCCCAGGTTTCCTGAAATAACAGTATTTCAGGATGAACGTAAGAGGGATTCCACCCTGTATTTGGAATATTTTCCTTTTTTAAACCCTTGTTTCACTAGAATACTCTAGAACAACCAGTTTCCCCAGATTGATGCTTTTACTCTATCAAGGAGACTTTAAGGCTACTTTCTACCCCGTTTTTATATTCTTCCACTAGCAGCTTTTTAACCACCAAAAGCACACCAGACTTCTGGAAAGCAGGAGAGGAAGCTTTCTCTTCATTGTACTTCCCTGGTTTCCAGGAAAACTGCCAGTAGGAGGCAGCAACGCCTGCCTGTGGCAACAGCAGTGGCTCTGCTCTGCACAGTAGTTAGCTGCTCGCTTCATTCTTCTGTCATTATGTAAGCAAGATGACACTGTTCTCTAATCCAGCCAAAGCTGATAAGTACCATCAACCTGTCACTTCCTACATTTCAAATTCTAACATCACAGCATCAAAGAGTTTTTACATTTCGATTTCTTTTGCTGGCAGCAGCCGGTAGCCTCTCATTCTCCCACGGTGTTCTAATGCTGCATTTGCACACCGGGGTTACTCCCAGCCTGAATAGCAGGTCATCCCCTGCTCACTGAGCTCATCTGTGGCCCATGTGCTAGGCAATTTAGATCCAATCAGCCCTTATTTAGCTCAAGAGTAATGAGCAGCATAGTGACACAGACTTAAGCCTGACCCTCAGGACACTGCTCATCAAGCAGTAAAACTGTGACAAAATCATTCATCTTCCACCCGCTGGCAAGAAATAATACTCGCACTCACTGTATTACTTTTCAAGATAAAAAAAAAAAAAGTCCTGAATTTTCATGATGTGAGACATTAATTTGCAGAAAGCTGAATTCCCTTAAACCCCCCTGTTGCTATGAGCTCACCAGGGGGAAATAGGCCTTAGGAGACTGAAATGGAATAAAGAAAATTGCTCCAGCTTTCTTTTCATTTTAAATAAGCCTTAAATCTGACAAGAGACATCCTAAAGAGAGAAAAATATGTATCTTGTAAGGTAAAGAAGAAACAATTGAAATTAAGAGTTTGAAATGCTAGTTTCGCGCCCTACTTGTTCTCAATTTTGTTAAAATGTTAATAAATAAAATTTAGGAAAGCAATTACTCTTCTTTACAAGGAAGATGGACAAAGATAAGGATATTCCTTATAAACAATATGGTGGCAAAAGTAAACCCATATGACAGAAGAAAATGTGCTTGGATGTTCTCTGTAAAATACATGTTAAAGACAACAGCTTTCGAGTAATACAACAACACAGTGAGCCGAACCAGGTATATCTCAAGCTACATCGAAATTAGGGTTTTATCTGTAATTTATAGTGCCTTCTGAGTCTCTATTAGTCCAAAAACAATTATGGGAATAATGATGAGATTGGCTTCCTTCCCTCTCTGATAGCAGACCAATCCATCAGTAAAATCAATGCATCTGTGGACCTTAAACTTTACTGGCTTCCAGTGAGTACTTCCCTTGTAGAACCAAGTCACAAGGTCAGTGTATCTCACAGAGTTTCTCTGGGTTTAGTACCTTTAATAAAGCCACAATTGTAGTTGATTTTATCTATCCCACAGTTGAAGAAGAGTTAACTTTAGCAAACCTGTCACAAAAGGAACTCATCAGTCTTCAACATATGTATTGTGACATGTCTTTTAATAATTAGCATGACATGGTGTTGTGGAAGCAAACCGTAGATAGCGTCGCACAAGCTCATTCGTGAGTTTCATCTAATGTTTCAAGGATCTGGGAGGTCTCAAGTTTAGAGTGAACCTTGAGTTCAGACAAGTAAGACAGCAACGCTTTTACCTCGCCTCAGCATCTTCTAACTGATTACCAATGACTAACGTAAAAGACTTCAGGGCACAGAAAGTACTCACAGCATTCTCCTCACTACACAACTGAGCAGAAACAAAGTGCTTTCTTTCCAAGGTGCACTTCTGCCCCTGTCCCCATAATGTTCTTAATCCAGCACCACTGTTCTCTCAGTACTCTTTGCTTTGCTTTTCTCTTTTCCTCTGCCGCCATGGAAAGTAGATTTTCTGTATTTCACCCCACTTCTCCCATCATAATTTTGGTAACTTTAAACTTTTGGCAGTAATTACTCAGCAAAAAACAACAACAACAAACCAAAAACCTCATAAAGGTTAATTTCTCAATTTTCTGAATAGTTAATCTTGAAAATATAAATCTAAAGTTCTATTTACAAACTTTACAAAATTTTAATGACTTAGGAACTGGACTTAAATACGAAATGTAACATACTATAACTGGATTTACTTTTCAAAGAAAAAGTAAGAAGCTCAAGAGTCCTATTACCCAACCTGCTTCCCTACTCAAGTATTAAAATAGTCTGATAGTATTTATTGAGATGGTTAACAAAATAAAAATGGCCACAAACAACTCAGCTACATACAATAAACACGGTGAGCTTTACTTTTCAGTATCATCAAAACGTTCAATCAATTACAAACAATTTCCTAAATCTTCTGGAGGTCCTTTCTACTCAAACATGCTTAGGAGGCAACAAACAGATGAATTTGAGATTTCTGCCTTAAATCCACATGGTAACTACGTAAGTATTACTGTCTCTTTTCCTGTATATACGGACAAGATCTGCTTATAAAGAGAAAACACTGAGAAATACAAACCATTACCTATTAAAAATGGTGACTAAAATAACAGAATATAAAATAGTTATAACGTAAATAAATACTAAATTCCTTTTTCCTATCAGTCCATCATTAATGAAATATACACATGGACAAATATTAAATAGATTTCATTTAATCAGATCACATGTGTCTGCTTTACTAGACACAAACTATTACGTAAATTTGTTAAATAAGCACTTTTATGCATTAATATGTATCCTCTGCAGAAAATAATTACACCATAAAGTTGAAAGCAATAAATGACATTAGAGCAATTCAAATGAAATACATTATTCAAGAGTAAAGATACTTGTATAAGCATACATTTCAGAGATGCTTAAAAGGCAATATTGTTCACACAATAATAAAAAATTAAAGAAAATCACCATATACTAAATGCATTAAGAGATTACAACCGTTGTTTTAGGCAGGTGTAAGTCAGTACTGTCCAACTGTTTTTCTGCCTTTTTAAAAAAGATTTTACATGTATGAGTGTTATGTCTACACACGCCTGGTACCCAAAGAGGTCAGAAGGTGTCAGATCCTCTGGAACTGAGTTAGGCATGGCTGTGAACCATGTGCGTGCTGGGAACCCATCCTGGGTCCTCTGTGAGAGCAACGACCATTCTTAATCTCCGATCCGAATACAAACATCTCTGTGCCATCTCCCCAGCCCCATTCCTGTCCTCTGCTGCAGTAAACACTGTCCAGAAGTGCTTCCCTAAGATTATACTGTTAACAAGAGTAGGGAGGGCTTATGGACCTTTTAGTCCTTACTTTTACTATGTACTCCCTGCAGTAACTATCAAGCATGCTAGAATTATCCCATGAAGCCGAAACAAATGGCACACCTGCTGGCTTCCTGGACTACTGACCAACTCCTTCAATACACGAGGCTTTCTGCCTCCATGTACAGCTTTTATGTACTAATTTGTAAAAAATCATCTTTCTATTACCTTCAAATCCCTTTAAATGACTTATTTTCCTCCTTTCTCTGCTACCCTGCCTGAAGGCCCCTCATGAGAGGCAATAACTACTTCTGACTTCTGGTTTTAACAATTACATTACTGAATTTAATCCTTTGAAAATCATGCTCTTTCACACATTGTCAGCTGGTTCAATGCACAGATTCATTCTATCACCTTGGCTATGTTTTAGTCTAAATACTGAGTTTTGATAGAAAAATACAAGCTATGATAGTTTCAATTAATTAAATAAAGGGTGATTCACAAAAAGACATAATTGATGTTAGGAAAGTCAGATTGTGGATGGCTTTAAAGACCACAGAGATGCATAATTATTTTTCTATGCCAACAGAATATTACTAAGGTTAAAAATCACATAAACAGACTCTTTCTTCAAGAAGGTAAAGGTGCCAGCTACAACAGCAACAAAAACTAGGTCTTTGTCAAACACATAAGCTTTTATTCTGTAGAACACAACAACAGGAAAATTAATCCATAGTGGAAAATATTTGTAGATTATGTATTTGATGGGTCTCATAACTCAATAACAAAATAGTTTAAAATGGGCAAAACATATGAACAGATTTATCTAAAGTCATAATGATCAATAATCACATGAAAATACGTCCAGTATCATTAGTCACCAGAGAAGTACAAACAGCATCGCGCTGAGGCAGCATGTCACGGCATCAAGATCACAATAGAAAAGTCATGAAGCAGCCATACTAGTGAGGCTGTGGTCTCTTGGTGATGACACATCTTGTTTATATGGAAGGAGGAAAAACAAAGTGATATTGTTCCTTCACGACAGCTTAGCAAACGTTAAGCAGTATGACTCAACAATTCCACTCCGACACATACACCCAAAAGAAATAGCATATTTAAACCTCGCTTCTAAACCCTTACCAGTAAAGATATGGGCATATATATTTTTCTTATATTATCTTTTAAAAAAATCACTTTATTCTGATGCAGAAAAATGCATTATCTATATAGCAAACTTCATTGACAATTCAATAAAATGATTCAGACATTAATACCTACATATGAAAAAGTACATAACTGCAGCAAAATTCCAAAAAAGCAAATATTGCTAATCTAATAGAATGTAGTTTGTATTACTACATGAATTTACGAATATATAAGATAAATATAATGTAGAATTCTAGCCCCATAAGGTCAAAATACTATATATAAAATACTTAATGACATAAAAATGTATTTATGTAGCTTATATTTTATACATTCTCTAAATACTAAGATTTATATTACATTCCTAAGAGACACCTGTGCCACCTCTAAAGCAATCAAAGCTGCATGACTTAATTTCTCAAATACGGTCTGGTAATATACTTCTCAGTGGAACACTTTTTTGTGCTCTCCACCAAATTATTATAACACTGTCCTCAAATTTATATAGTAGTATATATGATCAAACACCAGAGACATCTGGGGCAGCCAGAAATGATTCAGTTTATTTTAAAAGTTCTACCTAATAAGGTTTACTTGCACTAAACTACTTTTCAGTACTTACAGCTACAGTCAGTCCGCATTAATAAGTACACACTAATGATAGGAAGAAGCCTGCATGCTGTCCAGAGTGTTCGCCTTACTTTTTCTGAAGCAGCATGCATAGTATGGCACAGCAGACCCTTAAGAGAGTACTTCCTCTTGTACTATCTACTCTCCTAATCAGCACCCTCAGTTTCTCCCCGAAGGAAAGAAAATTTTACAATAAATGATATCACACCAGTAAAAGGAAGTACTAAGTGTAGAAAATATTTGATGGTATTTGAAAGTGTGTATCTGAACTCACGCGTGCATGTGTACATGTGCTTAGTCACACACTCCACCACTCCTACTGCTCCCCTTCCTCTATCAAGACAGTTAGACAGCAAGCAGATGATCTTCTACCCTCATGGGGAGAGGCCAGGGAGGAGAGGCTTAGCTGTCCATAAGCCATATTACAAAAAACTGTAATCACCCCCTTTAAGCTATAGACTTTTAGACTCAACATTTAGTGTTTTAGGCAAGTACTTCAATACCTTTAGACTTGATACTGGGCTCTTGTTTAATATAAAATAGTATGTCAGTTGATCAATATCCATTTGGCTTAAATTCATAAGTCCACAATTTCCCTTAAGTGTTAGAACAAACAACTACAAAGCCTAAAAATTTATTTTCTTTTTTAACTCAAAATGATATTTGCAGGTGCCAAAAGGCATTTTGAAACCACTCACCCTTACATCAGTAAAAATGAAAAAGGGGGATGAGGAGGAGGGAGAATCCCATGAGGCCTTATGTGTCAAGTTTTTGCCCAGAGCTAATTTTCATAGCTATGTTATAAAACCTGAAAATAGAGGTTTATAATGGAAATGCTGACAGACCCTTAGCTACAGCAGGCCGAATGGATATAATTAAAGAGAAGCTTTCAGCTACACCTCACCACAAATGAAAGACTGCCATTTTTATATTAACCTCAAATAATAGCAAGTGAAAACTAGAAATGTGATTCCATAAAGAAAATGTAAAATGCTAAAGATGACCGATAAACCTACTTGACATTTAGAGTTTTAAACAATTATTTAGTTAACATAACCAAGTCAGTGTTTTCACAATGCTACTTAATCAGCAATAAAGAATGCTCTGGTGAGCCATCAGCTTCAGTTAGCAGAAAGTGGCATATGAAGTTATTATTTCTTAACAGCCTAGAGGAAGCTGCTTCTCCCTTTAATCAGTAATCCTAATTCTATAATTTTATCCTACAATTATTAAACGGTTACTTATTCAGCATCCACACTGCACACACTCACACATACACTCACACTGCACATACACACAACTGCACATACATTTATGCAAGGGCTGGTGCCTTATTCCCATCTGAATTTGAAAACAGAGGAGATTGTTAAGGTAAAGTATTTCGTCCTTTTCCTTGGCCAGGGATGCAGCCACGAATAAATATCATCACTCTATGTAATCTATCTTCGCTACCTAAATCAAAAGTCAAAGAATTTAGCTTTGTTCTCAACTCTAAAGCAGGGAGAGCAGGTGCCTATGCTTTAATTTTTAAAAACTATCCAAAATGTTTTGAGCTTTTCTGTATTTTTAGTCAACAGTGTAATTCAAGTATGCTACAAAATGATCTTCAACAAAAATTTTGATTTTGAATTAAAAACTTAGGAACAAACCACAATATTCTGATAACCTGAGAACTTTAAAAAAAAAAAAACCTATCCTTTCTTTTTAAAGTAAACAATTCTGTATGACTTCCGGGGCCTTTTACCAAAATATTCCAAAGGAAATGCTTGTCTATGCTGCCAATATTTATCTTGAAAATGCTAAAATAAAAATATCCAAGTCAGTCTTTTACATACTCTGTGATTAGTTTTAATGTAGATGTGACCAAATTACTATCCAAGATTCAGGAATTTACAAGTTAACAAATCTCAAGTTAACAGCATTAAAAAACCTGTACACAGCTTGTGAACAGTGATTCTATTCACCCTGACCTCAGAATTCCCTCAAAGCTCTATTTTTGACATCAATTTTGTAAGATTTGAAGTTCTTTATGGCATTTGTTCTCAGTCACCATTGTGACTCAGTGGTTAAGAATGCTTCCCAGAGGATCCAAGATTGGTTCCCAGCATCCACATCTGAGAACTCACGATTGCTGGCTAACTCCAGCTCAGAGATCTGATGCCCTCCCAGGCCTCCGGGACCTCTCTGGCCTCTGCTGACACCTGCATTCATATGCACATTCACTTAAGTTTTTTAAAAAAAAATTTTACAAAAAAGTAAAAAATATAAGTATGTATACAAAATAAAATGTTACCAATATAAACATTTGTCTCTTTTTCATAGGCTGGTCTAAAAAATAAGCAGCATACACATGCACAGACACATAAACACATACTCTGTTCCAAGAACAGCAAACCTCAGTTAAGAAAATGTACTAACACAAATGTAAGCTTGCTCCACCTTATATACAGTCCACACTGTTGGGTGTACTTTTTCCCTGTAGTTCTTACAGTCATCTCTGAATCCATAAACAGCATGGTGGCCGTCAACAGAACCACACTCATAACATATTTTTAAGCAGTATTTTTATAATCTTTAGATTGGCTTTAATGCTAAGATAATTTACTAATTTAATTTTAAAGAACAAAATTTTGTTTCAATAACAAAAATGACATTGAGGTGGGTGATATGACACCAATAAATCAAATATTTTGATAAATATAATTTACTCATCTCCACATTTCCCCATTCATTTTACTGATTTATAAACTGAAGAATTACTAAAATAAGACAACCAAATGCCTCCAATAAGCAACTATCCTTTATTCAGTAGTAAAACAGAAAAGACTCATTCAGATGTACCCAAACAATAATAATATCAGGACTGTACACAATATGCAGGTTTTACCTGTGAAAGTACTTGCCATTGCTAAACAATACAGAAGTGAGGCCATTAGCTTGGCTATGTGGGTGAGGGAGTACAGCATAAGCGGCAGCTGGTATAGTGCAAAAACCAGCCTTGGCTCTGAAATAATGAGAGGAACACATCTATGATTGCATTTTCATCTATAAATAGAAATGGAAGAATTAATAAAGATAATATTTAGAAATGGCAAATCTTTAAAAAATATAGAAATCTTCTATTCCTCATTATTAATTTACTTTTTTAAGACTTCCTTACTTTGATTTTATGTGTAAAAGTTTTGCCTGCATATGGGTCTGTGCACCATTTGTGTGCCTGGTGTCCATGTAAATCAGAAGAGAGCATCTTATCACCTGGACCTTAGTTACAGGGCTGTGATGCTGGCATGTGGGTGCTGAGAATGAATCCAGAGCCTCTCCAAGAGCAAGTACTCTTAACTGCTAAGACGCCGCTCCAGCTCAATCACTGTACTTTTATTATAGAATTAGCAAAGAGTTTCATAAGGAGATTCAAACAAATGTTAGTGGATACATAGCAAGTAGAGAAAAAAATAACTCATTTTAAAATGTTTTGTTCCCTAAAAATTTTATCCCCAAGCTTCAAAGTAAGCTTTGTTTCTGTTCTTTGGAGTTTCCACTAAACTCGGTGTTTTATTTCTATCTTAGAATTCATTTCCTAAGTTATTTATCACAGTGATCTAAAAATGAAAATGAAGAAAGCTCAGTAATATCCATTCATATCTAAAATACAAATCAAATCATTCTTAGAAATTAATTTGCAAATATACTTCAAATAAATAAATGCATGTATATATAAAAATGTTAAATAAAATGTGGTATGATAAAAATGTAATATGGTAAATAATATAAATTTCATTATTAGGAAGAGGGCAAATAAAGCCTGATACATCTGTATAATGAAACACCAAGTAAGTAGCTAAGAATGAAACCATGAATTCCAGGCCAACCATCATGAGTTTGAGGTCATGCCAGGTTAGACTCCGCCTTAATCCCGCAAAATCAAACCCCCTATAAATCTATTCAAAATAAAATTACTTAGGTTTAAAAGGTACTTAGCCATCTTCAACAGAAGAGTAGAAAAAGAAACTGATTGTGCCACTTTCTTTCTACGACTAACTTCTCAAGATGCCACATCTTCCCCCCTTCTGATTCTGACGTTTTTAAGTCTTCCACGGCAGTTCCTAATTTCCAGAACCGTTCACAATAGTGCCTCCATTTTCTTGTCTTTACATTAAACAAACATATTTAGACAAACCAAAACTAGAATGAGAAAGAAATTTCTAGCTAAGCTAGAAAGCACAGGGTAATGCTACTCACTATTTATTTAAAAAAATAAGTAAATAAAATGAAATTAGTCTTTGTTAGATAATAGAAAATCTGATGATATATTCTGTGATCCCAAAAGATCCATAATTATAGGTTTTTTCTTATGAAACTGGTTACTAATTTAGTTATCTGTCTATTCACACATCAAAGCATCTGAGGATTTTTTAAACATTCTTGCTTGAATATTCTTAGAGAAGCAAAGGAATAACTACTGATGAAAACTTCTGGGTAAGCACATCCATATGAAAACTAGTAAGGATTAAAAACATATAAGTCAGGATAAAAAAAATTAAGGAATATACAAACTGATACTGCATAATTTTTGAAATTCTGTAAATTAATCTTTTTAATGTAATATTATGAAGGCACCTTCTACATTATCTGCAGATACAATCTCAAATAAAATTATATATATATATATATATATATATATATATATATATATAAAAATTATGTTTCTTTGTCTGGAGGTACGTACACATGAGAGTGCAGGCGCCTGAATGTCCAGAAGAGTGTATGAGAGCTTCTGGAGCTGGCCTTACAGGTGTCTCTAGCCCTCTGTTCAGCCCATAAAACCTTCTACTTCTACTTCTACATACATGTTCTAGGCAACTTTTCACCAACAATGCCTACACAGTGATAAATTTAACTTATTAAGAACACATACTCGAATAGCAAAACTTACAAAATAACCTAAATGCAAATTATAACTGTAGTTTTTAATCCATCATTAATTTGGGATTTGTGTTTATCTGTAAATTAACATATCTGTACAATTTGAACAGATCTAAAAAAGGTATGTCTTGTATAAGTAATTTCTGTTAAAAAAATACATTAATTTCAGAATATACAGATTCAGAAGGAAATATTTGAGGCAGTGGAAATTACAAATAATCTTTCAGCTACAACTTAAAGACAATATTTAAAAAAATTGTACAGTGCGGAGGTGGAGAGACGGCTGGCAGGTAAAAGCTTTTACTGTGCAAACCTGAATTTGATCACTAAGATTCTACAGTGGAAGGACAGAAAGTTGTGCTGTGATCTCCTATTTATTTGCCATAAAATGTGTATACCCACTCAGATTCATGCACTGCATTTTACACACACACACACACACACACACACACACACACACACACACACACGAGATAATAAAAAAATACTGAATTAACATTAAAATAGCCTATACTCCCCCATGGAACAAAATTCCGAAATTCTTATTTCTATAAAAGCCACAGCAAATTTGAACTCATGGTCTTGCTCAGACAAACTTGCCTCTTTTCGTAATTAACACTTTACAGAGAGGTAACACAGAAGGAAGGTCTAAATGCAGGGCTCCAGAACTGCTCCAGGCTGCTCTCAGTTCGCTTTTGTTGTCTCTCTGCATAAAAACTTCCTAGTGTTTGAAAAACTAATGATTTATGCCAATGTAGCAGTAAAACAAACTCGTCTACACTTGGACTATATAAGTATGTCAAAGGTGAAGCTTATCACCGCTCTGTTGGAAAACATACCTGATTCTGGCCAGAACAGCCTGTAGAAAGCTCAGCACTGTCCTCAGTTCAGATTCTCGGCAGGCTCGCAGTAGCATGCTGAATCCATCATTGAGAAGATGCTCATGAGAAGGATACAGGCAACAGCTGGTCTCAAATACTTCTTGAACACCATCAATATAGATGCAGAGCAGTGTCCACAGAGTGTGCCTCTGTGCCATTTCATCATTCTTAGATACCAAGAATTCCTTTGCTTTCTCTTGGAACTCACGTGACAGTTTCTCAGCCCAAACACCAATGTCCAAGTTTTTCTGGGCATACATCAGGAGAAATGCCATCTGACCCTTCCAAACAAGGGCTCTCGGAGGTGACATGGAGGCAGGCCTGAGGAAACGAAGGAGGTCTAAAACATGGCTTGCTACATCTTCTATCTCTGCAACAGCTGCTAACAGTAGAAAAAGGCTGAAAAAGTTCTGCAGGCCAACTTCAGTTAGCTCTTCCATCCTTTTTTGATGAAACTTAGAATAGATTCTACAAAACATGAAAATTAGTAAGATTATCACTTAAAGATATTTTCCTCCAATATTCATGACACAGTATTATAAAGTTTCAGCCGTTTTTGTGTGGTGCATGCATGTGTACACGCATCTGAGCACACGGGTAGAAGGTGCTTCTGTACACATACAGAGGCCTAAGGTTGGCGTCAGGATCTTCCTCAGTCGAATCCCACTTTGAGATAGTACTTCTCATTAAACACAGAGCTTATCTTTTCCGCTAGTCGAGCTACCCAGCTTGCTCCAAGGATCCACCTCATGTACCTCTAGGGCTAAGACTATGTCAGTCTCTTCATCTTCCTAGAGTTTACGCAGAGGACAGAAATTCTAATTCCTAGCTTTTATCCACTGAGCCATTTCCCCGGGCCAAATTTTAAGTTAATTCTTTACTTTTTGATGTTGCTGTCACTATTTCTACTTCCCAGTGCCCACTGACAAGGTAACCCATTATGGTTGAATCATGGGACTCAGGAGCTTTTCTCACAGATGCTGGAAATGCTCTTTGGCACTTAGCTTTTCCCTTTGAATTTCTGTCCTTTTCCTTACTTCTTGACAATAAGACAATGTATGTAGAGCTTGGATCTCAAAATGCCACAAGTGTCTAAGACTCGTTCAGCAGGGCAGTACACTGGAGGCAGTGGCACTTACAGGAGAGAGGCCAAGCAGCACTAGGGCACTTACTGAGACACCAACCGCCTGTCGCTTTTGATCGCTGTTCCCTGGCAGCAAGGTAAGTGGTTATTTGCTCTGTGATTTGTTCTCAATAGGACGTGATGCCTCAACCAAAGCAACAGAGTTCACGGATCATGGACTGAAACTCTAAAACCAAGAGCCAAAACAAACCTTTCCTATGTAAAAATCGATTACCGCAAGCATTGGTCACAACATCAGAAAACTCTTTCAAGCACAATTTCATGTGCTTTTAACTAAGCAATTTTTCATAACTTTTCTTCAATATTTTCCTATCTGCCCTTCAGAAAAACCTAGTTTTATTTTGTACCTTAGGACAATTCGAGGAGCTAGGTAATTGTTACCTAGTTGTAAAGGAAAAGCGTATGAGCTCAAATATGTAAGCCAACCATTAAGAAATTTAATCACTCCTCAAAGCCTGACGGCTCTGTGCCTGAGAGTGTATACTTCTGTCAACATTCAGGGCCTCGGGATTGGGAAGCAAGTCTTCTTGACTTCTTACTTACAGATTGCTACATTTTCTAGTTTCTATACTTGGTTGCTCGAATATAAGTAATTAAAGCATACAAGAGACTGAATGTCCGTCTACAATGGGACTATATAAGAATTAATACGCGCCACAAAGTGAAGAGCTGTTTAACCCTTTCTTCCCTAGTATCATCACTACAGTGGTTAAGACAGAGTATTGGCTTATTGATGCCATCAGGTTTGCTACAATAATTTTCTTAATCAGTGGAATTAAAGGTATTATGTTTTTCACAGAAGTATTTATGTTTGAGAAGTCTTTCATCCAGTCTAGCTGATACTGACCTCTCTATGTAGCTAAGGATGATCTTGAGATAACAATTCTGGCTTACTTCCCAAATGCTAGAGGGGCATATTACCACACTCAGCTCATTAAACAAGTTTTGAAAACTTTATGTCAGAAAGAAGAATATTTTCTCCCCCAAAGTTCTTACCAAACAAAACAAGCAAGTATCAGATGTAGTATACTGTATGGCAAAGGCTTAAAAGGAGAGTTTCCCATGTACTCATGAAAATTGAAAACAAGTAGATTATATTCATTAAAAAAGGAAAACTCAAAAATTGAGAATAGGCACATACAGAGGGGGAGATAGGAAGAGAGGGAGAGGGAAAGGGAGAGGGAGAGGGAGAGAGAGGGGGAGAGAGGGAGAGGGAAAGGGAGAGAGGGTGAGGGAGAGGGAGAGGGAGAAGGAGAACAAATACCAAACCAGAATAAAAAGTAGACATAGTCCCCAAATGAGAACATTAGAGCCATCTGGTTCTACTAGGTTCTGGTCAAGTCTCATTTAAGGAAGCAACACTGAAATATCTGGATTCAAAGAACAAAAAAAATTAAAACAATAGCTGGGTGGTAGAGGCAGAGGCACATGGATCTCTATGAGTTCCAGGCTAGCCTGGTCTACAGAGCAAGTTCAGTACAGCCAGGGGCTACACTAAGAAATTCATTCTCCAAAAAAAAAAAAAAAACCCAAACAAACAAACAAAAAAAACAAACAAAAAACCAAAACAACAACAACAAAACAAAACCTTACTGAGACTGGAAAATGGCTCAGTGGTTAAGAAAATATATTGTTCTGACAGAGGACTAGAGTTCAATTCCCAGCACCCACAGCAGCAGCTTACAACTGCTTGTTACCCCAGCTCCAAAGGATGCCCCTAACCTCAGGCACATGCGCGCGCACACACACACACACACACACACACACACACACACACACACACACACACACACACGTACGCATATATAAATACAGTAACATAATAATAAAAATATTTTTTAAAGAAAATCAAACATGAACCTAATAGTTACTAATGCACCATCTCCAATCATAAGTTAACTTAAAAATATAAATAGGTACAGTTCCAAATACTGGTGACTACGCATGACAAAAAAGACACTGTAGAGCACGTACCTCCCTTTAACTTGTTTCCAAGGATGAGGGCCACTGGTTTTCATTGCTTTCTTAACAACCTTTGCCAAAATGCAAAGAAAAATGATATAACTGCTGCTGGATTTATACAGGTCAGGGTCTTGTTTATCACAACAGCAGTTCTTCACCAGTGTAAGCATCGACAGCGGTGACTTGATAATATTAGTAAGGCCTTTCAAGGGAAGCCAGGAAATACTGAAGGAGCTGTTCTAAATAAAAAACAAGCAAAAGCACAACATAGCTTTTAAGTACAAGTTTCTTAGTAAATAAAATGAAAGCTACAAACACCAATTAGCTCATAAAAGTTTGGCCTGTTGTAATTATAAATATATTTTATTAGATTATAATTGTCATATATACCCCAGAATTTTTTTTAATAACATAAAAACAGAGAACATGAAGGGTCTTTAAATTTTGTATTTTCCCCAAAATGTGTTTTTACCAGGTGATCGGTCCAATGAAGCTATGTCCCTTAAAACCTATTTTTTCCATGTTTCTCAATGTTTTTGTTATGTAATTTATTTTTTGGACAATGAGCACTTATATAGATCTTCATTATACAAAACAATGGATTTCATTGTGATATTTTCAAACGTGTATAGCATGCTGTATTGGTTACTTTCCTATCGCTGTGCCGAACACTAGGTAACTAGTGGAAGGAAGGTCTTGCTTGGCTTATGGTTCTAGTGGGTAGGCATCTACCATGGCGGAGAAGTGTGACAGCAAGCAAGCAAGATGGCCGGAGCTGCCGAGCACTGGCAGCTTGAACCAAGAACAGGAATTAGAAGAAAACTGAGAATGGTGCTTGTCTCTGAAATCTCAAAACATGTCCCCAGTAACAAACTTCCTCCGGTAAGACCTTACCTTCTAATCCTATCCAAACAGCCACCAACCGGGAACTAGTGTTTGAATGACTGAGGATATGGAAGATATTTCTAATTTAAACCACCATAAGGGTGGACTGTTCACACACTCAGTTCCCTTTACCATTCACTCTGACTAGTCACTTTGTTATCCTCAAAACTTCCTTTTATTTTGATGCTTTGTTTTTTGTTTGTTTTGTTTTGCTTTTCTGATACAGAGTTTCTCTATGTAGCCCTGGCTGTTCTAGAACTCACTATAATATAGACCTGGCTGGCCTCAAACTCACAAAGATTGCTTGCCTTCACCTCAAGTGCTGGGATTAAAAGCATTTGTCACCATGCCTGGCCTTGATACATTGTTTTAGATAAATTTAGATTCCATTTATGATAGACCATATGAGACATTTGTCTAAGTGTAGCTTATTTCATTTACCATAAAGATATTTCCAAATTATAAAAATGTTGTTCCTTATGTTGAAAAAACTTCATTGTGTATATACATCAAATTCCTTTATCCAGCATTTTTCATATAAGTCATTTTTCATAAAAGGTATGTATAAGATTATTCTTGAATCTTCTCAATTGTTTATTTATTTTCCCGTTTCAACCCGGTTTACTTGATTTGGCTTTATTCAAGGAGTTTTTAAATGTCTTTGTATTAGAGCAATTTTAAATGTGGTAATTTTTTCTCTATCCTGGCGAGCTCCCAAGATAAATGAGAGACTATAAGATTTATTTAATAAGCTTTACATCACAATATCCAAGTGGTTATTAATCGATTCTAATCCTCAGAGCTAACATGGCTACCTCCCAGCCAAAACCCGTGAGATACTTGCATTTTACTATTGGTCTGGCTCTCTCTGCTCCAGGTGTGTTCCCATGGAGTCTCCTAGACTTGGCTAACTGTTCTGTTTCCCCACCACCACTACCTCTTTCTGTCTCTCTGTCCCGTTCCTGCATCCTCTCCCACTAGGATCAAAGTCCAGTCCTAATCTCTCCCCTGCTCAGTCAAAGACTGATCAGCTTTTACTGACAAATCAGAGAATAAATGTGGAGCAATGTTTACACAACCTTGAGTTAGAGATTCTTACAATAAGCACAATGCCATGTCCGATTGCAACCAGATATGGGGGTAGAGAAATCAGCATTTGAGTAATGCAAAGATAATCTTTACACAGTGTGCAATAACATTATGCCTAGATCTTTGTTTCTTTTTATCCTGGTGATGAGCACTTTGTTGGTGCAAGTCCCTTCATGGACAGCAGTACCATTAGTATCTTCCAGGTCCAATGAATATGACAGAGTTTCCCGGTAAAGTAGACTACTTTTGCCAACATGCTTATCTTTATAGCACACTTGAATGACCTGAATTTCCTCAACATTTCAGATGGGCACAGATTAAAAACTGAGCTTCTGTCTCAGGTTTTTGCAGAATGGGATAGACATTTTTCCCCAAATGTGAAGATATATACTAGAATGCTTTTACAGTTCTTGCTTTGGTAAGGTCGAAGAGAAGGAACTTCACCTGGTAGCTGCTACTACTCTAGCAATGGCCACAAAAGGAAAGAATCCATTCATCTTCTTGTGGACGTTCATAGCTGATTCCCTAACTTGAGGATTGCAAACAGTGCTACAATGGATATGCACGTTCAAGTGTCAACCAAGCATATATATACATTATATATATATATATATGTATGTATGTATGTGTGTGTGTGTGTATACATAGTCAATAATTGTACAATTTCTCATGTTTGTATCCCTCTAGAGTCATTTAATATTCTATTTTATTTCATTGATTATGTTAGTTGACCATTTCAGATACATATACAGTGCATTCTGGTTATTCTCACGTCTTCACTTAACATTCTTTGATACCTCCTGTATTAGTAAAGACAGCTTGACCACATGGAAGGTTTTGGCTGGAACTTAATTACTTGTACTACTGAATAGCTCCTACTGCACTTCATAAAAAGACACACACTTTCCGTGATGTGAAGTGGATCAGATTACTGGCCAATCTGCCAACATCAGTGATTCCCAACAGCTTCTTCTGACTAGTTTTAACAAACACTAATGTTCATTGTCTAGATATTCCATTTCCTTAAACATAGATGATGGTGATTTTATAAAATTGTAGCACTTCCTAGTAAATCAGTTTATTTGAATTTAGTTACTCCATGCTTTTATTCATTTCTTTTGTTATGTTGGAATTTTCATTCTCTGGGCAATGGAGTTACTTAAAATTGTATTAGAACATTCTGTTAACTATTTCCCAAGCCTTCTGTGACAGAATACTCCTGACTAACTTTAGACACATTTTGTTTCAAAATCTGTCATTTCTCCAACCATCCACTGTATTTCACACAAAATTTTCTAATTTTTTAATAAGCTTTAGGTTACAAATAAAATTTAGTATTTGCTGGAATTCTTTCCATTGTCATTTTCTATTCTAAGAAAGAAGTTATCTATTTATCCCAAAATTCAAGCATCCTAAACCCATTCTTTTTACACGCAAAAGTAACTGAGGTTTTTAAATGTCTTCAAATTTTTTATTTTCCTAATTCTTCCTCTTTTCTAAATCCAATTTCTTTAAACCACATTATTTGTGTACATTACTACTAATTCACCTCTACCTCATTTACTTACATAAACCACATTGTCAAACATATTTAATGTCACCTTGGAAGTTTCTAATATTTTCTCAATTAACTAGAATTCAATTCTCAGCCCTTCAGGTTACCAGTCTATCAGACTCATCTCTCCAAGTCATTCCCTTCCCTTCAGAAGCACAAGAGAAACGAGCCCTGAATGTCCTCTTAGATCTCCATGCATCTGTTTATACTGGACTTTCAGCCCAGGCCCTCCAGGGACTAGAAAGACCCAAGGGTCAAGTTAAAAGACCACGTTCTTCTATGCTGACACTGGCAGATAAAAACTCTGTCCTGTATTACATGGTCTTTAATTGTCTTCCTTACAAGTGTGTATATAATGCATATAGCTATCAACTAGCTTAAAGACTACTCAGGAACTAAGATTGATTCTTATTGTGAACAACAGTGAATATTAATTGTATCAAAGCACAAGCATTATGATATTATAATAAGTGAAGGGAGTTGGAGAGATGGCCCAGTAGTTAAGAGAGTACTGTCTGATCTTCCAAAGGACGTAAGTTCAATTCCCGGCACCCCCATGGTGACTTACACCCTCTCTAACTATAGTTCCAGAGGATCTGATGGCTTCTTCTAGCCTCTGAAGACACTGCACACACATGGTGCACAAACATATATGCACACAAAATATCCACACAGATAAATAAAAATCTAAAAAATTTTAAATGCTCAAGTTTAAAATTTATTTTTAATTTATAAATAAAGATTTGTAATTCGTATGATCCAATACTTCTTGTTACTTTGTTTACCCATTCAAAAGAGAAGAGACACCAAATGCTGATTCCATATGCCAATTTTCTACAGACAGTATTTATAAAAGATAAAATACTTGCAAGCTACATCCTACTCCAAACAAAAATTAGTATTTAAAAATTTCGTATTTCTCAAAATTAAATCATAAAATACCCCTCAAATATTATAAAATTCAAAATTTTGGAGCAAATCCATATTCTGTTTACTTACCAGGTTCTTACAATAATACTCCCATAAAATGGTGACAACTGAAATATTTGGCTCCCAGAAATCACAAAGTGTCAAACAACAATGTAGATGCATTCGTAACTGTTCTTCTAGTATACTATCCTAAAAAATAAAACTGAGGTCATGAAGCAGTAGATGGTTCTGGTAACATGATTATCATTTGATAATGTACTGAACGACCTACCATTAAAAAGATGAAGAATATGTGTCATCAAGTCATTGCCTTTCACAACCTTCAGAATACAAGATCTAACTGAACATAAAACAAAACTCATTTGGAGACCACTAGCATATTCAGAAAATGGAAAGTTTATAATTCAGTTACTTAAAAACAAACAGAATAGATGTGTGAAACCTGATATTAGAAACCCAAAAAACAAAAAAGGAAATACAACTGAAGGAATGTGAAATGATATAATAATTAAAATGTATAAGAATTCAGAAAGCTGGGTCATATTAAGAATTTAGGCCAATCGTTGGACTGAGCGTGGGGTCCTGGATGGAGGAGTTGGAGAAGGGACTGAAGAAGCTGAGAGGGTTTGTAGCCCCATGGAGGGAGCAACAGTGTCAACTGGCCAGAACTCTGGGAGTTCCTGGAGACTGGACCACCAATCAAAGAACACACATGGAGGGACCCATGGTGCTGGCCACATATGTGGCAGAGGAGGGCCTTGTTGGCCATCAGGGGGAGGAGAGGCCCTTGGGCCTGAGGGTGTTAGATGCCCCAGTGTAGGGGAATGCCAGGGCAGGAGGAAGGGAGTGGGTGGGTGAGTGGGGAATACCCTCATAGAGGCAGGAGGAGGGGATGGGATGGGGGGTTTCCAAAGGGGAGACCTGGAAAGGGGGAAACATTTGAAATGTATATAAAGTAAATATCCAAAAATAAAAATGAAAGAAAGAAAGAAAGAAAGAAAGAAAGAAAGAAAGAAAGAAAGAAAGAAAAGAAAAGAAAAGAAAAGAAAAGAAAAGAAAAGAAAAGAAAAGAAAAGAAAAGAAAAGAAAAGAAAAGAAAAAAATAGAATAGAATTTAGGCAAATTCCTTCAAAGAATTACATTTGCTCTTAAGCAAACCACAGGATTAGTGCTAGGAGTGGTAGAGTTGCAAAATGTTACTTGACATTCAGGAGGGTCTAGTACCACTAGCAAAGGAAGGAAGGAAGGAAGGAAGGAAGGAAGGAAGGAAGGAAGGAAGGAAGGAAGGAAGGAAGGAAGGAAGGAAGGAAGGAAGGAAGGAAGGACAGACGGACAGAAGGAAGGCAGGAAGGAAGGAGGAAGGAAGGAAGGAAGGAAGGAAGGAAGGAAGGAAGGAAGGAAGGAAGGAAGGAAGGAAGGAAGGATTAGGCGGCTGAGAGATGGGTATGGCCACTTGCTGCCAAGCTGAGTTTGATCCCCAGGACCCACAGAGTAAAAGGAGAGAATTGACTCCTGAAAGTCAACCTCTGATTTCTATTACACAGTCCATGGCCCATGTGTGTCCATGTACACAACACAAGCATAAATAAATGTAGTAACAATATTTAAAAATAAGATCACAGGAAGGAGGAAACTCTAGAAAGCTCCAAGTCTGAGATAAGAGAACAACTCCAGAGATGGGTTTGAGAAAGAAGCAGAGAAAGATATCAACTAAGAAAAACTCATAGATTTCAGCTTTTATAAAATGGGTTGTGGCAAAGAATAGTGAGAAGTTAATGGGGGAAATGCACAGGGCATCTACAAACAGGTGCTAAGTATATAATAAAACACATAGGTCTAGAACTCAGGGGAGAAGTCAAAGTAGTTAGTATGAACCTGGGTGTTAACATTATATTAATGGTTCTCAGAGCTATGAGGCTAGGTACCAATAAATGGAGGAAAGAACACACATAAACATGAGGAATAAATAAAAAATAGTTTCTTGGAGTTCTAACACTTAGATACTGAGTAAAGGAATGCAGATGAATCTATCTAACAAATGGCCAATGAAATGGGAAGAAAATGAGTTATTATGAAAACAAAAACAAGTATTTCAAATACATCCAATGATGACAAGGGTTGAATGTTCTTGACAAGTTGAAAAAAATAAGGAGAGCTAAGGATTCTTAGACTTAACAATATACAAGTAACTGATGCCTATGACAGGAGCACTTTGAACATGTCAGAAACTCAAGTACGGGTGGCTGAGGAGATAAAAGGGGATGAAGAATATATTTTAATGGAGATTTATAAAGAAAGTCCTTCAGCAAATAAGAAGTTACCATATATAGTGCTTATGGAAAATTAGTTCCTGGTAGAAAGAAGAGCACTTCCTCTACAAAAGAAAAGTGTTTCTCTACAAAAGAGGTTGGAAGATACATTTGCAAAGATAGAGGTGTTTTCATTTGCCAGGGAGATTTTCCCAATAAAGTGCCAAGCAAGTTTACCGGGCTGGGTACAGCTAAATGTGCTACAGAAGTGTTCTAAATTAAATCGTTAGGATACATTGTCTTTGTTCTGGTTTCCTCCTTTTTTTGTTTTGCAAAATGTCTAGAGTGGACTGCTACTTAACACTTGTGATCAAGAGTGTACAGGTCGAAGAAGTAAGAAGGAAGGATGGATTTCCTCCAGCAATATCCACTTGTGGACAAGAATGGAGCAGGAGATAAATGGGCCTTTTCAGATTTAAACACAGAAGAGTTTAGGAATAAAAGATTTTCTAAGATAATGACTGTATTTATTGTGTAGTCTACACTGTTTAAGAAAGTCAGGAGGTGGAAGGAGACAGAAATATGAAAGAAGACAGAAATATGAAAAGACCAAGTAAACAATGATGACCAAGAATGACCAAGCATCCACAAGTTCTCTCAGGCCAAGAATAACATCCTCAGGGCTCAGTACAATGTCTCATTCATCAAAAAGCCTCCGTAAATGTTTCAGAAACAGATCTAAGACTGAGTCTGAGACTCTTTCTATTTAAGTGCCTGCATATTCATTTAACCAAGTCCATCACTGTGACTTTATTGTGAAATCAAATCTAGATCTAAGCTCATCCTGATGTTTACAGTACTGATACTGAGCTGAGCTTAGATATGTGAGTACAGCAGGGAAAAAAAGTGCCTTGTAAAATTTATCTTGAAGGGTTTATCTGGAATCCGAAACTAGTTCTGTCATGTAGTATCCAAAAAAGTATATTCAATCCAAAAAGTGGGCACTTTGGAAAGGTGAAGAGAAAGGTACACCACTTAAATCTATTATACAAAATATTCTATATCAAAAGAAAATGAAAAGAATTTACAGTAGATGCCAGATTTGATCTACAGTCTTTGAATCCAGAACCTATGTTCTTTGTGCTATATACAACTGTAAAGAATTAAATATAGCATTGCAGATTTTTTTTTTGAAGTTGTAAAAATATCTTTAACAGATACAGATGAAAATGAAATGGTTTCAAATATTATTCACTGTTCAGGAAGGATAGGTGAGTCAGTTGAATGTGATATATAAAAGATGTTTATTAGTTTGTTTAAGCTTACAGCCAATTACAGAACTTGTTATATTATTCTATATTTTCAATTCTATACTCAACTATTCCAGAATTCTAAACCATTTTCCATATTTTTAAAAATTCTATTAAAAACCATGTGTTCAGGCCTGGAAAGATGCCTCAGTGCTTAGCAGTACACACTGCTCTTGGAGAAGAGCCGGGTTCAGTTTCCAGCACCAGCAAAAGGTAGCTCACAGCTGCCTTAACTCCAGTACTCTCTCTGGTGTCTGTACATACCTGCATGCACACAGTACACATAAACGAACACAACATACATTGGAATAAAAACTAAACCTTTTTTAAAAGGTAAAAAGTGAAGTTAATTTTGAAAAAGAAAAAAATGTGTGTATCAACTAAACTGCAGATAGAACAAACTTGTCAGTCTTCAATTTGAGACAGTTAAGGCCAGAACGCAGCATGGTAGGAACAGAGCAAGCAGTAGACATATTCACTTAAGATCATAACCACAAAACAAACTTAAAACAAGGCGAAAATACCTAAGAATACTTTTTATTCATTACTTTGCCTATAATTCCTCATCACATTATTCAGAGGGAAATAGCAAAAATGCTACAGAACACAGAGGTGTTTCCCACGCATATCTGGAAACTATATGAGAAGATTCAGAGCCCAATCCTAACATTTCCTAGCTAGCTGGCCAAACCTACAAAAGCGGCTTAACCCTTCTTAGCCTATGTCTCTTAGGGGTAAAATGTAAACATAAACAACATCATGACCTAAGATTATCAGCACAAGATTGTAGTATTAACTACATTTTGTTATTTGCCAAAGAGAAATACCACATGTTAGCTTAACTGATCACACAAATGTAATAAGGTTCACAATTTGACTCCTTAAGCATAGACATTTTAGTTGCCCACAAGGCCCTAAATCTGATCTGACATACTATGGCATGCTACTTAGCTTATAATTTTAACAAGCCCTGTGAGTATCTTATCTCAAGAGTGTGAGTGTGAGTGTGAGTGTGTGTGTGTGTGTGTGTGTGTGTGTGTGTGTGTGTGTGTGTGACAGAGAAACAGAGACAGACAGAAAATAAAAGCTATCTGTAACTGTCCCTATTATATTTACTTATAATCAACATACTTGCTTCAAAAAACTACTTTTAACTTTTATTTAAAAAATGCTTTCCTGTTTTATTTTGAAAAATAAAAGCCAGGCATATTAAATTTGGGCATGTTTCATAGGACAAACATTTGATAATGAAGTATTAAGTGTTTCAGTTTAGTTACTATATGTAGATGTCAATTTAAAGACATTATTTATTTATAGCTACAGGTATACATAACTGGCTAATTTCTCTATATATAACTATCCAAAATCATCAATATAAGATTTACTTTTAAACTAACTGGCAGCTTACTCTGGTATGCTTGACTAGATCTAACTTCGGGAATGATAGCATGTAATGTCAACAGTTCTGTCAATCTTTCTGCTCAAGAAGCATTATTATTTTATCTTGGTTTGCTCAGGTCACTGAATCCCCAGGCTAGGTTAACTGAGATGGTTGATCATCCAACCTATTTTTAAGGATTACAAATCTTAAATCTTAAAAATAGATTCAACTGCCACCATTCAAATGCTAGTATAGCTGTGAAAATACATATATCTAAACTCAAGATTAGCGAAGGGGACCTAGAGTAGTGAAAGAAGACCTACTTAACAAGCAGGAGGTCTTGGGTTTAATCCTTAAGTGTCAAAGTCATAGGTCAAAGGAAGTCGACATTTAAAGAGGAAAGGGTATGTGAAATATTAATTAAAGTATTAATTAATTAAGGTATTAATTAAAAGCAAGTATTTCTATGGAAAGGAGTTTAATGACAAATTTTCTCCTGGTGTCCATTACCAATATATGTGTGTCTATGTAAGAAATAGTCTATGACAAAGACCTCAAAAATTCTGTAAATTCATAGTTTTATAGAAAATGTTTAACTATTAAATATAATGATATAGGGGGGGAAGGCTAGATATTCCAAGCGCACTTGTAATTACAGCTTAACTAGGAAACTGAAGTTTCCGGTGTCTGACTCTGATGTTGAAACTGTTACTAGATACTAACATATCTAGACTTACTGAAGTTACTTGTACTTAGTTTGCACAAAGCTATGAGTCATTTAAAATGAATTTAATTTTGAGTGGAGAAAATTCAGAAGGGAGGGATGACAAAAATACAGTACTCATATATAAAATTTTAAGAAGAAAATTAAAGAATGATTAAGTATCTGATACAAATGACAATGGCCAATGCAATATATATTTCTTATTTCATGACTACTCCCTGATATCCTATATTCCTGAATTAAAAAATATGGAAGAACTGTTTTGGGTTACTAAACCAATATATTATAAAAACAGAAAAAGGCAATTTAAATTATACAGGGAACTATGAAACAAAAATACCTTTACAGTGGTTAGGGAAATATTTTAAAATAAAATCCTTAAGCTCCTGGTATTCTAGTTAAAATCTAGCTCATAAATGGTAAGGTTCATTAAATAACTAGAAACATTCATGTTCATATATAGTTAACACAGTACATGTCCTTTCAATCATTTACAATGTTTTCAGATATTCAGCTTTTTGGTATGGAGAGATGGCTTAGTTTTCATATATATATCACTTCTATAAGCACATGCCCACAAAGCCATATTTTTACATTATATTTATGTCAATTCAAGTTTTAAATAACCTTCACTAACAGAAAAGCAATTTATTCCCCAAATTAAAAAGTATTCCACACCATAACTTTCCATAAGGGGTTACTTATATTATGGAACTTTACAGAGCTACAACATATTTAAAGATGAGATGAACAGTGCATTTAAAACTATTTTAAAGGAGGTCAAGTCTGACCTCTGGGCCATGAAGCACTACATTAACAGCTCTGCGGAAAGAAAAATGATAAGGTATGAAATGAGTGCTCAGAAACGAGGACCTTATCAGTGAGAATACGATTCAAGCCTGTAAGACAAATTGCTCAGCAAGGCAAGTCACCTTCCTGCTGTGAGGAGGATAGAGCTGCATTTCCAATACCACCAACTATCTCCTTCATCATGTCGCCTGGCTTGCTATCATACAGTCAAGGAATGGCTTATAACTCCAAAGCATCTTCCACTTATTTTGAATACATTCTTTCAAAGTCACCAACTAAGATAATTATCTTTGTCCTTTAACTGACAAATTCAGTGTTAAAAAATAAAAATCTTTAAAAGATTTAATATGAATTACTTAGTTGACCCTTCAAAAAAATCTCAGATTTGTAATAAATTATCATTTAAATCATTTTAAGTTTGCTTAGCTCTTGTAAGTAAAATTTACACTATACAATGCAGAAGTCACACGCTGCCTCGCTCTAGCTGCATACCTGAACAGTGACGGACTGTTTCAAAAGTTCTTCTATAAAGCTCCAATTTGATTCCATCTGTCTCTGAAAAGAGAGAGTACAGCCATGTTCAAGTATTGCTCGATTATGTACATATTTAAAATGATGGTACAAGTGTAAAATCTATCATTAAAATACCTTTGTAATGTCTTTAATTTCTTTCAGTAAAATCTTAGCTAACATACTTGGAAAAATAAATCTACAGTTGTTCTAATCTAATAGAAACTGTATCTGGACATATTTTATAAAAGTAGTATGTCTATAGGCTTATACATATTTTAAATACTTAATTTGTTGTTACATATTATCGAACTGGAAAAAATGATATAGCAATTATGTATTTTTAAGGTTACACGACAGTCTTCCCTACTCTCCTTCTTACATATGAGATTTTCTTTCATTTTATTTGTAATATCCCAAATATAATCTGCCTTATTAAAGCTTTTATGTAGTTTTACGTAAAAAGAAAACTTGATATTCTTTCTTTATTCTGTACATTTAGTGTTTTGATTATTATGGGGCAGAAGGATTTTCTTTTTTGTCCATTCTTGATAATGCTTTCATTTAGCAAATGGTCATCTATCTGGCAATTCCAATTCTACGCATGACTCTATGCAGCAAGGAAGAAACCTAAAGTGGACTTTTAAAAAGGCTCACAAAATTTCACTCTTCTAACAAGCAAGCCTGGAGGATGTTCTCTCAGCACACTCGGTTCTTACAGACTGAGATATGTGGGCACTGGTCAAAACCAGAAGCAATGAAAAGAACTTTTAAAAAATCAAGTAATTTCTAATGCATTAAAGGTATGAAAAGTTTTTAAATTTCAAAAAGCAAAGCTAGAGTCCTAAAAATAAAGATACAGCTCTTTGTGATGCACTTCTTTGATACTAGCAGTCGGGAGGCGGATCTCTTTGAGTCAAGAGCAGGCTGGTCTGATCTGTTCCAGGCCAGCCAGGGTTACTAGGGAGCCCGTCTCAACCTGTCAATCAATCAATCAATCAATCAATCAATCAATCAATCAAGGTACAGACTCCTATCAGACTGTCACATGACTATATTTATAAAGATAAGCTCTAATTAATAAAAAAGATACATTCACTACTTGTGTTTTGAAAAGGCTGGAAAATACTCACCTAAGATGCTAGCTGCACTAAACCAGTACTTCCTTACTAAAAGAAACACAGTAGCAGTAGTAGTCAGCAACTAAGATAGCCTTTTATGATCTCTAACCCTTGGACTGAAGCATTTATATAATTCCCTCCCCTACCATAGATGGGATGCTTACCAACAGACTACCAATACCACCTATATGAGTGACAATATGTCACTTCCACGGAGACTCCAACTTGGTAATTTTTAACTTACTCAAGGAAACAATCCTACTGTGAGCAGGCAGGCCTGAAGCCCACAAGATAGAAAACTAAAACAATCTGCCAAAATTAAATCTTCCAGCCCAAGTAAGCTTTCAGGAAGCGCCTCCAAGTGACAACTTGACTAAAATGTCACAGACGATCGATCCTGAGGCAGGAACCACCTAGATAATAATGCCCTAAAAAAATCTCCAACTCTTAGAAACTGAGCGTGAGATATGTTTCATTTTACTACCTTTTTTCTTATATAACAATTATTAAAGTAATGACTTAATCACTCAAAATAATCACTCATCTCTGAGCCATTAGAATACCAAAGCCTGGAAGGAATACTTTGGTCTGAAGGCCTATCATATTAGATAGTTTGAGGATATGACAGAGGAGAGGTTTTGATCCAACTCCATAGACCAATAGTGTGACTTTGCATCAGCTGGCCTAGACATCAACTATGTGGGCACTTACTTACAGGTCATGCATATATAATGGTAATGGAGGTCCCCCCTCCAAAAAAAAAAAATTAAAAAAAAACCCCTATGATCACGAAAGATAGAGCCTACCTTGGTTAAGAATACACTCTGAACACTGTCACACAGTAATGCCAAGTTAGTATGCCCTGACTCCCCCCATGAGAAAAAAAATGAAACCCTCCATTTGGTTCTTCACCTGTTCTCTACCCTCTATACTTCTTACCTATCCTACTTTGCTCTTTTAATTTTTTTAATCATTCTTCTTAGTTAATACATTCTGGCCAGTTCCTCTCCTCCCAGTAACCACCCCCCCAATCCACTCTTCCAGGTCTTTCTCTTTTTTTCCTGGAAAGGAAAGGCCTCCCGTGGATATCAACCAGCCATGCCATATCAAGTTGCAATAAGACTAGATACTTCCCCTTGTATTGAGGCTGGATGAAGCCAAGGGTCCCAAAAGCAGGCAACAGAGTCAGACACAGCCCTCACTCCGACTGACAGGGATCCCACAAGAAGATCAAGCTACACAACAGTAACATATGCACAGGGCCTAAGTCAGTCCCAAGCAGGCTCCCTGGTTATTGGTTCAGTCTCTGGGAATCCCTATGAGCCCTGGTTAGTTGATTCTGTGGATTTGTGTGTGGTGTTCTTGACCCCCCTGGCTCATACTATCCTTCCTCCACCTCTTTTGCAGGATTTCCTGAGCTCCACCTAATGTTTGGCTATAGGTCTCGTATCTATTTCCATCAGTTGCTGAATAAAGCTGGGCTAGGCACCAATTTATTAGTATAGCAGAATATCACTAGGAATTATTCCACCGACTTTTTTTTCCATTCATGTATGGTTCTATCCTAGGTCTCTGGGCTATCCAGCATCTGGGTTTTAGCCTTCCAGGCAGTGTCAGGAATGAGTTCCTTCTAGTCACATGGGGTCAAGAAGCTTTATTCATAATAGCCAGAAACTACAAACAACCTAGATGTCCCTCAACAGAGGAATGGATACAGAAAATGTGATACATTTACACAATGGAGTACTACTCAGCTGTTAAAGACAATGACTTCATGAAATTTGCAGGCAAATGGATGGAACTAGGAAAAAATCCTGAGAGGGGTAACCCAGACCGAGAAAGACAACTCACTTATAAGTGGATATTAGCCCTACAGTACAAGATAAACATGCTACAATCCACAGACCCAAAGAAGCTAAGAATCAAGGAGGGCTCAAGCAGGGAGAAAGGTGGATGACAGGACACATGAATCTCCCTAGGAAGGGGAAATAAAATAAATTTCACGAGGGGAAGGGGAATGGAGGAACAAGAATAGGGGAGATCAGGTTGAGGGAGGGTAGAGAGAGCACTGGGAGAGAACATGGAATGGGCTTGAGGGGCACACCGCAGGGACAAGGGAGAAAGCCAGTGCAACCGAAGCTCCTAGGACTCTGAGGGTGATCTTAGGTAAGGCTCTGAGCAATGGAGTATACAGAGCCTGAACTGGTCACCTCCTGGAACCAAGCAAGACTGCCAATGCAGGGCCTAGGTCACCAGCCACATGACCTTCAACCTACCATTATCCTGCCTATTAGATGTGCTGGGGTAAAGGTAGCAAGCAGTCATTAGACTGGCCAACCAGTGACTGGTCCAGCTTCAGATGCATGCCCAGCTATCTTTCTATAGCTGTGGTAAACACCACGACCAAAAACGGTTTTGGGAAGGAAGGGTTTTTTCTATTTTACAGCTTGTAGACCATTATGAAGAAAAGAAAATGCCAAAACCACAGGCGAGTAATGAGAAACAGGACAAGGTTGACACATTCAGTTTTTGTTTTACAAATGGATCATGTTAATGAGTACATTTCAACTGTCCTATCAAGGAATTTAAGTCATAAAAATGTCAGCAGAATGTAATTCTTACACAGAAAATTTCGAGAACATGAACTACATGATGGCTCTAATCTAAACAAATTAAACTATGTATCAAAAGAAGGTTGATGAGAAAGACTACAAGGATCAACCTCAAGATGAAGGGCTACAAGCAGCTAATGACTACTACGAGAGGGAAAGTTGGACTTCTCCAGGGATGAGGCTCTCTCTGATCCAACATCAAGGAGCGAGTGGTCAGCCCTAAACATATATGCACAGAAGCATCATTAGATGGGCTCAGCAAATTGTACTTATGTATTTACATGTATGTATACATGCAACAATAAAGAAAAGGAGAAGAGCTTTCTCTTTAAAAATAAAAAAAAAGTTAACTACCATGCCCAAATCCAGCATAAAATACAGTACCAAAAACAAAAAAAAGCCAAAAAAACAATAAAACAAAAGGCACATTTTACTTTTATAAGATAATTTAATTTTAAGCACAATAGTGTTTTTCCTGCATATTATTTTACCATAATAATGCCCACATGTCTAATTTCTAAAAGCCAAGTCACATAGAGGTCCTAAACCTGCATCTATGTTTTCGAGGTTTTGGTTCCACCATTACGAAGCAAGGCGCTCACTTCCGCTGTGTAGGGAAGAGCCCCACTAGAGACAGAAAGACTCTTACTTTCCACCTCCAGCAGACTACTTAGGGACTTGTAACTCTCATTTTAAGATTACATTTCATAACTTTTATTTAGTTACCATTTCAAATGCTTCAAAAAGGAACATCAGTGCCTGAGTGATCACCTCATGTTCTTGGCAGAAAAAGGAGTTGAAATTGATTCTTGCAATGCCCAAAAGAATTTCATATCTTTAAATTGTGTTTGGTTTTAAAACAGATTGGCTGGGATTTTAGGAGGATAACAAATTCTCATTTAGACTGAGAGAACATTGAACAGAAATGAATGAAAAGCTAGAGCTTCTAATGTAAGAACTGAGATACTGTATTGTTTTTATGGGCTTATAAAAATAGTAATCACATCTGAAACTTACTTAAAATTTAAAGATCTGACATCAAACTTATGGAAAGTTGGAACATCTAATTTTGTGCACAATATTTCTCTGGTGAAAAACACATAATTATTATTACCTACCATCCCTCACACAGTATCCTTCAGTGAAATAAAGGATACCACTATATAACCACTTTCTATGGGACAGCAATAGATCATAAAGAAGAAAAAGCATCAAGGCAATTTTCAAATTTATGATTTAAATATATTCCAGATCCAAACTAACAGCTGTTTATAATTACTCTGAAGGTATCAACCAATATGTCTTTATAGTAATAGATAAGAATGACCACCTAATTTTCTAATGAGGTAACTTGGAAATAAAAGTAAAAATCAGATAGGATGAATGTCAGCTAACATAAAATACCTATGGTAAACTGGATCTCCTTTCCTATCTACCTCTAAGAGACAATCTTCTGGAGAACTCTTAAAAACAATCAAGTTTATCTAAGTGATAAAATAAAGTGACCTTCAATCACTATGCATCTCTACTTCTGTACCTAAAAAATGGATATATCATTTTCTCTCCTACTTTTTAACACACTAAAAAGTGAATAATCACTGGGATATTAAATATACTTTAAGTGCAAAATGCATTTCACACCTAATAAAAACCATTACTACCGGAAAAAATTAGACTTTTTAAAAAGCCATAACGAAGTTCAGAAATACTGGAAACCTGAGAATACATATCTGAAAGCAATTTTTATTTTATATATGTATATATAAATATTTTATGTGTACAAAAATATTTATATATAAATATTTTTATCACAGAAAGCTTCCATTTTCAAACGTGGCAGTTTCCTTTAAAAATCTTTCCACATAAATAACATTTATAAAAATATTTTTAAAAATCACAAAGGAACCAGTTAAAAGACACATTCAGTTACTATCTTGATTGCATGATAATAAAAGCGATAATATCCAGAGCTCTCAGAATGAACTACCAGTGCATTACAGACTGTGATGGCAATGACAGGACAACACATGGACTGTCCAGAGGCAAATATTAACCACTACTGAAACACAGCACTCACTACAAAGTGTTACCACAGTCCCAATAAGCATTAATTAACTAAAGTATATTCCCTGAAGCAAGGAAGTACAATGTATTTAATATAAATCCTCTTATCAACACCTACTATAAATGCCTAATATATATTATATATAATATATAACATAACTTAGAAATGCTTGACAAATTACCACATTTATATACACTGATTAAAATAAGGAGTGTTCTTGGCGGAATTAAGGCTGAACAGGAAGAGAAATAAAGATGCTTATGTAACAACGTCAGAATTACAGGCAATTTTTTAGTTCTCTTAATGTTTCTGTAATACTCTAATAATTAAAACATGTTAATTTAGCATACTATTCCAGAAAAGTACTTAATAAATAGGTCATTAGAGGAATTATGACAACTGCTAAAATTTGAGTATTATTATGTCTCAGCAAGGACCTACAGAGTTGAGGACTAAAAACCTGCTTGTTCTCTTGGAAGGATAAGTTTTGAGACAGGACTTACTCCATAGTCCAGGCTGACCTGGTACTCACTATGTATGCTAAGCTGGCCTGGAACT
>CM052702.1:6952468-6985537 GCA_028551405.1 Uromys caudimaculatus
ACATACAAGAGATAACAATCTGTCTTCTTAGAAATTCTCATCTGAGTGAAAATAAACTTTGCTAACTGGTTCCAAAGAACATACAATGATGGGTTACTGTGATCTCCGGCCCAGTGCTGCTTCAAAAGGACCCAAAACAGCAGCCAGTGGGATGTCGCTCTCTCACTATCAACTTAAATGTGACCAAAGGGGAAGCAAACGCTGGAAATGCAAAAAATGCGAGAACGGAATTTAGAGATAACCTGTTACCTACATATTTCAAAATCACACCTCTATTTTCACTGATTATATTGTAAGGCAGCAATTCTCAGCATTCCTAATGCTGAGACGCTTTAATACAGTTTCTCATGGTCTGGAGACTCCCAAACCATACAACTGTTTTATAGTTCCTTCATAACTGTAGTTTTGCTATTGTTATGAATTGTGATGTAAATCCCTGACACGAAGGCCGTCTGCTATGGTGACCCTCAGGTTGAGAACCACTACTGTAAACAGTTTATTAGATATTTTTAAGTTCTGTATTTAAGCACTGCATGTATCTCCACCGATGAATGGCATGATTACTTGTTTCAGCTAATGCATTTTTGTGAACCATAAAAAAAAAAAAAAAAGAAAAAGAAATCTGTCTTCTTGTTTGAAGCAAACTTGATAGTTTTTAAATAAATAGGTTAAACTGAGAAAAGCAGATACCTCTAAAGAAATGTTATGCAAAAGAAACATGTTTATACGGATGCGAGCTGAGCACTATTCTAATTGCCTGCAGCAGGCCCTAAGAGGACAGCAGCTTTCCCTGGAGCTAAAGTAACAGGCAGCTGTGACCCGCTGAGTGTAAGGGTAGGGAACAAAACTTGGGTCTTCTGCTAGAGCAGTATGTGCTCTTAATCACTGAGCTGTGTCTTCAGCCCCAAAAGAAATACTTTCATTACATTACATACAAAACCCACTGACTCATTTCTGGGAGACATATGCTTTCCCTCTGACACTCTTGGGAGAAGTTATGACTAGAAGCAAACTTTGGAGCAATGCGAACCATGATTTTTTCCCACAAGAAGAAAAAAGCTTAAGCAGTTTACTGAAAGTCATACAAGTACTTATGAGCAGAGACATGATTGAAGAGTAAGTCTTCCACCATTGCTTTTCATTTATCAAACAATAAAAACATGAACTTTCAATTCTTCACAATTACTTGATGTTTATAGAAACATTATAGAGAGAAAAAAACAAAAGAAAAATCGTTCCCCTACGACCTGAGATATATAAATCTTACCATTTCATCTGATACGCCATGGCGATCGATCTGGTACAATGACGCTACATGAACACTGATCCACCAACTAAAGCCTAAAGGATCCTTGGCCTGGGCTAGAGAAACAGAAGGTCTTCCTTGGTTACTTGACTTTTCAAAAAGTGTTTTAAGCAGTTTATTCAACCAATTCCAAAATGACTATAGAAACAAAAAAGAACATAATTCAGTTAAATTATGACACTATTCTAATGACCTTTGACTTAAGTTTTTCCTATTCATAATAAAATATACACACAAAACAGAGCATCAATTATGAACATTAATGTATTTTATGCTTTAAAGGTGTCTTTTGTCAACACCCTACAGAATGTTCTGAAAGTATATCTTTTAAATATAGCATATGGTAATCCTTACAGATCATTTATAAAACTAACTTTTAAGTCAATAATCTTATATTGTACTTCTATTTGCAAACTTATTGTATTTATAAATGTTTTCTTTTTGGTTGCATATACTTTTTATTAATCTGTCTATTCTTAATGATGACCTTAAAAGTAACAGGATAAATTCAAATGTCTTGTAAAGGACAGGCAGCTTTTGTTCTTAGACAAAACAGCACTCTTAGAACTAACTCATTCATGCCCAACCCAGTTTATACGCTAATATTATTATGATTTGAGAGTTTGCTTTTCAGGGAACTAAACCTAAGACTGTCTTTGCCAGGTAAGTGCTCTACCACTAAGCTCTATACAAGCTTTTCAACATTTGTTTTTTGATTTTGCTTCCCCCCCCCCCCCCATTTTGAGGCAGGGCCTGGCTAAGTTGCCAGGTTGGCCTTAAATTTATTATAGCCCATACTAAATTATTTATTTCCCATTTCCTGTATTATTTTTTTATTTTTTTCTACACTTCCGTCCTGTCCCACTCTAGTAGCACTGTTCTCCTGAACCTACCTTGGAGCATTGTTTTAATGTTATTCTACTGGAAACAGCTTTATTTTGCCTTTTTTGGTTGAGATTTTTAAGCTGATGAGTAATTTTGTTTGTTTGACTATAATGAAGACAGTACTTCCACTGAACTGATTCCTCTGCTGCCAAGAAGTCAGCTAGCCATCAAATGGTTACTTTTTCTATATGTGTGACACTAAGGAATAAATCCAAGCACTCTATCTGTGCCACACTCAGCCCCTAATTTCACAGCATAGTTTTGTTACTTGTTTTATCTCTGTCTTTAAACTCTGTGACTCCACTGCAATGCACCAGGTGCTTTTTTCTTTAGTTATACTAAGCAGGTTCTTTGGGTTTCTTAATTTGATTCGTTTTCACTAAAAATGAAAAACTATTATTCTCCTGCTAATTTTTGTGAACTACAAGAAATGCTTCCTTATTTCCTATTTGTACTTCTCTCGTTGATATTATACACAACCTGTACTTAAAGTCTCCCTGGTACCATTATGAACCACTCCTAAGCTGCCTTTAGTCACCATGTCACACTTCAGCATCTCCTAACTTATACCGGTTCTCAAGATTCACTATGCATAACACTGATGCCTTAAAGTAATTGATGACTGGTGTCTCTTCATGATGACCTCACATATTTGGAGCAAGAAAGTCACAGAACTAACTAGCTAACTTTGACTATGTGGTTAAGGTGGCATTTTCCAGATTGTTTAGATCTGTAAGATTACCATTTCCTTCCTGGTAAGTGATAAATACTATGTGGAGATATTTACAAAACTACAAACACATCCTATTTATTTTAAGCTCCAAAGTAAAGGCAACATATCTACTATTCAGAGACGAGGTAGAAAGGAAGGCAATTTAGAGACCATCACAGACACCCATGCTGAGATTTTTGTTTCAGCAAACACAAACCAAACCAATACAAAAATGGAAGTAACTTATCTTTATCTCACTTTTGTTCACTATGTTAAGCAATCAATGAAGGATCTTGCTTAAAGCCATTACACTAACTGATTTTCTGGTGCCTCCTAACCTATATTTACCAGAAAGGAATCCTTCTCCCTACTTGTACCAGCAGAGCTACTGTACAGATTACAACCCTTTTCAACTATGTCTTACACAAATCAAGTTATCCCAGGTTTAATATATGGACGATCTTCATTCGAGTTGTGTTCTTCAGACATATCCCATGATGTTTAGAGCAAACAATTTCTGGCATAAGATGTTTCTGGCTCAGTTTCATCTTTCGTGGATTTGTCTAAAACCACCTATTTTTCTAAGAAATCTCATTGGTGTTCATTAGAAAGTGGTCATTTTTTAAACTAATCTGTATCCACACTGTTTTTTGTGTTTTACTTAGAATTAGTTACTTCTAGTGAAAAAAAGATAGGAACTGTATGTATACAAACACACATCCATACCTAGCTCTATTCTAATTCACCATTTCATGGCTTTCACTAGCTTCTCCTCCTCCCATTATGTGACAAACCTGAATCGTATTCTCTACAATATATTTAAGATTCCCTCAGTTACAGACTATAAATAGGTCTAAAATTTCCAACTCTCAAATAACAATGTTAAAAAGAAAAAAAAAAAAAAAAAAGGAAAAAAAGTCCTAAAAAAGATTGATTGTTAGCCTGGCATGGTGGTTCACACCTATCATCAGAATGCTGAGGCAGCTAGAACACAAGTTCTAAGATAGCCTGGGCTAAATAGTGAAATCCTGTTGTTTTTTATTCTTTATAAATTTGTGTTTAGCAGTAAAAGTACATAGTCAAGTTGGTATTTTCTAACATTATCTAGATTATTATTTTCAACCTTTGTACTGTGCTTTTATTCATTTGAAATTGAATGGCTTCAATTACTTTTTTTTTATATTCTGTTCAGTGCACTTTCTAAACACATTATTTTTGTGCATAGGAAACATTAACATGATTCTAAAATTAGAGACATATGAAAAGCCACACTAAAATTGTTTTGAAGCAGGGTAGAAAGAAACAGAAAATTAAGGGAACGTGAGGGGAAAAAAAAAGACCTTCATTCGTGTTTGAGGATTGCTGCCAGTTTAGAGTCAAGTAACCAGCACAACAGAAGCTGTGGCAGCATGAACAAGACCTGGGCAAGCCTAAGCCCAACATTCCAGCACTGAGGAGAGCAAGATTAGTCCCACCCCGAGCCAAGAAGCCTTTTGCAACTGAAAGCTGCTGGGAAAGGGAACTAACATTTTTAATGGAGTGACACTGTGTATATCAACTGCACTCAGCAGCAGGCTCCATGCTTGGGGTAGTAAGGAAATGCAAACTGAACGCTTACATTGTTATTGGTGGTGGTGGTGTGTGTACACCTTATTTTTTTTTTTTTTTAAGATGAAGAACATGAAGTTGGGTGAGTAGGAAGGGGAGGGATCTGGAAGGAATTTGGGAAGAGGAAAGAATATGCTCAAATTTATATTGGATGAAATCTCAAAGAGTAAATAAAAATATTTTTAAAAGTTCCAACATAGTTAACATTGTTATGAATATTTCCAATATAGAGACAATATTTCTTTTTTGGTAGCGATATTTCAAGTTAAGAAAGGTAAAGTAGAAAAGACTAAAGCTTTAGGTTTTTATGCTTGAGTACTGCTTTGGACTTCCCCATATATAAATCTGCAGTTTTCTGGGAATTTCACAAAAGTATAAATCAGTATAACCTGCTGGTAGTGACCCCTCTGGGGAGTCAAGTAACGGGGGGTTGCCTAAGACCATCAGAAAACACGGATATTTGACATTACAATTCATAACAGTAACAAAATTACAGCTATGAAGTAGCAACAAAATTTTATGGTTGGGGTCACCACAACATGAGGAACTGTATTAAAGGGTTGGAGCAGTACAAGACTGAGATTGTACTTACTCCGCATCCACCCCTGTGATTTTGAATTTTACTCTAAAAGCAGTAATCTCGTGGAAGCACATCTGGAACTATATACTGTATCAACTCATGTAAATTAAGGATGAACATCTAGAGCTATCCATAACTCATTTAAGCTCCTTTAACAACCCCTTGAGATGTAGTATCAAAAGTCTCAAAAATCATATACAATAGCTATTACTAAGATACTTAAAGGTTACTCGTTTTTGAGAAGACCATACTTATGCTCTTGGGGGACTTGTGGACTTTGCCTCAGTGCCTCTTCCTAATGCCTATGCTTACATCAGAACAAACTACTAAAAGCCACTTCACTCTATCCTACACATCCTTCTCCAGGAGCTAGCGCAGTGAATACACCTAATCCTTCCCTTCCACAATGCCCCAGATAGAGCCTGGTCTCTTTCCAGTGCCCAACCTAATCTAGCCATGCTGCCTGCACCATAAGGAACCCCAAGTCTTCCTTCCACCAAGATCTACCTTGACTGCACTTCCCCACACCACTCCCAGGGACCTTCCGCGTCACATTCCAACCTTTCCCTTCAGCCAGATCCAACACACCCTTCTCCAGGTCTACCCTGGTGAGTCCACCTGATCCTTCCCTCCTCCTCCTGTTCCCAAAATGCTCAGATTTACACCCAAATCCAGGCCTGGACCACAACTGGATCCTGCAAACCAGCCTAGTCTATGTCTGCTTGACATCATTCACCTAAGCCACAGTCAAGCTCTAGAATCAACCTGACCCCTATATTCTCTCTTCTACCTAACCTTATCTGTTCAAATCAGACACAGAAATAACTAAAAAGTCCACATCCCAGATCTTTCAGAAAAAAAAAAAAAAAAATTACTTAAGAAAAGTCAGTCTCTCTGCTCCAGACCCAAGAGTCCTATAAAAATGTTTGCCAATGATCTTCACCCTAGATAAATCCCAAGACATGTAATAAACTTCAAAAAATTAAGGCATTTGGAAAAAAAAAAAAAAAAAAAAAGCTGGGTGGTGGTAGCACATGCCTTTAATCTCAGAACATGGGAAGCAAAGACAGGTGGATCTCTGTGAGTTCTAGACCATCCTGGTCTACAGATTTAATGGGGAATCTGCATGTCCAAATGCTGAAGGACCTTGTCCCCAATTGGTTTTTGGTCAATCAATAAAGATGACAACAGCCAATAGCTGGGAAAAGGGCAACTGGGCAGGACTATTAGATCTTCCCAGCGAGGATGCATGGGAGGAGAGAGGATTGCCATGCCTGGGGGAAGGGGTGCATGGGGGAGAAGGAGATCAGATTTAGAACTGGAGAGGGCAGGTCATCTGAAATGCAGTTGGAAAGGGAAAGCGGCCCCAGGAAGGGCTGCTCAGAAGCATCTTGGGCAGCACAGACCAATGGGCCTCACAGAAGGTAAGAGGAGAGCACAGTCAAAAGTAGATTTAGAAGGTGTTGAGCCAGGAGTACCAAAGAGAAAAATATGCTAGCCATGGGAGGATTAGAACTGCCCAGCCTTTGAGAGGCCAAGGCATTTCAAACATAAGCTAACGTGTGTGTCTTTCATTCTCTGACCCAAAGAACTGCGGGGCGGTGGCTGGCTGTAAGTGTGACCAGCCTGGAACATAAGTGGAAGAGCCAAACTCCATGCTACAGTATTCTGTTAAGACTGTGTTTGCACAGGTATTTGTTATTTTCTTTCCTTCATGTCTTTATCATGTGATGTAACATCAATTGAGAGAACATCAGTGGTTATCAATTTCAATTTGATATACTAAAAGAAAAAGAGGGGAAGTATCAGGTATGAGAGGAGATGGAGAAGATGTACAGGGGGTCAGGAAACTGAACAGAGGTGTGTAGCAACAGGGGATGGAGAATTGGGGACAGCAACCAGAAAGTCCTAGGTGCCAGGAAAGCAAGAGCCTCCCAGGACCCCACGGGGATGACTTTAGCTACAATACCCCACAGAAGTGAGGGAGACCATATCCAGAGGTTAGGCATGGCCTCCTGGTTGAGGGATGGGGCCACTCACCTATCTCCAAAATTTTAACCGAGAATTGTTCCTGTCTAAAGGAAATACAGGGACAAAGAGTGGAGCAGAGACTGAAGGAAAAGGCCATCCAGAGACCGCCCCCCCGGGGATCCATCCCATATGCAGCTACCAAACCCAGACACTATTGCTGATGTCAAGAAGTGTTTGCTGACAGGAGCCTGATACAGCTGTCTCCTGAGAGGCTCTGCCAGAGCCTGACCAATACAGATGCATATGCTCGCAGCCAACCATCAGACTGAGCACAGGGACCCCAATGGAGAAGTCAGGGGAAGGACTGAAGAAGCTGAAGGGGCCTTATCTGGCATCAGTGGTAGGGGAGGGAGGCCCTTGGTCCTATGAAGGCTTGATTGATATCCCAGTGTAGAGGAATGCAAGGGCAGTGAAGTGGGAGTGGGTGGGTGGGTGGGGGAGCACCCTCACTGAAGTAGGGTAAGGGGAAGTGGGATAAGGGGTTTGCAGAGGGAAAACCGGGAAAGGGGATAACACTTGAAATGTAAACAAAATATTCAATTAAAAAAAAAACAAACAACAACAAAGAAACCTCCAACTCTGCTTCATATTGACTCATCTTGAAATGCTTTTCTGAGGTGAAGTTAGGAATTCCAGCTTCACTTCAGAGGAGCTCTCTGCAAATAACTCTTCATGCTCCCTAGTGCAGAGCCACTAGGCAGAGATAGAGCAGATCAATCCCTGGCTCCTGCCCCACTGCTGATAAACTTCTACATTAGCACCAAGCAATTTATGGTTTTAATTCAGCAAGACCCATGGCTTCTTGTCATTCCAGTATTTCTTTGGGTATACCAACACATATGCTCACATAGCCTTTTCTCTGCTTCCTACATAAAAGATGATATACTACAATCCTTTGCATTCTGTTCATTTCATTTCACAATGTATTAGGGAAATCATATTACTTCAGGATTCTTCCTCATTCTACTACGTGAATACATACATACACACACACACACACACACACACACACAAATAATGTAAAATGTTTGCTGTGTCAACTTGATCAGGCACACGTCCCCAAATATTAGATTAAATGTTATACTGGATACACACTTTTAAATTTTCTGAACTTAACATTTAAATTAGTAGACCTCAGTAAAACGGATTGCCCTCCTTAATTTGTGAATCCCTCCATTTAACCAGACATGTTACTGGAATTAAAAAGGCTGCCCTGAAGATCAAGGAAGACTTCTTTAAGCTGGTGTAGTGATTTTTTTTTCCTTTCCTTCAAATTTGGAATGAGACTGCATCTGCTGACTCTCAGGCTTTTAGGCCTTTGGACTCAGACTGAAACTTGTGTAGACAGTTCTCCTGGGTCACCTGTTGGTCACATACATGGCAGGACCAGCTTCTATAACTATATCAGTCAATCTGTTATAACGTCCTTATTTATTCTATTGATGCACATTCGCTGGAAGATACAGGCTAATACAGCAGAATATTCTAGTATGCAAATATAGTACTATGTATGCTTTGAGCAGCCATTTTCCTACATATGGGATTCAACATACAAACTAGTCACAACAAGTAAATATCAACTTTCCAACTTACTTCTGCAACAGACCATTTACTTCTGTGGTCTAGAAAATGAATAAGCAGAACCCATAATTCTTTAACACAGGAGCATGGGTAGTGACTAATCACTAATGCTTCTGAAGGCATAACCTACAAAAAGAAGCAAAATTTACATGACACATAGATGATTGCTATAAAGAGTTAAAATATTTTCTCAATTTAAGAAAAATTATCATTTCACTAGCTTTTTTTAAAAGTTCCCTTTACAACCAAAGTACATAATAAACTTAATTTTCAGCTAAAGAAAACTTATCGAGCATTAGCCAAGCAGTACACATTTAAGCTTCTGTTAGAACTAAGCTGTCACAACTACTAAAATAGGCCCGAGAGTGTCATAGCAGCTAAAGAAAGTAAAAAGGACATTAGTGCAAGAGCCTTCCAGTCTCACACTCATCCCTCAGCACCGGCTTTGAGTATTTGGTGGAATGACGCTCAGTCAGTTTACTTACTTATATCTGTTCCATCTAATACACTAACACACACACACTAACACATACATACACACGCACCTGATAGAAATTTAGAAATAAACTCCCATTCATTATAAGGCAAAGTAAACAAGCTTTAACCTACAACGAGACAGGAATAAGAGTTCTAGTACACTGATATGCACAGTGAGAATAGAAAGTTACATACTGTGTATTTTGAAAAGTACATTGAAAAGCTAGAACAAAGCAGTCTGAATGTTTTTACTACAATGATAAATATTTGATATTTAACCTGATTTGAGCATTATGTAATGTATATACTTATCAAAATGTATTACATCATTAATGTGTACTTAGTATTTTAATATAATACTTTAAAAATTGACATGTAAGATAAATTCCAGCCTACTGTAAACATTTATATTAAAATTCTTGCCACATCTAGCTCCCAGATATTAGTAACTAAATACAAAACAAGAAACATTAACATAGAAGCTATTTCAAATTCTTATGTGTTAAACCACATGTATTAAGGATTGTTGTCATTAACACATTAATAACTCTTAAAGCTTACCTTGTCATATCTGTTGAGTGACAGGCATATTAAGTCACATAAAAGATGTTCACAATGTTCTTCAAAGAGGCTGACATTGGTTAAACTGTCACCTGCCTGACCAATAAACTGACGACCATAAACAACTTGTTCTGCAAAATAAAATAAATTCTATTTTAAATCCTCAAATTATATTAGCTCTCACTAGAAAAAAAAAAAAACAAAAAACAAAAACGATTTTACCTCTTCAGATTCTTCTAAAGTAAAATATAGTTTTAGAATGTTTGTTTTTTTGTAAGTAAATTAAATTTGAGAATAACCAATTTGGGTCCATGTATTACCTAAAAAACTTTTCCAATTCTATATTCAGTTTAATTAACTTCTCTTGTATTAAGGAGACCATCTTTGAAAAGCATTATTACTCTGTCACTTTAAAATTAAAACACACACACACACAAAAAAAAGTACTCATCTACAACTCTAAGAACAAAGGAGCTAAAACTGTTTTTTTAACTGATGCTGGTATGCTTACTACTTATAATTGGTTTTGTGGCATAAAACAGAACCAAGGTAAACAACCAAAACCTGTACCCATCACAGTGTGTTCACTTGAATATTGTTCTAAATAGATGGACTATAGTCATTATAAATCTGTGAATACACTTTGTCTATGTAGTTATATACATATCTAAACAAAAACTAAGTATTGACATATAGATGTCTTTGGAAACTAAAATGTCAACAGCAAAGTTTAAAAACCCAACCCAAACCAAACCAAACCAACAACAAAAAAACTCCACAGCATTTGCCGGATATGGTAGCACATGCCTTTAATCTCAGCTCTCCAAACACAGAGGCAGGTTAATCTTTTTAAGTTCTAGGACAGTCTGGTCTACATACTGAGGTCAGCCAGGGATAAATACTTAAGTGAAACTCTTGTCTCAAGGAAAAGACCAAATGAACAAAATATATCACAGCATCTGAAGTATAAGATTATTCATATATATAAGCTTCTAAAAGAAAATTAGAAAATTTGCAAAAATAAAAGACAAGGCAAATAACAGAAAATTAGAATTATGTAAAGATGTTGACGTTAACTGATAACCAAAAAGCCACTGAAGAAAAAAAGCCATTTGGTATCTCTTTTCACATATTAGCAACTTACTCATTTTTTCGCCCAGCATGTGCAGTATCTCCAACACCAGCCAATGGGTGTCTAAGTAGAGATGTAATAAATGCCATGATGGAGGGAAGAGCTGTAAATGACATTATCAAGTATGAATTAAAATTCATAATTCACTGGGGGGATTTTGCACCACATCACAGAACTCCATGCACACAGATAAAGAACCAACTAACTATTCAAAATCTCAGGAAAAAAACTTGTCTTGACTAGAGGATTCTTTCCCTGGAGATCCTTGAAAGAAAGGATACATTTTTTTCTTTCTGCTTTAATACAGGCACACATTTGAGATGGCTGAATAGACTGGACAGTACAGACCCCTTCCAACCAACTGCTGATTCTACTTAGCCACGGGGATGCAAAGAAATCTTTGAGATATAGTTTTTGCTTTAGAACTTATCTAAGAAATAGTCTTTAATGCACATTAAAGTGAGTTATATATACTGAGTGCATAAGAATGATAAGAGATAAAAAAAGCGAACTTCAGATTATCAAACCAACCATACGGTCATCTTTACAAAGTTAAAGAATTTTAACTCTTAATCCATGATTAAGCATTCCAACAGTTTTATCAAAATCAAAAGTCAGAATATTTAGCTCTTAGCTGCACTGGGTTACCATCTGTCAATACTGAGTATCACTGTAAAAACAAGTGACATTAACAAGTTCCACTGAAAAACCTAGGGGGAAAAAAAAAAAAAGACAAGGCTTTTCCTTGTCATTACAAACAAATCAAAATGCTAGATTAATAACAGAGTGGAACAGGGAGAGAAAAACAAGCATAACAGAGAAGAGAAATAAATGACATCTCAAATCAGTGAAGAAAATGCAACCCATTCATAGCGTTCACACCCATTTACAGAAATTAGTCACATTTCCTATGGCCCTACATTTGTAAAATTATAATGTATACAGGCGTTTTGCTTCCGTGTAAGCATATGCACCATGTGCATGCTTAGTGAACATGGAGACCAGAAGAGGGTATCAGATCCCCTGGAACTGGAGTTATAGATGTTTGTGAGCCACCATGTGGTTGCTGGGAATCAAACCCAGGTCTTCTGGAAGAGCAGCCCATGCTCTTAAACCTCTGAGGCATCTCTTTAGCACTCTGCCCCTACTGTATTTTAAAAGAATGAATGCCAGCTATAAATGTAGAAACCAAGGTGTTTCATAACAACATAAATAACACAACATTTAAAAAGAGAATCAACAAATATAATCATACACACACACACACACACACACATACACACACACAAAAACTCAATCATCTGGAAAATTCAGGTTAATTGATGAAAAAAAAAACAACAAAGAAATAAAAGAAACTATTTGAAATATATAAGATCTAATAAGTAATATCTCTAATGCAAATATTTTAGATGCTCAGCTGGAAATAGTAACTAAAATGATTTTCATATGTACACAAGATGATATGCTATATATAAAAAAATGTTCTGTTTTAAAAAACTATTTTATTACAGAATAGCATTTTGGCATATATTTTGCATTTTGAGAATAAGAAGTTCTCCTGCTTTAGTATATTATCTTATAGACCTCAAATAAACTAGTTCTTCAAGTCTACCAAATCAAAATGTCTACAAACATCTCAGATAAAGACCCTTGTGAATAAAGGCTTTCTGCTGATATAAGTTATTCATGTTTGTTTTCTTAGGCATTTGAAGGATGTCAAGAAAATACGACCTCTCCAACATACAGGAAACAGAAATGGAAACTGCCCTTCCTTTACGAACTACGTACATACCTTTATTATAGGACAGAATTTAAAAAGTATTGAGTTCTTCTCTTTGGATTAAACACATTTACCTGTAAATTCTTTTAGAACATTTTTTATTCTTTTTGTTTTTTAATTTATTTATTATTTATATGAGTACACTGTAGCTGTCTTCAGACCCACCAGAAGAGGACATCAGATCCCATTACAGATGGTTGTGAGCCACCATGTGGTTGCTGGGAATTGAACTCAGGACCTCATGCTCTTAACCACTGAACCATCTCTCTAGCCCACTTTTTATTCTTAAGTATTAATCTCAATATCAATATTTTGTCATTAAAGTCCACCAAAATATAAATTTTGACTAGTATCATGTTACTAAAAACCTAATTACTGATATTAGTAAAGCCAAATGTAATAGAAAGGGTTAAAAGTTTAGAGAATCTCATAAATTATCATAATTTCTCATTTACATATGCCCCAATTTTCATATGTAAAATTTACCTGTTATTTACCTGTAAGCTAGACTGTAATATTAATACCATTTTTTTTTAAATCAAACTTCAGAGTGTTTATCGCTGGTAGAAAAGAGGCATATTTAAAACAACCAACCACATTCCAAAAAAGTCTGAGAGATAGGAATACATAGATGTGGGCTTCAAATAAACATTTTCTTCCCTTTGGAGTGTTGGGGATTGAACCCAACACTATGAATACGATAAACATTCTACCATTAAGCTGGGTTATAAGGACCAGATGTGAAAGTGTATTTTTCCATATAATTTCCTTTGAGGCTAAGGATATATAGTTGATAGTGTGCTTTGCCAGCATACATAAAGACTCAAGGACAATACCCAGCATTTCATAAACTGGGTTCGATGGTTTGGGTCTGTAAGCTCAACACTTGGGGGAAAAAAAGACAAAAGGATCTGAAGTTCAAGGTCATCCTGAGGCCAACCTCAGATTCATAAGACACTGTCTGAGAGAGAGTGAGAGAGAGAGAGAGAGAGAGAGAGAGAGAGAGAGAGAGAGAGATATCAACTTTCTTTTTTAAATCTTACTGTAACATATAAATAACATGACATTTGCCTAAACCTTTATCAATGAGATTGACAGAAATTTCAAACACGTTCACTTTTATTTGAAACTTCTAAGCATTTACACTGTTAAATGGAAAACAGCTACTGATACAGGGTAGTGTTTTACACGCTTGAGGCACACCAATCATTTAAGTCTTCCCATATCCCTTGGAAGTTAAAGAAGCTGTGTAAATAGAGAGACTGAGGTAAGGCACATTTATATATAGTAAAAAGACATAATTAACAAGCAGATTAGAGCTGCATTTCATGCCACGTATGTACCAATTCTTCTTATTCTTGAATAATACTTTTTCTTGGGGTAGAAAAAAGTTGGATAATTTAAAAAATAAACTAATCAAACCTTAATCTGGTTTTGATTTACAAATGCTCCTAGAGTAACACTGGGAAGTTCAGCTAGATGCCCAATATACAGAAGTAATCCACGAAGCTCATCAACCAACATCGAGGGAAGCTGAGCTTCCAAAGTCTCATAGGGATGGACAGGGAGACTGCGGCTCTCTGCTTCTTGTCCTTTCAGATACCTAAAAAGTCATTAGAGAGAATAAATATACAGGAGTCTGTGTGAATGAATATACCCACAGATATCAATGAAATAATAAAAATACTCATCTGTTATCCTACCTGAAGATGAAAACTTTAATGTAGTGAAGAAACACTACGCATTGCTGCCTAATACTGTCTGCTTTGGCGTGCAAGGTGGCTATCTTCCCTAAAAGGAAACAGACACTATCAAGGAAAGCTTAAACACTGTCAGTGAGCAACTGCCAAAATTTTTCACAGGCTTAACTTAAAATCTACCGTATAAGTCTTACTAAGTTTACAACAAATATACCTTGAAATAACTCACTTTCTCTAGTCTCTCATACCACAACAGAACCCACAGTAGGACTTTGTTTCATGTTCCTAGAATCTATTTGCAAAATTTGCTTAAAATGTGAATTCTTTAAGATACCATTTTTCTTTTAATTGTATGTCTGTGTATGGGTACATGCATGTACCCAGGGAGACCATTAGATGACCCTGATGCTGGAGTGACAGGTGGTTGTGAGCTGCCCAAAACAGGTGTATATGAGAGACAAAATTCAGTTCTTCCACAAGAGTAGGACCTGCTTAAGGTCCATTTTTCTAGCCCTGTGAATTAATTCTTATTGTTCTCAAGTCAAAATGAATAAAAGGTCACCAACTGTTTTTATAAGGAAATCAAACCTCCTTATAATTATTTATATATGAAATAACCTTTTAATAATTCTTCTAAACTCATCTCCTGCCACTTTTTTTGCTCAATTTTTTAACATTCACATCACCAAGAATTATATACATTGCTACTATATGCAAAACACTAATATTATAATATATAAGAGAGCAAAACTAATCAAAGGTAGAGAAAATAGGATCACAAAAACAGGATCACACTACCTTAGACTAAAGAACATTGGAAACAACTCTATAAAACTGCACACCAGTTAGGACAGTTCAAGTTCTTAATTAGCAGAATTGAAAAACATAAATTACCACACATCAGAAAAGTTTGCCAGGATTCTTCCTAGGCTACTAGAAGCTGCTTGTAGAAGCCATCACAAAATTGAAAACAAACTCCAGAAAGACCTAATAGAACAAAATGTTAAATAACAAGCCAGAACTAAAAAATAACAACTAGCAAGGTGAATGCTGAACTTTCCTGGAAGCAAATATATAAAATCCATATAGCATATATCACTATGTAACATTAAATAAATATTCAAAGAAACAGAAAAATGTATCACAGAACCAAAAGAAAACCAAGCAATAAAACAGATCAATAAAAAACAGTGATGAACAAGTCACCAGTCACCAAGGTTACGTATGAACAATGATTAAACACATACTCCATATATTCAAGATGGATCATCTCTGCCTCAACTGAAAGCAAACCTGGGAACTTAAGGGACAGAACATGAACACTCTGCACCAGGCAGTAAGTACTTTACATGTCTGGCATGAAACAGTCCTACTAGAAATAATAAAACAAAGATAATTTGTATTTTCTGCTAACTCCCACTGAGACAAGACAAACTTGACAATTACCAAGTAGCAGGTGATAACAGCTAGACTATGATGCCAGAAAATAAACAATTTTCATTAAATACAAAAATAAGGTAGGGCTACTCTGTGGTTATAGTAAAATGACAAAAGTCAACCTTTAATAATCATGTCTGAACACAGAAATAAGGCTCTATGCAATCACATGCCACAGGCAACATCTTTGTCTTCATGCTATTAAGCCCAGTTTAATTACTAGAAACCCTTCCAACCTTCCTTCCTGTGGCTCATCTGCTTGCCTTTGCTCCTGAACAGCATCCAGTCTAGAATAAAGCCCCATAGCCATTACATCTTACAAATCAGCAAATGCATGTACATTTACTCAATGTTTTGATAAATTAATGAACCTATTTGAGCAAAAACATTCCAGATGATCTCTATTTATAAGCATTATGACAGACACAGATAAACACTTAACCTGCATCATGGCATTCAAACTGTACAAGAACTCAAACAACAAGATAGGAGCTGTCACTAAACTCAGCTAATAATGTGTCTCTTATGTAACAGCTATAAGAGACACATTATTAGCTGAGTTTAAAACCTACCTTGAATACAAAGTCAGGACTCCAAATACTACATTGCACTAAAAATGTTACAAGGAAGCAGCTGGCCTGCACTAAAAACACTGCTGTTCAACCTCCTTCACAAGACACTGGCGCCACTCCACTAAATCAGCAATCCACTAAATGCCAAAAGGAAACAGAGGTAGAGAGCAGGAAAAGATCAAGAGCCCTAAGACTAAGAGGTCTGTTAACTACTTTATCTTGTGTTTATGTTCTCCAACCAATTCCTCACCCCAAAGAAATAATTCTCTCAGAAAAGTTTAGGTTTTTTTTCAAGTCAGATTTACCTAAGTCCTATATAATTGAAAAACAATACTATAAATATCAGCAATAACATTTAAAAGTCATATTCTTTTGGAATACCAAATACACTATATCATGACCCTCTGACACAACACTTCATACTTTTATGAAACTCCAATTACACATTAGAACTCTATATGCAAGTCTATAGAGTAGTATTCTTTTTGTGTAATTAAATACATATTAAACTTACCAAAATCACAGTTGACTTGTAACAAGGACTCCAAGTTAAATATCTGTTGCCTGATTTAAAAAATGTGAGAGAGTAAACGTAAAATGTAAAGCACAAGCAATTACATGGATTATGTTACTAGCACTACTGGAACTAACAATTCATTTTTGTTATAATTCACTTTATAATGTTTATTAAAAGTCAGCTTCAGACATCGTAAATTTTAAAATACACAATACATAAAAATACATCTCTGTCTAAACTTACAAAAGTATCTATAGAAGATAAATCTCAGGAACTATTTGAAAATCAGCCTTCAATATCAATGAGATATTACTATCTTCAGGAGACAAGATATATAAAACATTCTAGGGTTAAGTTTTATGTTAAATTGTATCCTACAGCTGTATAGTGGTTCAGAAAATGAAAAGGATTACTGTCCTGATTAATACCTAGTCACCTTGATACAAAAAGTTATCTGGAGAAAAGAACCTCATTTGAGGAAATGCCTCCATCAGCTTGCCTACAGCAAGGTCTAAGGGCCTTTTCTTGGTTAATGACTGATCTGATAGAAGAAGCCCAGCTTACTGGGGATGGCGCCATCCCTGGGCAGGAGGTCCTAAGTAGTATAACATATCAGCTGAGCAAGCAATGGGGAGCAAGTCAGAAGGCCGCACTCCTTCCCGGTCTATGCTTCTGTTTCTACATCCAGGCTCCTGCCTTGGCTTCTCCTGATGAACTAAAACCCTTAAGCCAAATAAACCCTTTTCGCACAAGTTGCATTTTGTCATGGTCTTTAATCACAGTGATAGAAAAGCAAACTAAAACAGCTACATGAATAAAAAATATATATGTGAAGCTATTAGGATGCCTCATTACAATTCCTGATGGTCATCTCATTTCATCACTCCTATTTGCCTTCAAACTCTCTTGGATAAAGACCCACTGCTCTACAACGTTTAGAATTACAGAAAACTTGCTCAGCTTGTTCTCTCAGTAAATAAGCCAAGGCTGGAGAGATGGCTCAGCAGTTAAGAGCACCTTTTGCTCTTGCAGAGGACACACATTTGGTTGCCAGTGTGTATGGTACTAGCTCACAACCATCCATAATTCCGATTCCATGGGACCCAGGGCCCGCCCTCTTCTGACCTCTGTGGGCACCACACATGCATGTAGTACACATACATACAGGCACTCAAAACGTTTATAAACGTGATTTTTGTGTAGGCCTAAAAAGTAAAAAATTTACAACATATAATACATCAAAGATACACTGACATCTCTTTATGAAGGTTCATCAAATCTTTATCTATCATGGCTCACGCTTGTAATTCCAGCACTCACAGGCTAAGAAAGGACTGCCGTGTAAGTTTTAGGTTGACCTAGGCTGCACATGGGCTACAGCTGAGACCCTGTCTTAGAAATAAGAACAATGCATATACATGTTATACATAGAATATGTACATAATACACACACATAAATATGTATTCAGTGCGGGTATTCAGTGCTCAGTAGTAGGATGCTTGCCAAACATTTACAACAGCCTAGATTTGATTGATAGAATCGCATGTGTGCCCACACTCACATACATATTGATAAGGATTCTGTTTATCAATATAAGCAATATAAACAACTCCTTAAAACCATTATTTATCAGTCATTACTGCCTGATTGTTTCCTGGTAAGACCACCACCAAGGCCGGGCAGTGGTGGTGCATGCCTTTAATCCCAGCACTCGGGAGGCAGAGGCAGGTGGATTTCTGAGTTCGAGGCCAGCCTGGTCTACAGAGTGAGTTCCAGGACAGCCAGGACTACACAGAGAAACCCTGTCTCAAAAAACCAAAAAAAAAAAAAAACCACCACCAAAGCAATAAAACAAAAGCAATTTCCCTGTTTTTGTAACCAGTAGTGGAAAAGACAGCAATCTAAAACTAGACAGCAGAGTTAAAGTTAGAGTTAAAAATAGACACATACATACCTGAATAAATGAAAGAGCTCTCTACATGAATATACTAGCGCTGTTTCGGTAACCCATTGGATGCCAAATAGTTCTACTGTATCCTCTTCAAAATTAGTTGGTAATGGATCAAGATTTAAAATTAACCTGTAATGAAAATGATGGCTTAATAATTTGAATCCAGACTATACATGGCATAATATACATGACATAAATATATATATATATGTGTGTGTGTGTGTATGTGTGTGTCTCTGTGTGTATGGGGGGTGTTTTACAACTTACATTGTGTAAAACAGGTGAAAAGTAGTGTAACTCAAAAAGGGTAACCTAAATGGATTCTAGGCAATATATAAGGTGGTCTTAGGTCATAGTATCTTTGAACGACGTGAGTTTTTAAGACACCAAATATTCTGAATTATGAAGAATGACATCATATAGTTATGCAATGTGTTGTAAGGTTATTAAGATATAATCATAAAATCAAAAAAAATGGTTTTCTTTAATGAAGTCGCCTCAAAGGACATTACCAAAATAATTCATGAACAGCAATTTTATTGTAATAGTCATTCGACTAATGTGTCTATGAATTCTGTATGCAGATGCTTAGGAGTGGAAGAAAACCAAAGCAACAAAAACTGTCAGGTCCTACTATAAACTACTGAAAACTTATAGATAACTATCGACCATTAAAAGGAATTACTTGTTCCAAAAGACTAGGCTGCTCTGAAACCAGTCTAGGTAAATCCAGCTACCCACTCCTAAGAGACTATCAATTATCCAGAAAGTTCTCTATAATACTCAAAACCCAGCCAGAGCACTAACACAGGCAGGAAATTCTATATACTAAGCTTATATAAACGAGGCTTGCTGAGCACCTAGTTAGACGTTAGTGAGAACTAAACAACATTGGTGGAGATGGGGATCTTCAACTCGTTTTCTACCTACCGCTTAAGGGCGCCACTGGCAAGGTAGGACTCTCCAGAAAATTTTCCTTCTCTGTTGTCAAAAGCACAAGAAAAGCAGGGGGGTTTGCACCACTCCGTCCCCAGCTCCAGCTCTAAGCTGTCAGTCAAGAAGGTCGACGCTGCTGAACACCCATCCATTATTTACATCATGTTCTGAAATGATACCGCGGTTCCGTAGAGTTATCGTTAAGGTCCAAAGACAAATTGCAAGAGGCTGAAAGGTAAGGGGCTACCTCGGAGATCCAAAATGCGCCCTCAGCACACCGGGAAACCAACGTTAAAACAGAGAAGCTCAGAAGGCAACAGGAACAGAAACCTCCAGGCGATCTCCAGGGCGCCGGCCCCAGACACTGGAGCCGCCAAGACGTCCAACGCCGCCCTCGCTCCCTCCGGACTGCAGCGGGTTCTGGGGCTCTCACGCACCTCTGGCTGGCTTCCCGGCGCGGGCCGGGGTGGAGGACGCAGCCCCGCCGCCTCCCTCCGCTCCAGTGCGGTGCTCCGGGCGGGCGGGCGGGAAGGAAAACCGCGAGCTCCGCAAGCGGAGACCCGGAACGCGGCACCGGCCAGAGAAAACCGGAAGCAGGCGAAATTCCCGCCACGACGTGCCCCGCCTCCGGCACCGCCCTCTCGCGAGTCCCTGCTGAAATGCCTCGCGCTGCCCGAGCTCTCGCGAGAACCTGTCGGTCTGGGTTTCACTCTTTACGTTTCTCTCTACCTTTTCCGAGTTTGCGAGGTGAGGCCGCCTTACGGAAGCGTAGCTCTCGATTGAGGAAAGGGGGGGAGGATCTGAGAACAGCGGGTATCAGCATCGGGCCAGGCCCGGGAGCCCCGCGCCGGCCTCGGCCGCTCGCAGCCGGTCCACCCTCTTCCTGCCCTGGGCCCACCCCTGCTTTCCTGCGGTGGATGCCCTCTGCTCAAGCAGTGACCCAGAAGAACACAAGGGAGAAGAAAATCCCTTGTTCGGACACGTTGAATAAGTCAGATTGCTTTTTCCTCAGACATAACAACTTTTACTCCCTTTGCAATACATCTGAACAGAGTTAGGATTTTGTAAAAATATTTCCCCCTCTATTTTCCTTATTAAAGTGTTCTTTAAAATTGACTCGAATATTACTGTCTTGAGATGGGGGTGAATTCAAATGCCTGCTGTAATTTGAGTATATAGCTTGTCCTGAGGACATCCATAGGGAACTTATCCTAACTCTTAGGTGTTTACATAAAATACAATGTGTTTTCAAATGACATACGGCATGAAGTGAGAAGAGAAAAATCCCACCACAGTGTAGGGCTACTGTAGTAGATGTATTTGTATAGCTCAGCTGAGGTACTCTGAGACCTGATGCTTTTTTGTTGACTGCCGAATTATAGGTGATGATAGTTGGTGATGAGTAGTATATCATGAAGGTCTCTTCCACGGTGATGTCAAGAGTTTGTTTTCTGAGTATGAGAATATTGAATGTTGGCACTGTAATTAGGACAATTTACCATGCGGCTTTTTTTTTTTTTTTTGGGGGGGGGGGGTTCGAGACAGGGTTTCTCTGTGTAGCCCTGGCTGTCCTGGAACTCACTCTATAGACCAAGCTGGCCTCGAACTCATAAATCCACCTGCCTCTGCCTCCCAAGTACTGGGAACATGCTCCACTATGTTCATAGCAGCTGTATTTATAATAGTGAGAAGCTGGAAACAACCCAGCTATGACCTAGCAGATACAGCCAGGCCTTAGCCTAATTGGCACAAGTCACCAGGAGGAATTAGTACCACCAGGGACACCAGAACTTCTCAGCTGTGCCTCTCTCAATGAATGAAGATCAGCAAAAATGCAAGACCAAGAAGCACAGTAAGCTAGCTATGCCAGCAAGCCCAGCCTCCATCCCTCACCGCCGAGTCCTATTTATACTCTTCCAAGCATCACGTGTCTTCCACAGGTCTTGGCTCAGCAGATGAGTCTGGCTTAGCAAATGTCCAAGTGAGTCTGTGTCAGCTGACATCGCTCTGCCAATCGCCTGAGACTACAGAAGCTGTAGGAAGCATACCACCAGAAATTTTTGAGTTTCTCTCTGTGGAGTCCTGACAAATGGACCGCAACTACACAATGTATGGTAGATCCATCCTTGTGTGTCACTAGGGAAGAATTCTTCATCACGTACCTTTTCATGTGCTTGCTTTAGCAAAACATTCTTTTACCTGCGTCTGCTTCAGCAAAACGTTATATATTTATATATGCAAAACACTTACACATGTAAAACAAAATCCTTTTTTAAAAAGATACTCTCAGCCTTGATAGTCTCTCTTTGGAGTAAAATGGTATTGAGATCAGAAACTCAAGGCTGCCCAAGATGCTGATGATAAGTAACAGTTGAGAGCTCCACACTAGACTGGACATTTCACAAGATATCCTTTATGATATCTCATAGGTTCCTGTATTTGAACATTTGGTTCCTAAGTGGTGGTGCTGTTTGGGAAGATTATGGATGTGTAAGTTGGGAAACCTTGCTAGGAAGTATGCTACTGCAGACAGAATTTGAAGTTGTGTAGTCTGGTTCTACCACCTCTGCTCTCTTTCTCTCCTTCTGTGGATAAAATATGTTCTCTCTGACTTCCTGACTTCAAGAATGGCGTCAGACTCCTTACCATGTCCCTTTCACCATAAGCTAAAATAAACCCTTTTCTTCGTTAACTAGCTTTTTGTTGAGGTTACTTTAATCATAACAGGAAATGATTAATCCAGATACGTTCATTTTTATTAGTGATTACAAACTTGGATCTGCTCTATAATTTTAAAACTCTGAACAGAGCACTGCACAGTTAAAATTATTATAGGAAGACTTCTTTGCTTGTTTGTGGTGGTGAATATCACACAGACTTTTTTCTTTGCTCATCATTTTTCATCAGTATTTGTGTCTTTTTTTTACGTATAGCCTAAGATGGTCCTTCATCCAAGTAGTCCAGAGAAGACAAAGATTAGACTCCCAGACCTAAAACAGTGTGCACACATCTGGAATGACATGAGAATAAGCAGCCTTAACTGGCCATCTTCCCAAGACAATGAAGAATTAAGGAATTAAGTTCTGTGAATGAAAAACTGTGCTGTTCACTTATGGAAAGGATTAGATATTGTACAAGAAGAGAAACAGATGCCTCAAACTACCGTTCCATCCCCTTCATGATGGGGTTTGCTTATATTCTTCTACATTGTCATTAATATTCTTATTAATATCTCTATGATATCACTTCCCTACATAACACCTCTTTGTCCAAAACACTTAAATTCATTTCTCTTTTATGTTTTGTAAATGCCAAGTAAAAACTAGAAGGTGTCTGTCTAATTCTCAGAAGTAGCTTCCCTCAGGGGTAAGATGTCAGATTTGCAGGCTGCCTCAGGGTGAACCACTGAATCAGAGAATAAATAAAATAATAATAAGAAAAAAAGACTCTAAAAAAGAGACTCTTTCAAACCAAAGGCAGTATTTGAGCACAGTGGGGAACAGGTGCTGCTTCTGTACACAAGTAACAGATTTCCAAGACACACAGACTTTACAGAGAGCAAACATGTCATAGGCAAAAGACTTAACTCTCATAGCCCCGCCATAACAAGGAAGTGCTACAGGAATCACAAAAGTTATGACAGAATTTGGTGCCATGTCTTGAAATATGTAGACGTAATGTACACAGAGGGTGGGCTCTCCTCAAAGATGAAGGAAGCACTGACCGAGAGCACAACATCTGTTATAGTTATAGCTCTGGTTTTGCTGTGATCAAACACACCAACCAAAAGCAACTAGGGGAGGAAAGGACTTATTTCAGTTACAGGTCATCACTGAGGGAGATCAGGGCAGACACTCAAGGAGGAAGGAGCTTAAAGCAGAAACAGTGGAGGAATCCTGCTTGCTGGTAAGCACAGGCTCTAGTTTAGCTCTCCTTTGGTGGGGGCGTTTGACTTTAATTTTTTCAAACTAAGTTTTTGAGAATTGAGTACAATTTGTTTTGATCATGTTTACCTCTCCCCTGAATAATCTCAGTCTTCCTGCAGTTCCTGTTCACCCAAATTTATGTCCTCTACTTTTCCCACCCACCAAATCCAAGATGTGCTGTCCACACAATATTGGATGTCCATCTTCCCACCGGAGCATGAGCAACTTACCAGGAGCAAAATTCTTTTAAGAAAACTTACTTTCCCTCTCGTAGCAGTTATCAGTTTCAAAACCTCCCTGTGTATGGATAGAACTTCATGTCTACTACGACCCTCCCTTCTCCCCGAGGGAGTAGGGTTCTAACATTGTGAGTACTGCCAGATTGACTTCTGGGATTAGTTTTATTGGGGTGAACAAAGGCTATATAGAAATTTCCAAAGTTCATGAACATTATTGGTTAGGGCAGAGGTCTGAGAATACTTCATTGACATAAAGAATTCCAAGAACCTGCCAGGCAGGTTCTTATGGGAGAAAAGAAGTCGAACCTGTAATTTGGCCATGGGCTTTAAGACTTTCTTCAGAGTTTTTTTTTTTTTTTGGGGGGGGGGTTTACAGACCAGAAGGGCTGATTGATCATAACACAGTAACTAATTATCGTACAGCAGGAAGTTGGGATTTATGTGCTGAACCATGCAGCACTTGCAGGAAGCTTTGTGCAGGATCATCCTCTAGATAAAGTCAGGCACCTGTGCTTAGAGACATTCTCCAAATAAGATCAAGCAGAACAGAGAAAGTGCCACTCAGAAAGGGAGTCCTCATTTTGCACCAAGCTTGGAGAATTTATCTGGACATGATGGACTTCAACCTTAATTGCAGGGTCTTCTAACAGTCTACCTTCCACCTTCATGCTGAAATCTATTCTGGATTGATCTTGCTCAAGGCTTGTGCATGCTGTCACAATTATTGTGAGTTCATATGTGCAGCTTCCTTGTGCCTGGAGGACACTGTTTTCTTGTACATGCACTGCCTCTGGCTCTTACTCTCTCTAGCCACTCTTCTGCAATGATTTCTGAACTTGTTAGAGATGCCCCATGTAACCTTCTGCAGCCTGTTTTTCTTTGCCACTTGCCAAGTAGTGGGTCTCTGTGTTAATTGCCATGGATTGCAAATAGAAATGTCTGTGATGAAGGTTGAGAGATGCACTAAGTCCATGTGTATAATAACAAGTCAGTGGGAGTTCTCTTAATAGTATGCCATTTAGCAGATTACGAGTAGCTTCTTCCCCAAGACCTACCACTTATCTAGCCACAAGCTCTCGGTCTGACAAGTATGGGTTTCATTGCATGGAGTGGGTCTTAGATCTAATCAGAGAGTGGTTGGTTACTCCCATGGTGTTTGTGCCACTATTGCACCAGTTCTCACGTCTTGCCAAGCCACTTTTTTTTTTTTTGATTGAACACATGTATTTCACTATACAGCTTTATACAGAATGTTAGGAGCACTTTTATTCATATTTTATAGAAGGGCTTAAAACATATGGACTTTCTTTAATATACCAAAGTACATCCAACTCTAATTCCTAAATAAATGTGTTACAATTCATTGAAAATGTAAAGGCTTAATGGCAAAGTCTGGGGGAGGAAAGGATTAAGTAAGTTTATTTTACAAACTGGCTGAAAAATAACTTCAAGAAAGTCAATAGAATTCAGTACAGTCTCACTCTCCCTGACGAAGGTGATGCCCGATTTGGAGGCCTGATGGCTATGTCCAGATAATCTCCTATTTGGAACTTCTGTGACTGCAGGGTCATGGAGTCATCAGTGCCCTTCCTGCCAGACATGGTAATGCATCTCCTTAACTCGATATCCAGCTCTTTTAAGATCAATAAAACCAATTGCAAAATTGAAGTGTGTGCCCTTCTTTCTGGCTTCTGGGTAGACTTCCTTTACTAAACTAGTCAGTTCTTTCAAGGTTGCATCCATCCAGGTGTAGATCTTCAGCTCGCTCGAAGGCACGTTCCCGCGGGAGAACTCCTCCATTCAGTGGTGGCAGCCGTTGGTGGTGGTGAAGACTCACAGCAGGAGTGGGCACGTCTTCTCGTGGTTGATCGGCTTCTCCGGCTCCTTCTTAATTTCCTCCGGTGTAACGCACAATTCCACCGTCATCTTCCTCCTTCAGCCCAGGAAACGCTCACCTTGGCCTCCGATCCCTGCAAGCGAGCATGAGCTAGTTCTTGCCAAGCCACTTTGTTGTGGCTCACATGGCTCACAACTAGGTAAGACTGATGATTTTCTCCTCCAGTAGCATGCACCACACCTTCCAGCATTATTGAAGCTAGCCAGTAGAGATGAAGCTTCCAGATCACTAGCACCTGGATAAGCTCTATGACTCAAGTATGTGGTGTTTCCAACAATAGGATAATGCTGTCAAATTTAGCAAGGTAATCACCTGCATTGACAATAGCCGGCAATATTTGGATGTCTATTGAACCTCACTGACAACTCCAAAAGAGGTAACCCATTCCTGGCACTGAGCTTTTTATTTGTTTGCCTGTTGTGCTGTTTTCTTTATTATAGGGGATCTTCATTAAGCCATATAGATATGCAACACACACACAAACACACATATACCCACATGCATGCACATGTGTGCATGCACGCATACACACAGAGGCATAAAAACAGATCCATTGATCAATGGATGGAATTGAGGATCATAATAAGCCCATGCTCTTGCTACTTACCTTCAGCAGTTTGCACTATTCCAGAAGTTGCCCCTTGCCCCCTTTCCAGCATCTGTCTTTTTTTTTTTTAATCTTAGCCCCCTAACTAGAATAAAATAAAATCTGAAAGTAGCTTGATTCACATTTCCCTGATGGCTAAGGATGTTGAACATTTTTAAAAATATGTTTCTCTGTCATTTGTATTTCATCTGTGAGAACACTCAGTTTAGTTCCATGCTCCAAGTTTTAATGGAGTTGATTCTTTTCTTGATGTTTAGTTCTGATAAAGATTTTTCCAATAATAAATAAATAAATAAATAAATAAAGACTTTTTTCCATTCTGTGGGCTGCCTCTTCATTTAAATGAGGGTGCCCTTTGCTGTACAGAACATTTTTAGTTTTATGAGGCCAGTTATTGATTCTTGATCTTAGTGCCTGTGCCATTAGGATCCTGTTCATAAAGTCCTTTTCTGTGCCAATAACTTCAGCATATTCCCCACTTTCTCTTTAAAACATTTTAAATTTTTCTTCTTTTATTCTTAGTATTCAGAGAGATCACAAATAAATAACATAATAATGTACCTTTAATCTTTGGAAAAGCAAACAGAGACAAACCCCAAATATAGCATATAGCAAACAAAACAAAACAAAACAAAATCCACAAAAATCAGATTAGATGCTGGGCAGTAGTGGCACACGCCTTTAATCCCAGCACTCAGGAGGCAGAGTCAGGTGGATTTCTGAGTTTGAGGCCAGCCTGGTCTACAGAGTGAGTTCCAGGACAGCCAGAGCTACACAGAGAAACCCTGTCTCGAAAAAAAAAAAAAGAATAAAGAAAAAAATCAGGTTAGAAATTAATAGAGACTAAAAGAATGTTACTTATAATTCAAAGTGTTAGTTCTCTGAAAATATTAACAAGATTGAAAAACACCTAGGCAAACTTACTAATAAAAAAAGAGAAGACCCAAATTAATAAAATTAGAAATGAAGTTTTAACAACAGATCCCAATAAACCCCATGTTTTTTAGTACAGTAAGTACTGTAAATATTTATATTTATATTGAAAAAAGAATCCTACAAATTTCTAAATATATATAAACATAAACATTTAAAATTATAGCCAGAATAATTTTATGTATATATATATACATATACATGTATATAAATTCACATATATCTGAATGTATAAGATATATATATTATAACATATATGACATATATAAGATAATATAACAATATAAGTATATGTGTGTGTGTGTGTATGTGTGTGTGTGTAAGAATAAAATATAAGTAACTTAAACAGACCAAAACCAAGTAAGGAAATTAAGAGTAGTAATTAAACATTTCTCCTCAAACAAAAGTCTAGAGACACTTAAAGAGTAAATCAAGGAATTTGCATGAATCATTAAAAAACCAGTCATTGGGCTGGAGAGATGGCTCAACAGTAAGAGCACTGACTGCCCTTCCAGAGGATGTGAGTTCAATTCCCAGCAACCACATAGTGGCTCACAACCATCTGTAATGGGATCCGATGCCCTTTTCCAGTATGTCTGAAAACAGCAGCAGTGTACTCACATATAAGAAATAAATATATAAGTCTTTAAAAAGCAAACAAACAACCAGCTATCACTTGGTATGTGCCTGAGAACAAGTCTTTTAATTTTACCATAGAGAGCACTGAAATGCAATGTGTGAGAGAAGTGACAAATCGTTTATATGTGAGTTGGGGATGGATTCATAAAACAGCAGCAGCAGCAGAAAAAGACAATATCAGGCAGTTGTTCATGAAATATGGTATGGGAATTCCATAGGTGGTGAGCTTCCGCAGAAGAAATGGTAACACATGACTAAAGGGGGCTAGCAGTTGTTTAGAGCAGAAAAGAAGTAGTTGTTTAGATTACTCCATGAGATGCTTGTACAAGGTTCATATCTGAGAAGACAAACTAACTTCTGTCTGTTGATTAGTGTAGTTTTAGCCCCGGTTTGTGTCTAGCCATTTGGGGTTAGGCATAATGAGATATTGGGACTTAGGCTTTAAATGTTTGTATGAGGTATTTCAAGTCAGTGAGTCAGGTTGCCAATCAAGTCGTCATGTTCTATTAGTTAAAATGTGGGGAATTTTGCATTTTAACGTTGACATTTTTGACTTTATAGCATGGAGTCAGTTTTTCAACTCCATCCATTTTTCTACAAAATTTATCTAAAGATAAGACGGACTAAAATTTCATGCTGTACATGTCCACCTTTTCACCATCAACTCATTCGTTATTGGGCATCTAGGCTTATTCTATTTCCTCCTATTATGAAAAAATGATAAATAATAATATCTGTCTGTTGGATATAGACATAACCAAACAGCTCTTTGGTATAGACCTAAGAGAGAGCATCATATGATAGTTGTAATTTTATTTTTTTGTAAGACACCACCACACTGATAACACATGGACTATACTAGTTCACACTCTTTAGATAATAGCTTTTCTCCCCATGTCCTCTCTAGCTTTTGTTGTCAATTGTTGTCTGAATGGTAGCCATTCTGACAATGGTGAGATAGACTCTCAAAATAGTTTTAAATGACATGTCTATGATGGCTAGAGATGTTGAACATTGTAAAACACTTATCAGCCATTTGTGCATTGTCTGTTCAATTAATTAGTCTGTTTATTGATTGATAGGATTTTTAAAATCTGGCATTTTGTCATTTCTTACATAAGACAGAAAAGAACTAATCTTTATAATTCAAGAACTTTGGAAGCAAGTATTATTGATTGAAAATTTTAATTCATGTAATACTCCCATTCTTAATGTTAGCAAAGCCCCCAACAAAAGAGATTAGTCCAAGACCTCTGTCTGATCAATGACCTACTCCATCCAGTAGTTCTTAATACTTATACTCTCCTCATTCAGATTTTCTTTAATATGACTTCAGTGCTTAATCCTTAAGGTGCTTTCCTTTACATTTCATTCTACCTCAATGGTCAGCTTCTGCTTACTTTGAAGCTCCCAACATGTGAAAAGGACAAATCATGTGGACTGTTCTCCAACAAGAATTTGTAATACTCTTCACTTATTTGCCATGGTTCCTATCCAAGATTTGATGGAGCAGAGTCATCTAGAAACCATTCTGATTCAATGTATACTAATCACCTTCTCTGTGGGCCAACAGAAGACATCATTACCTGAACAAAGAATCCCTCAGTTTCCTGGCTGATGAGGACTAAAAGATATCTTGGGGGAAGAGCTCACTATGCAAAACCAAAGTTACCTATGAGGCCCTTTTCTTGTCAAAAGAGATCAGAGCTTTGGGGCCCACAACGGTATGAACTCTTTTGTCTATTGTGTTCCCCCAACCCCTCAAATGGATATTGTAAAATTTGCACCATTGATTATGTAGAGATAGTGTCTTAGCTGGGGTTTTACTTCTGTGAACAAACACCATGACCAAGGCAACTAGTATAAAAACAACATTTAATTGGGGCTGGTTTACAGATTCAGAAGTTCAGCCCATTATCATCAAGGCAGAGCATGGCAGCATCTAGGCAGGCAAGGTGAAGGTTCTACATCTTCATCTGAGGGCCACTAGGAGAAAACTGGCTTCCAGGCAGCTAGAATGAGAGTCTTGAAGCCCACTACCACAACATGGCCACACCTACTCTAATAAGGCCACACCTCCCAATAGTGCCATTCCCTGGGCTCCAAACATATTCAAACCACCACAAATAGCTATACTTCTGTACCAGGCTTTTAAGGAAAGAATTCAGGGTCAGGGACTCACAAAGGTTGAATAGATCCTCAAGTCCAAAAGATCCTTCCAAACACTTTAAAAGGTGCTAAGAGTTCTTTCTTAGGGCTTATCCATCCTGTCTAAGTTCTATCTGTATGTGACTAAAAGACAGGGTGTTGCTCTAGGAACAGTTACTGGGTTCATAAAAGTCAACCTCCACAACCTTTGGGATGCTGGTTAGTTTTATGTCAATTTGACACAAGCTAGAGTCATCAGAAAGGAGAGAGCTTTAACGGAGAAAATGTCTCCATAAGGGAAGCATCTGGGGGCATTATCTTAATTAGTGATTCATGGGAGAAAGCCCAGATCACTGAGGGTGGGGTCATTCTTGGGTTGATAGTCCTGGGTTCTACAAGAAAGTAGGCTGAGCAACCCATGATGAGCGTGCCAGTAAGCAGCACCCCTCCATGGCCTCTGTATCAGCTTCTTCCTCCAGGTCCTGGCCTGCTTGAATTCCTGTCCTGACTTCCTTCAATGATGAACAGTGATATGGAAATCTCTTTCTCTTCAAAGGAGACCTTAGGGGTCAGCAACAACTATGTAAATCTATAAGTCGGTGATACTCATTTCCTAATTTTAATGCCATCTGCATAGGAGATGTCTTAATATCCACTGCTCATTTTTACCTTGTCTGCTATTTAAAAAAATTTTACAAGCTTTTTATTCTGTCAGAATTAATTTATCTATTCCTAAATAAAAATCCAAATCTAGTGTTTAAAAAAATTCATCACAAAGTGATCTGTCTCACACATCCTTAAAGTTGACCTATTACCTGTCCTTCACTCCAGTCTTCAAAACAAACCTCCTAACTTCTATGAGTCTTAGACTTCCAGAAGACCCCACGATGTCCCTGAAAGCTGGGTAAACTGATTGATCATTTCTAAATAGATCTCCCATCTTGAGTCTTTTCTCATGGGGCAAAATAATCATGTTCAAATTCTTCCCAATCTGATGGAAGTAAAAGACAACAGACTTGCTTTCCTGCTATCTTTCCTAATGGATAAAACTTTTCCTTCATACTAAGCCTGCGCTGACATTTTCCTTCTCCCTGAGAATTTTCAATCTCTGCTTAGATGAGTGTGGCCACAGAAGGCCACTCTTCTCCCTCTAGTGCAATTTTTATGTTATGTGTTTTCACTTATCTTATTCAATATCTAGATGGGTTAATTTCTTTTATAATTAAACAGATAAAATTATAATAGATATTGAATGCTCATGTTACCTTCAATTCCCTTTTTCTTGATTTAATTCTGTTTTGTATCTTTGGCCCATGCTTATTTAACCATCTGGTATGTTTGGTATTATCTAGTGTTACAGATCACTAAGATTCAAAGGACATCATTTCAGTGAATCATTAACATCAGCTTACTTGTCTTCCACTATGGAAGGCATCTCAATTTCTGAGTAATGTCAGAATCCTGTCCTTTACCTCCTGTGATAACAATGGTCTTCTCCAAAATGCAGCTCAAGACTTTTATATCTCATAATCCTACAAACTTATGATGGATCAATGATGCTAACTAGTTACCCTATCCCATGTATCATTTGCTCTAAAGAAGCTGTGGAACGTGATGTTCATCCCTTGTCAATAATTTGGCCTTGCTGATCTCTCAAGTGGAACTATGGAGACAAAATGTCCAAAATGAAAACAACCATTACCACACTTTAGTAATTAGACCAGGAATTCTTGACTGATAGTCATATTCAGTGTTCTGTAATGCTGACTTAGTCAGTGTTCTATTGCTCTGAAGACACACCATGACAACTCTCATAAAGGAATGCATTGAACTGGGGCCTTCTTAGTTTCAGAAGTTTAATCTATTATTGTCACTGTGGAAAGAATGGTGACATGCAGGCAGACATGAGGTTGAAGACTGTGAGGGAAATTTTTTTTAACAGTAGGTTTGGATTTTTATTTAGGAATAGATAAATTAATTCTGACAAAATAAAAAGCTTGCAATTTTTTTTTCTAAATAGCAGACGAGGTAAAAATGAGCAGTGGACATTAAGACATCTCCTATGCAGATAACTTTAAAATTAGTAAATGAGTATCACCAAGAGTTCTACATCTAGATCTGCGAGCATCAGACAGAGCAATTCATTGGGTCTGGTTCAAGCTTTTGAAACCTTAAACTCCACCCCTAATGATGTACTTCCTCTAATAAGGCCACACCTACTCCAACAAGGCCCCATATTTTACTCCTTTCAAACAGTTCCGCTCCCCGTGAGCTCGAAGCCTCGTACACTTGCAGCCATATTATAATGCAAAATACTTTTAGTCCAATTTCTCCACTAGCACAGTCTCAATCACAGTTCAGGGTCCTTTCTCAGACGCAAAGCAATCTCTTAAGTGTAAATTCAGAACAGAGCTAAACAGAGAATTCTCAACTGAGGAAATTCGCAGGGCTGAGAAGCACCTAAAGAAATGCTCAACATCCTTAGTCATCAGGGAAATGCAAATCAAAACATCTGAGATTCCACCTCACACCAGTCAGAATGACAGCAGATGCTGGTGAGGATGTGGAGAAAGAGGAACACTCCTCCACTGTTGGTGGGATTGCAAGCTGGTACAACCACTCTGGAAATCAGTTTGGCGGACCTAAAGAAAAATGGACATAGTACTACCTGAGGACCCAGCTATACCACTCCTGGGCATATACCCAGAAAATGGTCCAACATGTAATAAAGACACATGCTCCACTATGTTCATAGCAGCCATATTTATAATAGCCAGAAGCTGGAAACAACCCAGATGTCCCTCATCAGAGGAATGGATACAGAAAATGTGGTACATTTACACAGTGGAGTACTACTCAGCTATTAAAAACAATGACTTAATGAAATTTGCAGGCAAATGGATGGAACTTGAA
>CM052702.1:6986037-7001519 GCA_028551405.1 Uromys caudimaculatus
TCATCCTGGAGTTTGGACCACCAACCTAAGAATACACATCTATGGATCCATGGTTCGGACCACATATGTGGCAGAGGATGGCCTCGTTGGCCATCAGGGAGAGAGGAGAGGCCATTGGGCCTGAGGGCGTTAAAGGCCCCAGTAAAGGGGAATGTCAAGGTGGGAATAAGGGAATGGATGGGCGGGTGGGTGGGAGGTGGAATTCCCTCATAGAGTCGGGGAGGGAGAGGGGATAGGGGGTTTCCAGAGAGGAGATCTAGAAAAAGGGAAACATTGGAAATGTAAATAAAGTATCAAAAAAATAAATATATAACTTTTGTTACCCTAATACACTGAAAGGTCCAAGAATCTAGTAGTCATTTAGTCCACAAAGTTAGATGTCTTTTGCTGCTGGCCTTCAATATAGGTCACAATTTCAAAAAAGTAGGTTCTAATTCCAGTGAAGAAATAGAATTGCCATCAAGAATGAGAGTTAAGTAGGCAAAGAGAACAAGCTTCCTTCTTCCATGTCCTTTATATAGACTGTCAGTAGAAGGCCCAGATTAAAGGTGGAACTTCTTACCTCAAAAGATTCATATTAAAGTGGCTCTTCCCACTTCAAATGATCTATTTAAGAAAAAACTCCCTCACAGGTGTAGCTAGCCCCTTGAGTTTTAGGTACTTCCAGCGGTAGCTGAGAACCAAGAATAGCCATCACACACACCTTTACCTTCTGATTTATCTTTTTCTCTGACATAATCTTACCTTGGGTTCTAGGAACAATAGGTCAGATCTATAAATGAATTTTAATGAGTCAAAACTATACTAATCTTTTTTATAGCTAATAATGCTCCTTATGGCTGATTCTGAAATAATGACCAACATGGCCATTATTTGACTGAGGTTTTTTTGTGTCTACTTTTTGACATTCCCCACCTTTTAATGCTTTTCCAGAAAGACCCCAATGGTGTGAAGTATAATGTATCATCTGAGTGCTAATATTAGCAATTAAGATTTGAATAAAAGAATCTGCTTTTGTCAATGATCAGTTTTCAGGAGAAATCATGACTGCCTATTAATTTGTAACCTAAAAAATTGATATAGCTGGTGAATATTTTTGTTATTTAATACATTCTGACAGTATAGACAGGCTGAAATATGTTCCTCTGTTCTTGACATAGCATGTATTCCATTCAAATTTATGTTGCTGTGATAAATTATCTTAACAATTAGCAACATAGGAGTAAATGGGTTTACTTCAGTTCACAATTTTAGGCTATAGCGTATCATCATGTGGAAGTGTCTTAGTCACTATTCTACTGCTGTAAAGAGGCGCCATGACCAAGGCAACTCTTACAAACAAAAGCACTTAATTGAGGGGAGTTGCTTAAGCAGACAAGCTTAAGGCAGTAGCTGAGAGCTCTACATCCTGATCCTTGAGCTTGTGAAGAGAAAGACTGAGATTGGGATGGGCTCTTGAAACTTCAGAGTTCATGCCCAGTGACACACCTCCTCCAACAGGGCCAAACCTCCTCCAACAAGGCCACATCTCCTAATCCTTCCCAAATAATTCCATTAACTGGGAACCAAACTTTCAAATATATGAGGCTATGGTGGCCATTTTCTTTCAAACCACTACAGGAAGTCAAGAAACTTAAAATAGCTTAGTTCTTCTGTTATATATGACATCAGCCATCAGTTTTTTGCCTAAATGACTCAACTTTCTAAAATAAAAGTTTAGTTCATTTTGAGTCAGTTGGTGAAAAAAAACCTCTGTATATTCTTTATGCAAATAAACAAACATAGTATGCCCAAACTTTGAGACGAGGAGTGATAAATTACTTATGCAAATAAAATATTGCCACTTATATTTTATTATTTAGTATAGTGTGGTATATGGTATTACCACTTACATTATTTAGTATAGTATACTGTTACTGTTTATTATAGTAAGTCAGGGACAATGTGGATATACGTGGGTTTATCAAAACTATATTGATGATAAAGCAGGTCTATAAACTTATTGAATACACTAGTCCAAATGATAAAGTCACCCCTTATCTGGATAACATAAAAGGAAAACCACCTAATGCCAGAACAGGACAGCATTCATTAACCTGTCAGCAGGCCATCTGGTGTGCCTATCCACCAGACTCTATGACTCAGCCTGGTCTCTGTCACCTGCCAGTTGATGAGACTCATTTGCATTGCCAAGCCTTTGGACCCAACTCTGCAACTAGAACCTACTCCTTGGCCTGGTTTGTTGTGTTAATATCTTAGCTAATGATCTGCAAGGATTCCTTAGCTTTTGAACTAGCTTTTTGCTCTTGTTTTGAGTCAGGCGTTTTAAAACTCTATAGCTTCATCATCGTTTTCTTAGCCACTACAGGCTTCACATCCTCTTGTGAAGAGTAATGCTGATCTGAGATTTAAAGAACTTGGTCTAAGATATCAAGTTAAAATTAGGAGTGTTTGCTGAATCAAAGCCAATAAAAACGATTTGACTTATGAGTTTATTGCTATTCCATGAATTCTGCCATTGTGGAAAGACTCAAGCATGTTCATGTTTATGATATAACTTGCTCATGACATATGATCTATTTTCTTTCTTTCTTCAAAGTCCTTGCACAAACTACTTTGCTTTGGATTTTCAAGTCCTGGCTCCTGTTCATTCTTGAACGCTTGGCTAAACTTGTCCCCAGACTTTTGTGTACCCTTCATTTTAACATAACTTCCGAGCTGAACAAAGCTGGAAGTGGTATAAAATTCTAGTATAACTGATGCTTAACAAGTAAAAGGCATTTCTCTCACAAGTCTTATATTAAATCTAGATCTGATGGTGTTTCACATTAGGAACAATAGTGTATCTGGCCTGGGCTCCATATCATATTCACGTTACAACGCAGGGAAGTCAGGAAAGATGATCTTTATTCTGGATGATTATAAGCAAACCTAACCCAAATTAGAGGACAGGTTAAAATGGGCGTGAGAAACAACTTGTATAGTTGTTCCCCCTACCACTAGGGTTTCGTTCTGGCTGCCTCTCATCGTCCCATCTCTTGTCATCTCTGTCAATGAAATGGAAAGGAGACACATGGAACACACTGTTGGAGATAGACAGAGTTTATTACATTGTAAAGGGAAGAACTCTCAAACGGTCTCAAAATGTCTAAAGAGAACATTTCACAACTGAACAATTGGTTGATGGCAAAAGAAACCATTGTCTTGATACAGAGTTTAAGGAGATTTTATACTAGTTCTGAAGTCTCTGGAATTTTCCTGTCTTGGTGATTCACAGACCTACTGAGATGGATGCTTACAGGAAGGTACAATGCTATGTTTAGGTTCTTTTAAAAACTATTTCTCTCTCTCTCTCTCTCTCTCTCTCTCTCTCTCTCTCTCTCTCTCTCTCTCTCTCTGTGTGTGTGTGTGTGTGTGTGTGTGTGTGCATGTGTACAAGCACAATGAAGCAGGAATTAATATCAGAAGATAACTTGGGGTAATAAGTTCTCTCTTCCATTTTGTTGAGGCAGGGTCTCTCCTGTTTCTGTTGTGCTATGTACTCCAGGATAGCTGGCCTTTCATCTTTAGGAAATGTTTATGTTTCTATCAGCCATCTTGCAGAAAGGTGATTACAGGTGTACGACACCTCCCTGGCTTTTAACATCAGTTCCAGGGATCAAATTCAGGCCCTCAGTCTTGAAGAGGAGCTTTTTACTTCTTTTCAAGGGGCATCTCAGAAGACCAATGTCCTTGTTCTTCATCAGAAAGTCCCCTGATGCAGAGTAGTCTTGAAGTTTTAAGACTCCTGAAATCAGATTATATAGCTACTCATTGATCTAAGCAGTTTGGGATGTCATATCTTCCAGATCCAGAGATACAACTGGTCTTTGGTAGAACCAAATCCCAGTGGTAGTGGGAAAGGTAGAAGTGGTAGAATGGGTCCTATTCTGCTGACTAGTAATTAAATGGAAAAAAAGGAAAGGACATAACTGCTCCCAGGTAAGATGGAAAAGAAAATTTATTATATTTATACGGGAGAGCATAGCCAGAGGCAGACACATATTGGAAATTTCATAGTGGACATGACCAGGCTGTGCTTGGCCATGTGAAGAAAGGAGGGATAGGTGGAGAAGAGAGAGGGGAACAATATGTCACAGTCAGGAGGCTAAAGGTACAAAAGAGGTGGGTAGCCAAGATATCTTGATTATAAATAGAAAAGCTTCCGGGGCAAAAGCAGCCCAGTCTCTGAGCTGGCAAGTTTAAGGTAGGGGACAGGTTATATACCATGTGGTGGTTTGAATGAAAATGCCCAATAGATTCATAGGGAGTGGCGCTATTAGGAGGTGTGGCCTTGTTGGAGCAGATATGGTTTTGTTGGAGAAGAAACTCTCTATTTCTTCTGCCTGCATGCTGCCATGTTTCCTGCCACGATGTCTGTCTTTTTATGGCTGTGAAGAGACACCATGACCATGACAACTCTATGGTTTGTACTTCAAGCTGCGACTTGAGTTTCTGCTTTGACTCTCCCCAATAGACAGTGATTTGGAAGTGCAAGCCAAACAAATCCTTTCCTCCCTGTGTGGGAATATTTGTCAACTTGACCCAAACTACTGTCCCCTAGGAAGAAGGAACCTCTATTGGGAAATCTCTGGTTTGTATAAGAAAGGAAGCTAAGCAAGCTATGGAAAGTGAGCCAGTAAGCAGTGTTCTTCTATGGTACATGCCTTAGCTCCAGTGGTCTGCATTTGCATCTTGATGCCCCTCTATGCCAGACTGTGACCCGGTGGTGTAAACCAAGTAAACCTCTTCTTCCTCAAGTTGTGTTTTTGTCATTGTGTCTTTATAGCCACAAAAATCAAACTAGAACAGATGGCTGTCTGTAACTAACTGTAGGTCACTTGGAAATGCTTGCCACTGCTGTGTGTGCCTTGAATCTCTTAGCTCATTTAATTAACCCCTGTGATACATGGATAATATTATAGTATTTTGCAAACATCTATATCTATCTATCTATCTATCTATCTATCTATCTATCTATCTATCTATCATCTATCTATCATCTATCATTTATCATCATTTATCATCTATCATCTGTCAATCATCCATCCGTCATCTCTATCATTTATCTATCATCTATCAATCATCTATCAGTCATCTCCATCATCTATCTATCTATCTATCTATCTATCTATCTATCTATCTATCTATAATCACCTATTTATCTATCTACCTATCTGACTAGAAATAAGTGAACTAATGGAAAATAAAGCTAACATTTGAACCTAGGAAGCTTTCCTTCAGAATCTGTTCACATCTCTCTATGTATTGATCTTTTTTGTGTTAATATAAAGAAATCGCGTGAGACGGGCTAACTTTCTTTAAAAAGGAGGAGTTATTCTGTTGCCTCTTTCCCTCCACTATTCACCCTCACTTTTCTTTTCTTCTCACTTAATTTTTCAGTGCTGAGGACTGCATCTTGAGCCTCATCCCTCTCTATTATTTAGCACCAGTCTGGATTCATGGACACTCTTAGCATATTCTTGCTGTAACCTCATGCCACTCTGTACATTTTATTGGTAAATAGTTGCAGTGATAGCCATGAAGACTTCTTTCATATGGCTTCGGTATCCCTTTCACAGGCTCTTATCAATATACATTTAAAATACTTATTGTTTGGGAGTGGGTAGACGGCCCAGCAGATGAAAGAGCTTTCTGAGGAAAACTGATCACCTGAGCTCCATTCCTGGAACCCACAGTGGAATGAGAACTGACTCTTAAAAGTTGTCCTCTGACCACAGATGTAGAATGAGTGTGTTTGGGCACACACACACACACACACACACACACACACACACACACGCAATAATAGCGAAAATACAATAACCTGGTTTGGTTTTGGTTTTGTGGTGCTTCTTACCTTTTGTCATTGCAGGTTCTTCAGGCTCTCTCTGCTAAGATCCTAGAATCAGTCTTTTGTCTGAGGCCGCTAAATGTCAATTTCTAAGGAACAACGTCTGTAGTGAGTAGCAGCATCTCTGCCCTTTGTCCATTAGATGCCAACAGCAACCTTCCTCAGGTGGTTCTGAAAATTAGCAACTCCAGACAATATTATGCTTTTCTGTGGTGAGGCAGAATAGTTTTAAGTTATGAATTAGTGCTACAGTATGAAATTCGCTGGAAATTACAGTCAGAGAGTACGGGGCAAGCGGAAATGGAATCGTAGTACAAGCCTCTGAACACGTGTGAGATACTAGGGAGGGATTCATGGAGCTTTGCCAGAGGAGATGCCACTTGAACGGAGAACTCATTTGTGATTCTCAGTTTTATTGATCCAGTTATAATAATGATCCAGATAGAGGCTTACCACGCATTTATTTATATATTCAATGTAGTGTGTGCACACTTGTCAGTATTTGTTCATGCAGCTGCACTCGTCTATGTGAGCCTGTGTAGGCACCAGAGTTCTGCCTCAGGTGTCTTCCTCTAGCTTTCTTCCCTTACCTTTTTGAGACAGAGTCTCTTGTCGAACCTGGCTTTCCATTTTAGATAAAATGGGTGACCAGCCAACCCTTGGCATTCCCCTGTCTCCACCCTGATCCACCTTGCTTTTATAAATTTCTATGCTTTTGCAGCAAACTTTTTACCCATGAAGCCATTCCCAGTCCCAGTTTCATATTTTAACAGCCAGAATTACTGTTATTTTTCTAGCTAAAGAAACTTATAGGCTCACAGGCACAAGTAACTTGCTTATGGTGTGTAATCTGGGCTTCAAGGATCTGATCAGACAAATAACTAATCTTGGAGGTACCAACATCCGTCTGTTCAAGTCGAGGCTATCTCAATCATCTTCCTTATAAGTTTACACCATATAGTGTGAGTTTTCCTAGGGAGACATGAACAATGTCTATTCACCCTGGATAAAGCATCAGCAATAGACTGGAGAAATGATTCTAGCTAGTCTAACTTAATGAACTCGAGTTCATTGGGATTACTTACAGAGGGACGAGTAACTCAGATGGAGCTACACTGCCCAAAAGTTCCCCACAGTGGGTGGCCACTCTCCAAACTGGCTTCCTTGAAGCTCCGAGACAATTTGTAGTTAGTCTCCCTCCAGAGAATCTCCTTTCTTCAATGTATTTATCGTTACAGCCTCCAGAAGGGCCTCATGTTTCTTGCAACTTTATGAGCTTCTTATATCTTTAAAGTTTCTAGCCTTGAGCCTTCTTCCAGGAGTGAATGTTTCAACTTAGAGGAAATAGTCAAGCAATACATTTTATCTTAAGCTTTTTTTTTTTTTTTTCCATTGAATTTGAGGCTCTTGAGATCAGGAGCAACACAGTGTTTATCTTTAGTCTTCTTATCACAATATTGGCAATTGGATAGTTACTCGATAAACATTTAATAAGAGAGTTAACACGTGTCCACATCAGCAATCCACCTCCCTGATTATACCCTTAGCTCACTTTATTTTCTGAGTAAATACAGTTCTGTTTCTGGTAGAGTACTCATGTCTGGGCTTACTGGTCAGCTTCCTGCGGTCTTCTCTCCATAGCTTTCTTCTTAAAACCCCAAATGTGTAGCTGGGAATAACCATGACATTTTCAAACAGATTTTGACCAGATGCAGTGTGCCTTGGGTCAGAGATGCAAAAAGAAACTTCTTTGTAAAAGAAAAACCATATCATCCCTGATAGTAAAGTATCAGAATGTGCTACTATTTGTTTCCACATATACTGTCAATTATCCACTTTGAACAACTTTTTCTCCTCTAGACTCCTGTATTATTTTAAGGGGTACATTCTCTTTCATTTGTTAAACATAATAGCAGGGGAAACACTCTGTATTTTGTTCCTTTTATTTTTCCTGCAACTTCTAGATCAGCTCTTTGCAGGTGTAATGAAAATGTAAGTCTATTGAATTAGAAGTTAGTCTGTTTGCAAGACTCACTTTCTTCCCTTTGCTGAAATTCTGGTCTAATTTAAAAAACAGTAGATCATAGTTAAATAAAACTGTACCCAGGATAACCCTAATTTCCATATGCAGATTTATTTGCACTGACAGCCACCCCCTTCTCTCTCTCTCTCTCTCTCTCTCTCTCTCTCTCTCTCTCTCTCTCTCTCTCTCCTATCCCTCCTCTCCATCTCCCTATTGCATTGTGTCTGACTGATTTCCAGAGTACCTTCGCTGTTTCTCTCTCTCTCATTCTCTTTCTGTAAAATATCTAGACAGGAAGGAGGTGGCTGCAGAAGCTGAACAAACAATCTCACATTCTGCCTGCAATGTCATCGTTCTCTCCCTCATTTTAGGGGGGTGAAGTTACCCAGGAAGGGATGCAGAGGAGCTGAAAAGGAAGGGGGGTTCTCCAGAGGCTGCTGCGGTCAGGGGCAGGGACTGCCACCAGATGTGCCTGCCTTTCTAGGCTTTGATTCGAAAGGGACAGCAGGAGGAAATATTGAGAGACAAAAGCCTCGGTTTAAATGATCATTTTTTTTATTTAATATGGCAGCAGACACACTCTGCGTAGGACCACCGTGCCGAGCATAAACTGGACTTTCCTACTTGCCTGACAGGAGTCAGACAGATCCCTGTATGCTAAATGAGCATCCAAGGTAAGAGCCACTGCTTCAGTTACTTGGTTGTTTTCCTGATCAATTAAATTTCTTAAATATGTATTTCATCTCCAATCCCAGTCAGTGTGATGGGGGCAGATCGGTGCTAATGTGTTAATGTGTATCTAAAGAGTTAAGAAAAAGCAGAGGTTTAATAGATTCAACTTAATTCCTAGAGCTTGGTTACTTTGTCAATGATGTATATGCTGTTTGTTTTTAGGGAAAATGTTTGGTTTAAGGGCCCATTAATGCCATCATCACCCACCAGTGGCAACAATGGTGTTGTTGAGACCCCTAAAAAAACTTTGCAAAAGACAGTGAGCTACAGATGCATGTGTTATATTTTTAGCTCACATACAAATATTGTAACTCGTATTAAAACGATAGGATTTTTTTTTTTTAACAGAGAAGGAATGAATGTTGCATAATTAAGTACAGTATTTAATTTGGCTGTTGTGTAGCAAAAGAATAAGGTAATAATTTTTATTGTACTAATCAGTCTCAAGATGTTCTCTGTGTTAATTGGGTTAAAAAATTGCAGCACTTATTAGAAATTCTAATTTCACAATGCAGCGCTGACAACAGGCGCAGCCAGTGAATTATTCACATCTTTAATTTGCTCACTTAATGACAGTGTTCTGTAATCAGAGTGCAGGGACTGCTGCCTATGCATTATGTATGACGCTCAGGACTTAAATGCAGGACATTATGAAGCTCTCAGTGGTTCAGTAATTAGTTTTCCACAAGACAGGATTTAGATATTCACAGATAAAAGTCCACCGTCGGATAATGCCAAGGTTGCACAACACAAAATAACAAAGGGAAGGAAGCTCAAAGTTCAGATGAAAACTTCATCTCTAGAGCTTGTCCACCAGGGAGACAGAATCCCGTTACCTTAAATAGTTGCCTGGCTCTGATCACATGTTTGAAAACTGTTTTTGAACAAAGTTGTAGCAGGCAAGACATTTGCACAATTTCAGTGAACCAGAGGGGAAAGATAAAACCTTTTTAATTAGTGTTCACAGAAGCTCTGCAATATATCCTCCTAACAAGTCTGTGGTATGCACAGCAGACACTCTCAGTGTGCTTTGTAATTTAGTTAGTGCAAATGCAAATCAGGTTACAATGGTGTTTGGCTGGGATTGTGTTTGTAAAAGGGTTACATGCCCAAATGGAGATGGAGCTTGCTGATGGTTTTGTTCCAGTTGCGTCTGAAGGCAGGCTTGAGAGTCAAATGAGACATTAAGTGAATCTGGGCATGAAAGGAAGTAGATTGGAATTGTCAGTGCCACTTTGAAATTTCTCAGACTTGTCAGCTCAAGTTCATGTTTTGAATGTTCTGTCATAAATTATATAGCTGAATGGACTATTCAGAGACATTAGCAATACTTTAAAAATGTATACAAACTTTAGGAAAACATTTCACAGTATCATTTTAGAAGTTTAGTAACTAATTAGACTTTTTTTTTAATGCAACTGTTTTAAAACCCCATTTAAAAAGTTAAAATAGTGTATTTTGAAGGCATGTTTGAGCTTTATTAATACAATATCGTTGTTTTATCATTTACTGTCTATCTATAATTTGCACTCATTTCTGAAACCCAAATATTAGAATCCTTAGTAAAAATCAGCATCTGGAAATTGAAATGCACACCGTAACACTTTTTTAAAGTACATTTTATAGCTTAGAAGATGTTTTAAGGAGAGAATTGAATTGAAAAACACTATAAGCAAGCATGGGGTTTAAAAAATGATAAGCGAAATGAAAATATTGTGATCTTCTCTACATTTGAATATTACCTAAAAAAAAGTAGGCAGACACAGTGACTCATTCCTGTGATCCCAGCTGCTGGGGTGGATTTGGTGAGATGCTAAGGCTTTCGGATCTCTTGATCCTAGACGTTTTGGGTCCTGCTGGAATGAGCAACATGCAAAAACTTGTTTTTAAAAGCCATGCCTCTAAAACTGTCTTCTACCTTGTCGTCATCTTTTGTAACTTCTTAAAGTGACTTCAACAGAATAAAAGAAGTTTTTTTCCTTAGTGTGTATGATAGATTTTACTTCTTTCTAGTATGTACAACATTTTTGGTGGGGGAAGCACTTAATCAGGGTCAGAACTGGTATGCTGGGCAGCTAACTTGGGTTTGGGTTTAAATCCATGCTAGCTACCATCCATAGATAGATACTGTATTTTACCAGGGGATGATAGCAGTAACCATAGCAGCAGCAGACCAACCCCCACCATACTTAGGTTTAAGTAGTTAATTTTAAAAAATGGTTAGGGGACTGTGAATATAGTGGTAAAGTGTGTTTGACAATCTACATTCAATCTCCAGTGTAGCAAACAAACAAACAGACAACAAGCAAACAAACAAATGAATAGGAAGACAGGACATTCAAGTCCTAGGCTCATCTCTGTCAGAAAGCACCCATACAGTTGTTATGTGCATAAATGAAGAAGTGAAAGTTTGTTCTTTTTCTTTTAATTTAAGAACAAATAAACCAAGGCTTTAAGGATTAACAGAAAACTAAATACATTTCACTGAAGCTGTGTTGTTCGTAATAGCCTAGATTTGCAAGTCTATAAAACTTCACTTTTATTAAATGAAAATCTGCCACAAAAGTGTTCTTTTAGGAGTTCAGGGGAGAGAGTTTTGAGGTCACCCAATTGATGTCCCAAACTAAAGAAGCTAGCAATCCCTATGCTTTGATCAGCTTCATCCATCACATCTCTGGGCTAATACTCCAAGAATTCTTGTGATGGAATGCTTATTGAATATGAAGATTTCAGCTCCTTTCCTAGTTGTATCACAGATTAGATGATTCAGATTGAAATCATGGAACTAGAACTTTGGAGAGCTCCCCCCCCCCCCCAACCTGGGACTTAACCTGGGGACTCATTCATAATCATTCTTTGGCTTTCTCTATTAACTACTGTATTAGTGAAATACTTATAAAACTAATAAACAAACAAACAAACAAACAAACAAACAAACAAACATGTTTTCCTCTCATTCTTTTGATTCAGTGTTCCTGTACTCCAAAAAAAAAAAAAAAAAAAAAGTATTCTCGAGTAGTGTGATGACACCACAGAGCTGGTGAGTGGCCGAGTTTAAATTGGACCAGCTTTAGATAGTCAAACTTGAACCTATAAACTACAGTGTCAGTTCCCAAGGCCTTGTGAAGGTGGAAATAAGGTAAAATGAATGAGGTTCTGGCCCTTAAACTGCTCACAGTCACAGTGCTTGATTTCTTTCACCTAGCCCAAGAAATCTAGAAACCAGGCTTTGGCACATCACAGACTTCACATGGACTTCTGGTTATTTAGAGATCTGGTTAAAATACTGATCCTGGTTCAGTAGATCTGAGTTGATACCCAGCACAGTTTCCTCATCATGCAATGTGTGACTGCATGTGGAAACCTTCATTTGATAGGCTCTCAAAAACATCTTATTTCCAGTATGTAGGGAAGGCAGGCCCAGTGCATTTGATTCTTCAGGGAACCCTATTCTCACTCCAGCTCTGATCTGTTCTAGTGCAGGTAGAGGAGCTTTCAGATTGCCAGCTTCAGATCTTTGCTGCCCTGTGTCCCAACCTATATAGTTGTGGCCCTGGATGCCTGCTGAGTTCTGGCTTAGAGCTTCCCTTATGGATCTATCCCACAATCCCACTCACCATGAGCAGCCTATTCTACCCATGGTGACTTCAGTCTACTTCTCTTCATCTACTTGTTTGCATCAGAACTAGCTGGGAGGTTTAAGTGCCTAATCCACCTCTGACATTCCATTCTAAGGTGGATTTTTAGAAATATTTGCTTTTTTTTTTTTTAACGAAGTTTCAAAATTGATTCTGCTGGGCGGGCAGCCTGAGTAAACAACTCCCACAAGGGTCCGTCCTGGGCTTTGACCTCATAAGAACTCTGGGAAGTGACACTGTCATGACTTAGGTTCAAGTGAGAACATCTTCTCTACTTGATGTTATAACATAAGAAGAACGCAGATCTTTGTTGAGCTAGCTTCAGGGAGTCTACGCTGAGTGGCTGGCATTAGAATTAACTCATGAATAAACAGGGTATTCTCTCTTTCCCTTTTGATTTTTAATTTAACCTTTCCCCCACCCCTACACACACAAACCTTTCTCCTTCCTTCCTTTCCCCAGGACCAAAGAATATTGTATAATAAAAAAAGGTATCTTTAAGCATGAGACATCCATTTCAACAGATATGTTTAGCTTATACAAGAGAGGGATGTAGGAAACCAGATTATAAGGCTATGTAAAGCCTTATATTTAGGATTTATACTCATTAAATTAGAGTTTGTATTTTAGTCTATGGACCGTGAGCATTATCAGGGGTTACAATGATTAGATATGTTTTTCAAAACATATCTTGGCATTGAACCAGGTAAAATTGGTGGAGCAAGATTGAAGATAAAGACATTAGTTAGATTCCTGTACTCACAGAATGTAAGATGGATGGGAAAGTGATTTTTGTTGTGCCACAAAACTGGGCCTTGAGTTTGCCTCCTCTGTCTCAGATACTAGTTAGGCTTTTGTAGCATTAGCTTACAGTTTAAATCTAGTAAGTCTCTGGTTTGGAGAATTCAGAAAACTCAAAGCATTTGTACTCACAAATCAGTGCTCTTTTTGTTTTAATTTTATTTATGTATTTATGTATGTATGTATGTATGTATGTATGTATTTATTTATTTTGCTTTACTGAAAATTTATTGCAATGTTAACAACAGAGGTGTCTTAGGTAGGATTTTATTGCTGTGAAGAGACACCAGAACCAAGGAAAACATTTGACTGTAGCTCACTTAACAGTTTCAGAGGTTTAGTTAGTTACCATCATGGTAGGAAGTATGGCAGTGTCCAGGCAGACACGGTGCTGGAGAAAGAGTTGAGAGTTCTACATCTTGATCCGAAAGCAGCAGGCGGCTACCTTTGTTATACACTGTGCTGAGTTTGAGAATTTAAGATCTTTTTTTTTTTTTTTTAAATACAAAAGTGTCTCTTCATAGAGAACCAAACTTTAATTTTCATAATCTTTTTTCTTTAATATTTGTAATTAGAAGTTTTAATGTAATTAAAAGTTCATATAGGAGTACAAGAAATAATACAGAGATATCTTTATATAGTTCATCAGCTTTTCACCAAGAGTGGAATTCTTTTCTTTTCTTTTCTGATACTTTATTTACATTTCAAATGTTTCCCCCTTTCCAGATCTCCCCTTTGAAAACTTCCTATCCCCTCCCCCCTCCCCTGCGTCTATGAGGGTATTCCCCCATCCACCCACCCACCCACCCTCATGTTGCCTCCTTGGCATTCCCCTATACTGGGACATCTAACTCCCCAGGGCCTCTCTTCCCACTGATGGCTAACAGGACCCTCCTCTGCCACATATGTGGCCAGTACCATGGGTCCCTCCATGTGTATTCTTTGGTTGGTGATCCAGTCTCCAGGAGCATCAGGAGGTCAAGCCAGTTGACACTGTTGCTCCCTCCATGGGGCTGCAAACTCCCTCAGCTCCTTCAGTCCCTCCTCCAACTCTTCCATCTGGGACCTCCCACTCAGCCCAATGGTTGCTGTGAAGAGAATCTTGGGTTTTCCGAACTTTTGGACTAATAACCACTTATCAGTGAGTACTTACCATGTTCATTCTTTTGTGACTGAGTTACTTCGATCAGGATGATATTTTCAAGTTCCATCCATTTACCTGTGAATTTCATGAAGTCATTGTTTTTAATAGCTGAGTAGTACTCCATTGTGTAAATGTACCACAATTTCTGTACCCATTCCTCTGTTGAGGGACATCTGGGTTGTTTCCAGCTTCTGGCTATTATAAATATGGCTGCTATGAACATAGTGGAGCATGTGTCTTTATTACATGTTGGAGCATCTTCTGGATATATGCCCAGGAGAGGTATAGCTGGGTCCTCAAGTAGTATTATGTTCATTTTTCTGAGGGTCCACCAAACTGATTTCCAGAGTGGTTGTACCAGCTTACAATCCCACCAACAACGGAGGAGTGTTCCTCTTTCTCCACATCCTTGCCAGCATCTGCTGTCACCTGAGTTTTTGATCTTAGCCATTCTTACTGAGGTGAAATCTCAGGGTTGTTTTGATTGGCATTTCCCTGATAACTAAGGATGTTGAACATTTCTTTCGGTGCTTCTCAGCCCTTTGAGTTTCCTCAGTTGAGAATTCTCTGTTTAGCTCTGTTCCCCATTTTTTGATGGGGTTATTTGGTTTTCTGGAGTCTAACTTCTTGAGTTCTTTGTGTATGTTGGATATTAGCCCTCTATCAGACATAGGATTGGTAAAGATCTTTTCCCAATCTGTTGATTGCTGTTTTGTCCTATTTACAGTGTCCCTTGCCTTACAGAAGCTTTGTAATTTCATGAGCTCCCATTTGTGGATTCTTGATCTTAGAGCATAAGCCACTGGTGTTCTGTTCAGGAACTTTTCCCCTGTGCCCATGTGTTCGAGGCTTTTCCCCACTTTCTCTTCTATTAGATTCAGTGTATCTGGTTTTATGTGAATGTCCATGATCCACTTGGACTTGAGCTTTGTACAGGGAGATAGGAATGGATCAATTTGCATTCTTCTACATGTAGACCGCCAGTTGGAACAGCACCATTTGTTGAAAATGCTGTCTTTCTTCCATTGGATGGTTTTAGCTCCTTTGTCAAAGATTAAGTGACCGAAAGTGTGTGGGTTTATTTCTGGGTCTTCAATTCTATTCCATTGATCTACCTGCCTGTCGCTGTACCAATACCATGCAGTTTTTATCACTACTGCTCTGTAGTACAGCTTGAGGTCATGGATGCTGATTTCCCCAGAAGTTTTTTTATTGTTGAGAATAGTTTTTGCTATCCTGGGTTTTATGTTA
>CM052702.1:7002019-7017184 GCA_028551405.1 Uromys caudimaculatus
GGAATTGAGTCCATTGATGTTAAGAGATATTAAGGAATAGTGATTGTTGGTTCCTGTAACTTTTGATGTTATTTTTATGTTTGTGTGGCTATCTTCTTTAGAGTTTGTTGAAAGATTACTTTCTTGCTTTTTCTAGGGTGTAGTTTCCCTCCTTGAGTTGACGTTTTCCATCTATTATCCTTTGTAGGGCTGGGTTTGTGGAAACCTATTGTGTAAATTTGGTTTTGTCATAGAATATTTTGGTTTCACCATCTATCTTAATTGAGAGTTTTGCTGGGTATAGCAGTCTGGGCTGGCAGTTGTGTTCTCTTAGGGTCTATATGAGTTCTGCCCAGGATCTTCTAGCTTTCATAGTCTCTGGTGAGAAGTCAGGTGTAATTCTGATAGGTCTGCCTTTATATGTTACTTGACCTTTTTCCCTTACTGCTTTTAATATTATTTCCTTATTTGTGTATTTGGTGTTTTGACTACAGTGTGATGTGAGGAATTTCTTTTCTGGTCCAATCTATTTGGAGTTCTGTAGGGTTCTTGTATATTTATGTTCATCTCTTTCTTTAGGTTAGGAAAGTTGTCTTCTATAATTTTGTTGAAGATATTTACTGGTCCTTTAGTTGGGAATCTTCACTCTCTTCTGTACCTGTTATCCTTAGGTTTTTTCTTCTCATTGTTTCCTGGATATTCTGGATGTTTTGTGTTAGGAGTTCTTTGCACTGTGTGTTTTCTTTTACTGTTGTGTCGATGTTGTCAATGGTATCTTCTGCTCCTGAGATTCTCTCTTCTATCTCTTGTATTCTGTTGGTGATGCTTGCATCTATGACTCCTGATCTCTCTCCTAGGTTTTCTAACTCCAGGGTTGTCTCTCTTTGTGATTTCTTTATTGTTTCTATTTCTATTTTTAGTTCCTGGATGGCTTTGTTCATTTCCTGCGTCTGTTTGATTGTGTTTTCCTGTAATTCTTTAAGGGATTTTTTGTGTTTCTCTTTAAGGGCTCGTAGTTGTTTACCTGTATTCTCTTGTATTTCTTTAAGGGAGTTATTTATTTCCTTCTTAAAATGTTGTATCATCATCATGAGATGTGATTTTAAATCTGAGTCTTGCTTTTCTGGTATGTTGGGGTATCCAGGGCTTGCTGTGGTAGGAGAACTGGGTTCTGATGGTGCCGAGTACTCTTGGTTTCTGTTCCTTATGTTCTTGCCCTTGCCTTTCGCCATCTGGTTATCTCAGGTGTTAGCTGGTCTTACTCATTCTGACTGTGGCTTGTCCCTCCTGCAAGCCTTGGTGTCAATACTCCTTGAAGACCAGTTCTCTCTGAGAGGAATTTGGGTTTGGAGCGCTGTGGTAAAGGATCAGCTCTGGGGTGCAGACAGAAACTAGAAGTATCTTGTCCCCAACTGTCCCTTGGTTCCTGTGTCCTGATGGCTCTGCAAGGGTCCCTCTTGATCCAGTCAGTTTGAACAGAAGTGGTGGTCTTGATTGTGCTTGAAGGTGTGTCGGCACTCCTAGGATACCTGTTCTCTCCTGGCACTATTTGAGTATGGAGCCCTGTGTCATAGGATCTGCTCCCCGGCCACCGAAAGAAACCAGAAGACCACTCCTCAGTCCCTGTGTCCTGGCGATTCCAGGTGGGTCCCTCTGAGCAGACAGGTTTGCCCACACTCCTGGAGTCTAGCTTTCTCCTGGCACTATTTGGCTATGGAGCCCTGGTGGCCCAGGCACAGGTCTCCCACCACAGATGGCAACCGGAAGGCTTCAGAGAATTTAAGATCTTAAAGTCCTGCCTCCACAGTGACAAACATTCTCTAGCAAGGTCATACTTCCTCAAATAAGACCACACCTCCTAATAGAGCCCCTCTTTATGGGGCATTCAAACACACGAATCTATGGGGTGGCCTAGCCTACTTAAACCACCACAGGGCATTACTTTTTCTTCTTAACCTCTTGCTCTGCACCTACCTTGGCCCTTTGATGATCTATTTGATGCCAAAGAGTTGGGCATTGGCATGGGCCATGTAAAAACTAGCAAAAACTTTGAGGCTCTCCTTGTTCTTTGTGATGATTCTGACTTTCTGCTCTCTGTAGATATTATGGAAGGTCATCACAGGTTCTGTAAGCTGAGGGCCAGTTTGATTTCTTCACCAGAACTGCCTCCTTTCTTGTAGCAGAATGCTCCGAAGGGGTGGTGGTGCTGAGTCCGACATGGCCTTGGTAGGGACAGAATGACATGGTTCCTGCCCCTGGGACAGGGCCAGCGTGCGTGGGCCTCCACAGGTGTCTATGGCTGCCTTGAGTGAAAGGTTTGTTTGTATTATAATATACATATTTTACGTTCCTCCTTCAAGGAAGGTGTCCTCCTTGTTGACATGAATGACTCCATGATGATCAGAGGCAGTATCAGTTCAGGAGATAAAGGTGTGTCCGTGTTTCAGCAAAATGGTAAATGCTGGGACCCTCAGGACAGCCCTTAAGGCTGTGGGAAAGAACTCTGAAAACAAGTTTGAAAATATATAATTTCTTAACTATGCAAAAATGTAAGGATGTGATATGAATTGTATAAAGGGCTTCACAGATCTGAAGGAACAGAGGCAGCTACACTATGAGCCAACTTGTCAGAAAGACACTAAAGAAGGAGATGAACAGATTAGGGAGTGGTGATTAAAGGGGATGCCATCCAGCTAAGTTTTTCTCTTTATTCTTACAAAGGCAGACAGATTTCTCCTGAGTTCAGGGTTTGCCTGCGACAGAGCAAAGTGAGTTTCAGGTTGATAGAAATGGTAATTTCAGGATGGGGTCTGACCTGCTATCTTATTGTCTGTGCTTAACAGAGACAGGCAGATCTCTGAATTCTTTTTCAGTGTGAAAAGAAAATGTGTGCCTGTTGTCTCTGAAGAGTTAAGGGGCTGGGGTCTCAGGATGCTGATTCATAGGCTAATCCAAGGCAACCTGAAGTAAATTAGTGGATTGATGTGTAAAATAAAAGACTAGGCTTGTGATCTGCAGGAGAAGAGCTATCCAGTCAATATTTTAGAATAGCAAGAGAGAACTGCTTGGAGCAGAACACGTTTCTGGACATCTCCAGAGAAACCAGATCAGAGAGAAAACAAGCTGGAAAGCTGTCTTGAGCAGAGTACAGGCCACCAGCTTCCACCCACGATTTGACTTGGAGTCGCTCCCAGAGACCCCTTCCTCAAAACTCCTCTCCAAGCCGAGGCTGGCCCTTGGCATGGTGGTGGTGGGAAGAACTTGGAGTGTTATTCCTTCCACAGCAACAAGTTGGTCAGTAGTGACTCAGTGGATTTGTTTCCTGTTCTTGGTATTACAAAGATGTTAATGGTTCCAGTCACTTTCTAATGGATGCTGGCTAGTCTGAGTTCTTCCAGGTTGAAGATAGTGCATTGCTTGGACTTTGGTGTGGTATCTCACAGTAGGGCACCTACAGTATGGGCCTGATGGGACTGGATACATATTCAGGCACATTGTGGCACACATTTGCTTGCTGGGCCTTGAGTCTGTGAATATTGCATGCTAGCTGGTTAAACCAAGTGTCTGCTTTCTGCTTCTGGTCCTTGTGGAAGTGGGACTTCAAGATCATGCTGTTCTTGTTGGTCGCATGGCTGCCTCCTGTGCAGCAGAATGGCCAAACTAGAAAGGACCCAGTGCCGCAAAGCATCTTGGAGTTGTCTGTTGTTGTTGTTGTTGTTGTTGTTGTTGTTGTTATTATTATTATTATCTACATCCTAATTGCAGTTCACTTCACTTCTCCCAGTCCTGCCCTTACAAATTCCCCTTCCCTGTCCCCATTACCCACATCCCTTCTCAGAGAAGGGAAAGACCCCCTTGGGTAACATCCCACCATGGGACATCTAGTTCCAGCAGGACTAAGCACTTCCTCTCCCACCTACGCCCAACCAGGCACTCCTGTAGCCAGGCAGTACTTTCAGTGGAAGGAGGGTGTCTTAGGGTTTTACTGCTATGAACAGACACCACAACCAAAGCAACTCTTTTTGTTTTTGTTTTTGTTTTTGTTTTTGTTTTCGAGACAGGGTTTCTTTGTGTAGCCCTGGCTGTCCTGGAACTCACTCTGTAGACCAGGCTGGCCTCAAACTCAGAAATACGCCTGCCTCTGCCTCCCAAGTGCTGGGATTAAAGGCGTGCACCACCACAGCCCAGCTCCAAGGCAACTCTTATGAGGACAACATTTAACTGGGACTGGCTTACCAGTTCAGAGGTTCAGTCCATTATCATCAAGGCAGGAACATGGTAGCATCTAGGCAGGCATGGTGCAGGAGGAGCTGAGAGTTCTACTTCTTCATCTGAAGGCTGCTAGCAGACTTCCAGGCAGCTAGGATGAGGATCTTAAAGCCCATGCCCACAGTGACACACCTATTCCAACAAGGCCACACCTCCAAATAATGCCACTCCCTGGGCCAAGAATATTCAAACCATGACAAAGGGGACATCAACCCACCCACAAAACCATCAACCCAATATTTGTCCTGGCTTCAAGTGTGCAGGATAAAGATGGATCAGAGACTGAGGTAATGGCCAACCAATGAGTGCCCCAACTTAAGGCCCATCCTATGGGAGAAAATCAACTCCTAACATTATTAACAGTACTCTCCTATACTTGTGTTGGGGTCACAGGTGCACAAATAATGAGGAAAGACCATCAAAGTAAAAAAATAAACCAAAAGTAACTATTCACCACAGGAGTGGGGAGGGGGGATGCTGGTTATGGTCTAGTCAGTCTCGAGAGCTGACACAATGACCTTGAAAAGGTGTGAGCAGTCTCCTTTTGAAGCATAAACCCAGTAGATGTTCAGGGGATAATAAAGAAGGAATTCGTAAACTGAGGGTTAGTTCTCAAGCCCTGGTATGGTGGATAGCAGCATGGTGGTAAAGGTTCAAGGCTCTACTAAGGCAGCGGTGTTATCTCAAACTTTTTGGGGCTTATGCAGGCTATGTGGTTTTACTACAACTGCAAAGAATGCTAGGGATGCAGTAAGATAGGGCAGCAGACCAATGCTCGGAATTACTCTGGGCTCTTCAGCTTTCAGACAAGAACCTAGCATAACTGTCTCCGAGAGGCTTCATCCAGCAGTGGCTGGAAACAGATACAGCCAAACATCAGGGAGTCTTGTGGAAGAGTACGGTATAAAACTGAGCTAGTGCGAGGTATCAAGGACTCCACAAGAAGACATAGAGTCAACCAGCCTGGGCCCATGGGGGCTCACAGAAATTGAACCACCAACCAAAGAGCACACAGCGCTGGATGCAGGCTCCCCCTGCCCCACCACTACATCTGTAGCAGATGTGCAGCTTGGTCTTCATGTGGGCCCCCTAACAATTGGAGAGGAGCCTGTCTCTGACTCTGTTGCTTGCTATTGGATCTCCTTCCTCTACTTGGACCTTCCTTAAGGGTTTTGTCAGTGTATTTCATTGTAACAAAAGAAAACTAAGACAAGGGTGTAGTCCAAACTAGTTAAGACTCAATGGAACATCATTTTTTGTTCTCAGAGTTATTTTTTTCCCACCCGACCCTAAATTTAATTTTTCTTTTTCTCGAGACAGGGTTTCTCTATGTAGCCTTGGCTGTCCTGGAACTCACTCTGTAGACCAGGCTGGCCTCGAACTCAGAAATCTGTCTGCCTCTGCCTCCCAAGTGCTGGGATTAAAAGCAAGCACCACCACTGGCTTTGTTTTGTTTTGTTTTGTTTTTGCGCATGCGTGCACGCACACGCACACACGGAGGGGGAGGGGAGAGAGAGAGAGAGAGAGAGAGAGAATGAGAAAGAGAGAGAGAGAGAGAGAAAACTCTATGTGTACAAGTCCAAGTAGAATTAATGTCTTTTTAGTTTCTTTAGAAGAAAGATACTGCCAAGTTTAAATGATAATTAAGATCAAAGTATTTGGCTGATTCTTTCGCTATGCAATTTAAACTACTGGTAATTTGTTGTACATACAAAGTTATGAATGCCTTGAGAATAATAATATATGTTATTTTGTGGATCTTTAATTGTCTTATGAGATTTTTAAAAAATTACTAAAAAATAATGTGCAAAATTAGGCAGGGGCAAGATAATGAAGAAGAACTGAAGACTAGGAAGAGAAACCATTAAGCTTGGTAGTTCCTTCATGGAGACCACCCCACTTGTCTTGGAAATTTGCTCTATATTCGAGTTTACATTCCCATACCATGAACAGCTAGCGTGTGAATCCTAAGCTTTCTCTATACGAACTTGTGTCAGTAACTTGTTCCAACTAGGGCCGGCAGGTAAACCCTCCTTTTCTCTTAGTTTCTTATTTGTACCATAGCAACTTATACCAAATTTACTGGGTTGAAATGACACATGTTTGCTAACTTAGAGTTCTATAAGTAAAGTGCCCAGAAAAGCGCTCAGTAGACAGAAATCAAGGCATTGGCAAGCTTGCTGTGTTCCTTCTAACGGTTGCAAGGGAGGATATGGGTCACAATCATTGAGGCGCTTCAAAATTAGTTGGTTTTGGTTTGTTTGTTTTTAAACGGTGTTAAGTTTAGAACCCATTGGGCATATTTGAGTGGTATTGCTGGGTTATATAATTAATTTGGCTTTGGATTTTTGAGGGCTCTTCTCACTATCAGAGTGGCTGGTAGAATTTGCAATTCCACTAATATTGAATGAGGGCTCCCCTTCTCCCTCCCTCCAGTATTTGTTGTCTGTTGTTTTGTTGATCTTGGCTTTTCTGACTGGGGTAAGGTGGAATCTCAAAGTTGTTTTGGTTTGCATTTCCTTAAAATGGTAGGGAGCTGAACTTCTTCTGAGATATTTCTGAGCCATTTGTTTTCTTCTCTTAAGAATTCTCTTTACAGACCCCAAGCCTGATTTTGAATGGGCAACTTATTTTCTTGACTCTTTGGGTTCTTTATAAATTCTGCATCTTAATTCTTATTAGATGTTAAAGTTTGCAAAGATTGTCTCCTGTTCTCTTTGCTTCTTTTTCAATTGATTTGTTTCCTTATCTGTGTGGAAGCTTCTGAGGATCAGGAAGTCCCACTTGTCAATTGTTGGCTTTAATTCTTGGGCAAATTCAGGAAGTTCTTTCTCAGACCTGTGTCCTGTAGGGTACAGCCTGTGGTTTCTCATAGCAGTTTCAGATCTCATATTTAATTAGCTTTTAGATTCATTTGAAGTTAATTTTTGTGCAAGGCGATAGATAGGAAATTAATTTCATTCTTCTGCATGGGGACATACAGCTTTCTCTGTACCATTTGTTGACGGTTTTCTTTTCTCTAGTTTAGATTTTTGGCATCCTTGCTGCATAATAAATGGCTGAAGTCATGTGTACTCATGTTTGGGACTTCAATTATGTTCCATCATTGATCTACATGTCTGTCTGTGTGTGTGTGTGTGTGTGTGTGTGTGTGTGCGTGTGTACCATACTGTTTTTTACTACACTATAGCTTGGTAATGTATCTCGAGATCTGGAGGGACGATCTCTCCAGCACTATGCTTTTTGCTCAGTATTGTTTTGGTTATATGAGATCTTTTGTGGTTCCATGTGAATTTTAGAATGGTTTTCCTCTATTTCTGATAAGAATGAGATGGGATTTTGATGAGGATTTCATTGAATCACTTAACAGCTTTTGGTAGAATGGTTAGTTTCATAACATTATTCCACGATCATGGGATGTGTTTCCACTTTCTAGTGTCTTTCTCTAGCTCTTTCTTCAGATTTAAAATTTTCATTGTGAAGGTTTTTCACCTGACTGGTTGGGTTTATGCCTGAATGTATTATTTTTTTTTTGAGATTATTGTGTATCAGAGTATCTGTGATATCTTTGTGTGTTTGTTGTTGGGTTATAGTAAAGTTATTGGCTTTTGTAAGTTGATTCTATAACCTGCTACTTTTCTGAAACTGTTATTTCTGTGAATTTTCTGGTAGAATTTTGGAATCTCTTATACATAATAGATTATTTGCATCTAGGGAAAAGAAGTAGGGATGGTGGCCAGCCCTGTATCACTCCTGATTTCAATGTGATTGTTTCAAGTTTTTCTTCATTTAGGTTAATGTTGGCTTTAGGTTTCTTTCTTTCTTTTCTTTTTTTTTTTTTTTTTTTCTGGTTTTTCAAAACAGGGTTTCTCTGTGTAGCCCTGGCTGTCCTGGAACTCACTCTGTAGACCAGGCTGGCCTTGAACTCAGAAATCCACCTGCCTCTGCCTCCCAAATGTTGGGATTAAAGGCGTGTGCCACCACTGCCTAGCAGCTTTAGGTTTCTTATATATAGTTTTTATTATGTTGAGATATGTTCCCTCTAAATCTATTCTCTCTAAGACTTTTATCACGAAGGCATGTCCAATTTTGTCATAGCCTTTTTCTATATTTATTGAGATGATCATGATATTTAAATACACTTATATGATTTATTACATTTACTGACTTTTATATGTTGAACCACCCTTGCATTTCTGTGATAAAGCCATCTTGGTCATGGTATTCAATCTTTTTGATGTATGTCTATATTCAGTTCGGAAGTATTTTATTTAATATTGTTTAAATAATTAATATTAATATTTTATTTATTTATTTATTGAAAATAGATTCTTCTTTCATACAATACACCCCAACTACAGTTTCCCCTCCCTCCTCTCCTCTTAGTTCCTCCCATCTACCACCATCCACGCCCATCAGAAAAGAGCAGGTTCCCAAGAAACAATAACCAAACCAAACAAAACAAAATACATAAGAAAAGGCAAATGACCTCCCTTGCAAGCTGGACAAGACAACCCAACAGGATGAAAAGAATTCTAAGAGCAGGTAAAAGAGTTGGACACACACCTGCTTCCACAGTTAGGAGTTCCACAAAGACACCAAACTAATAGTTACACCTGGTGCAGACTCCTGCAGGTGCCCGTTCTTGCCACTTAAGTCTCTGTGAGCCCATATGTGCCCTGCTTAGTTGACTTGGTGAGCCATGTTCTCCTGGTGTCTTTATTCCTTCTGACTCCATCAATCTTTTCTCCCCCACCCTTCTCCTGGGATTCTCCAAGCTCCAATGAGAGGGACCTGATAGAGACCTCAACATTAGACTTTCTCAACATTAGACTTTCTCTCCACACAATGTCTGATTGACGGTTTTTGCATTGAAAGACCTAACCCCCTTATGAGGAAAGTTAGACCCTTAGCACACTTGGAGCCAGAAACAGAAATAGGACTGAAATTGCCTGCTTGACCAAACCCCACCCGGCTGCATTCTTTCCCCTAAGAAACCTGTGACCTTGGCCTGGCCCCAGGGCCAGAGGCACTATGTTTCAGGAACTAGCTAACCACAAAAATGTTTGTGCAACTGCCTTGTGACTAACTTAGAACATTCTGTACTTCCCCATAACGCAAATTCTTTCCGTTCCCCACCCCTTGCTTTGTGGTTTTTTCCCTTTAAATGCCCCTGACTTCAGCTGCTCAGGGTCGAACTCCTCTGCCCCTGCGTGGGTTATGAGCTTGACCCCAGTGCACTGGTCCCCCGAATAAACCTCGTGTGATTGCAGCAAGGACAGTCTTTCATGACTTCTTGGGGCGTCGTGCAGTACCAAGACTTGAGCGAGGGTCTCCCCGCTTTGGGGGTCTTTCAGCATCTGCTCTCTTACTCTGCTGGAGTAAGCCTCTCTGATCATGACTGGATTAGGCATTTATCTATGAGAATAGCAGAATATCTTTAAGAATCATTTCATTGATCTTTTTTTTTTCTTTAGACCAGTTGTGTTTGGTTCTACCCTATGTCTGGTCTGTCCAGTCTCTGGTTCCTGGCCATCCAAAAAATGGTCAGGTATCGGCTCCCTCTTTATGGAGTGTGCATCAAGTTAAACCAGACATTGATTGTCCACTCCTACAGTTTAGTGAACATTTGAAATCTCTGCTCATCAAGGATGTTTGCCTGTAGTTTTCTTTTGTTGTTGTTGTATCTTTTCATGATTTTGGTATTGGAATGATACTAGCTTCACAGAATGAATTTGGGATTCTTCTTCTGTTTCTGGTTATTGTTGTTGTTTTTACTATCTTAATAAGTATTAACTGTAGATCTTTGAAAGTCTGCTAGAATTCTGCTGTGAATTCATCTGGCCCTTGAATTTTTAAATTTGAAGGCTTTTACTGTTTCAAGCTGCTCATTTGTTATAGGTCTGTTAGGTTATCGATTTCCTCTTGGTTTAATTTTGGTGGCTTGGATGAATACATTTCTTTTAGATTGTCTAACTTAGTGGTAAAGGTTTTTAAAGTTTCTCCTATAATATTCTGAATTTCTTTGGTATCTGCTGTAATGCTTCCCTGCTCATTTCTGGTTCTGTCAGATTCAGTCTCTTTCTTTTCCTTAGTTGGGCCATGGATCTGCCATCATTGTGTATCATCTCAAAGTACCAGCTCTTAGGTTTATTGATTCTTTGTACTGCTTTTTTTCATTTCTATTTTATTAATAGCTCTTTGAATTTTAATTGTTTCTGGATTTGGGACTGGTTTGTTCTTGTTTTTCCAATTGTTTTTATGTGTATCGTTAAGTCATTAATTTGTCTTTCTTTTTAATTTTTAAATGTAGGCACTTAGAACTATAAGTTTCCATAGTATGGCTGTTTTCAGTGTGTCCCAGAGGTTTGCTGTATGATGTTTCAATCTTCATTTAGCGCTAGGTAATTTAAAATTTATTTTTGATTTCTTCTTTGATCCATTCATCTTTCAATAGTGAGTTATTCAATCTTCCTTAGTTCATGAATTTACTAAAGATTAGTTTACCTTCAGTTTTAAGCTCTACTGCATTATGCTCTGTCTTTATTATTTTTATATTGCTATAATAAAACATCATGACCAAGGCAACTTATAGAAGAAAGGATTTAATTTGGGGCTTACAGTTTCAGAGGGCTAGAATCCATGTTGTTAGAGCAAAGGCAGAGGGAATATTTGGGAGCTTACATTTTGATCTGAAAATAGGAGGCAGAGAGAGAGCAAGACAATTTGATCTGAAAATAGGTGTCAGAAGGAGTGAGACACACTAGGCATAGCAGGAGTCTTTTGAAACTTCAAGGCTACCCTAAGTTACAAACTTCTTCCAACAAGGCCATACCTCCTAATCCTTCCCAAAATATTCTACCAGCTGAGAACCAAGAATTCAAGCACATGATCCAATGAAGGCCACTCTCTCTCAAACTACCACATTGCCAGTACCCATAAAGTTATTTCAATCATTCTGAATTTCTAAGCATTTGTTTTGCACCACAGCATGATGTCTACTTCAGAGGCCCTTTGGTGCATTCCTGAGTAAATGTATATCCTTTTGTGTTTGTGTGGAATGCTTTGTAGATTGTACTGTGAAATATTAAAAACTAATCCACGCTATCGCTAGCAAGGCATCTTGTGGAGACTCTCTGATCCAGGGCTCCAAAATCTTGCCACCTGATTCACTAAGTTCCCATTGGCAGGTCACTACCACACCAGCCCTACTCTTCCAAATTCCCACGGCCTTTTGAGGTGCACTTCTTGCAAATCCACCCTTTCTCTCTGGAACCCAGCATGAAGGAAAATACCACACAAACTTAGTTCAGAATCAATGGTAACTCAGTAGCTGGATGCAACAACTAACATCCTAATTTATAAGCCATTCTAAGTTAAATCCTCAAGTAGTGGATCCAAATGGATCTGCCACCTAAAATGGGGTCTCTGCTACCTACATTTTTGTCTCCATCTCGTCCTCCAGCCCACTCTCCTCTCCTCTTCTGCAGTCCCTCTGTCCGAGCCGGAAGTCCCGCCTATTCGCCCAATGATTGGTTTCTTTATTCATTAGATGGGTCACATGAAGTCCTGAGTATGTGATTCACTCCGCATTTCAGGCAGCCCCTCTTGGGGAAGCTGAATTAGCATCAAAATACAAACATTACCAGGGCTATCCACAACAGTAGATATCTGTTAAATTCATTTGATGTGTAATATCATTTAATTCTGATGTTTGTATTTTTTGTTCAGATTATAATATAATTATATCATATCATTTCCCTTTTTCTTTCCCCCATCCAAACCTTCCCATATATCCCTCTTTGCTTTCTTTCATATTTGTGCTCTCTTTTTTCATTAACGATTGTTACATTGTATGATATATATATATATATATATATATATATATATATATATATATATATATATATATATATATATCTTGATAGTATAGATAATTACACTCAGATATAGAGACAGAAGTCAGAGCCATACTTTTAACTTGTGTCAGGGGATATACAAATCTCAGTTCTAGCCTCGTTAGTAAAGCCAAACAAGAAGTTAGAAAAACAACTAGATTTCAAGCAAGTAGTCTAAAGTACAGAAAGGGACTTTAATACAAAGTAGAAGCAAGTACAAAAAAGCCTAGAATAGAGTGGAATGGAGTGGCATTCAAGGACATTATGGAAGATGTGGCTTTGACTGATAGGACCAATTTCAAACCTTAGGGACCATGGCTTTGATATCTGATCAGTCTTCATTCTCATTGGCTTAGGCAGGGCAGGCTCACTGAATATCATTCCGTAGGATGTGTCATTGGCATAGCTCACAGCAGGATGGAGCAGGACAAATGCAACTGGGTTTTCATGGGCACAGTGGTGAAAAGGCTAAGAAGACACATGTGTCCCAGTAGAGCTATATCACATGACTAGTCTCATAATTACCTTAAGGTTTCAAGTATTTAGGAGCAGAAACTTAGTACAATTCAGACTGAAAGTCTCAGAATTTTAATTTTAAATAATTAAATATATCTTCCTTAATCTCTTTTCTTCTTCTGTCTTAAGAAGTTTCTTTTATAAAGAAAGAACATATTTTTCTTGATCTAATGACATTTTTGGGACCTACACTTTGCACTGTTGTTACCATTCTATAGATAAATCTCAGAGGTTCTGAGGTGTTAATTATAAACAAAAGTCATTCAACACATTTGTAGTAAACCATTGCACTTATTTTTATGACACTGTTGAGAGAAAGAGAATAAAAATAATACTAGATATGACACTATGTAACCCTATCACACTGTAGAGACCTTTTTTTCCTTTTCCTAGCCTGTTGTGTGCAATTTTTTTGACAGTGTTATCTGGAGTGTGGAGGGACTAACATGATAATAACAGTAGAAATATTTCATAAAAACTGGCTAAGTGGCAAGGCACTGTGCTAACTGCCACACATACATCATCTCATTTGAGTTCCTCAGCAATCACATTAGTATCTTCATTGCAATTGGAGAAAATGAAGCATGGAGAGACTACAGAACATGAGCAAAATTGCTGCTCACAGACCAAAGCAGTGTCACTGTGAAGCCCCAGACTTTGCACTGAGAAAGGTTGTTGTTTCCCTAAAATGTTTCTTCTCTTTAGAAACAGGTTGTAGAAACAGGTTGTGACTTTAGTGGGTATAAAAACTATTCATGTTATTATTCTAAGGCAAACAACTCTAGACATTTGGGAAGCTTTTGTATCAATCAGTCGTTTTATAAAACTGAGTTGTTTTATAAAAAGTTGGGTAAAACTGAGTTGGGTAAAAGCCTAAAACTTAGTATTACAAATGAATATCTAACAATCATTTGTCAACCTTTGACACATAATATTTGATCTTATAAGACCAAGTGATTTTAGAATACTTGACGGCAGTTTCTGTTGTTAATTCATACAATTGTGCGATGAAGTTAGAAGGAATCTCTACAATTGTTTCTCTGCATGTTTTAAATTTAATAGTGCTAGCTTGACTGCCACTAGATGGAATAAGGACCAAGTCTGTGACTTCCCTACCTTTTTTGACATGTACTAATTGTATATGCCATTTACGGATAATCTAACTTCAGTAATGAAAAATGTACAGTTCTGTGAATTGGCAAATACTGTCCTTCATTCAAAATTCAAATCTCTTCCTTATCCAAGCTGCAGGCTTTTGGCATGCTGGAATACAGTGAGGGAGTGTGAGCCTTCCTTTGTATTCTATTTCAGTCATCTATAAAAAAAAATGGGGTCCTATGGATTGGTAAGAACAGTGGGAAAATGATAAAGAGTATGAATTTTTGGGTTCCACTTGGAGTTGGCCAGTCACTAACTGAAGGGCAGCAGTATATATTTATAGGTGCTTCTGGGGCTGACATACCTGAAGTTTGAAAACTACTGATCTATGTGGTAGTTCTATGTAGACCTAGGCTGTAGTTCTTGTGGTAACCTTGGTTTCTGTGATTAAGACAATGAACACAGGGATAGGAAGGAGGCCAGAAAGGTTATTCTTGCTCTACCATTATTGTCAGCCGGCTTCTAGCTTTAGCATGAAACATTTAGAAAAGCTGTTTCCTCTTGTGGCTGTATTTTTAGAAAGTTCACTCCTTTTCTCCTTGCTCACCATATGACATAGAGTCTATCTGTAGGGTTCTTAGTGTCCTTTCATCATTCAGGTTGACCTTGGGAGTACTTTTAATATGGTTTGCAGGGCACAAAATTGTTACATACATACATACATACATACATACATACATACCCACATAAGTACATTCCTTTATTAGCAAGACCATCTTTTCTTCCACCGACTTCTTTTGATTTTTCAAGTATGAAAGTTCTGTCATTTGATCTGGGTTATCTGACATAGTCCAAAGAACAACTCAAGACACTGAAATCAGTAGGTACAAATAGTAGGATCAAGGAACTAGAGTATAGACACAGCTTAGTTTAGAGCTGCCTGACTAAATCTCACTAAATGCTGCATCATACTGAGTTACATTATCTCCCTTCATGAAGGAAACAGGCTTTATTCAGTTCCCTGTAGGGGAAAACTGATGAAACCTCAGCATGGGTCAGTTACTTTTTGTGGAATTCCTGCCCTAAGGGTCTCTGAATACTTCAAGGCTGATGAGCTCTTATGAATAATGCAAAACTCCTCCTTGTTATGTAAATGAGTTAACACTTGCCTAATAGGGAACAAAACTGACAAATATTTTTACTTTTTAATGCACGGTGGACAGATTTTTTTAATTTTAAAAATTTTATTTTATGTGTTTGAGTGTTGCCTGCATGTTTTACCACACGCATGCCTGATAGCTAGAGGAGGGCATAAGATCCCCTGGAACTGGATTTATATAAGGTTGTAGGTGGCTGTGTGGTGCTTGGGACTGAGCCTAGGTTCTCTGGAAGAGCAGCCAGTGCT
>CM052702.1:7023771-7065416 GCA_028551405.1 Uromys caudimaculatus
GAAGCTGCTGGCGGTCAGTCTCTGTGGTCTGGTGAGCTGTGGGGCGTGTCTTTGGCCCTCCGCTGGGTCCTGCCTACACTTTAAATATATAATGGCACAAAGTAAGCATTGTTGCCAAAAGCAATAATGGGGGTATAAATAACGTCAAAGCAAAACTACAATCCATCTGGATGGAAACGAAGCCCTCCATGCTTGGCATCTGAGGGTCATGATGGAATAGACTGGACTCAAGGGCTGGAGTAGCTTCATCTCTTCAGGTCTATCGCCATCAGCACACCTAGCCGCTTTTGGGCTGGCTTCATTTTCATGCATGCAGCTCTCCTCAGAAGATATCCATCCCATGGTCCTGAAATCTCCAGCATCCTGAAATTTCAACTGCAATTTAGGCTGCATTTTCAGAGCTTTACACAATGGTCTCTTAGGGCCTCTCCAAGGAGACTCTAACTCACTCACTCACGCATCGCCTGTCCGCAGCTTCTCTCCCTGAGCCCATTAATCTAGTAACTTTTATGCCCTCAAAATCAATACCACTGCATAGGAAATGTCATTCCAGAAGCTCTCTAAAGAAAACAGGCTACTGATATTTTTCTTGTTTGGCACCAGCACTTAATGGTAAGATACTCTCAGTTACTGTTCTATGGCTATAAAAAGACACCATGATCAAAGCAATGCTCATAAGTAAAGCATTTAATTGGGGTCTTGCTTACAACTTTAGAGGGTTAGTACATTATTATCATGGTAAGAAGCAGATAGGCATGGTGGTGGAGTAGTTGCTGAGAGTTTTACATCCTGATCTGCAGGGAGGGATAGAGGGAGAGGCAGAGAGAGGGAGACAGGGAGAGACAGAGAGAGGGAAAGGGAGAGAGAAAAAGAGGGAGAGAGTGAGTGAGAGGGAGAGGGAAAGGGAGAGGGAGAGGGAGAGGGAGAGGGAGAGGGAGAGGGAGAGGGAGAGGGAGAGGGAGAGGGAGAGGGAGAGGGAGAGGGGGAGGGAGATAGATTGGGCCTGACGTAGGCTTTTGAAACCTCAAAACCCACTTCCAGCAACACATCTCTAACAAGGACACACCTATTCCAACAGGACCACACCTTTTTTTTTTTTTTTTTAAAGATTTATTTCTTTTGTGAGTACATTGTTGCTGTCTTCAGACACACCAGAAGAGGGCATCAGATCCCATTACAGATGGTTGTGAGCCACCATGTGGTGGCTGGGGATTGAACTCAGGACCTCTGGAAGAGCAATTTGTGCTCTTAACTGCTGAGCCAGGACCACACTTTTTAATTCTTCTCTAAACAACCCATCAACTGAAGACTAGATATTCAAATAGTGAGCCTATGGGGCTGTTCTCATCCAAACCACCAGATACTGTGCTAAAGACACAATAAAGTTTGGCCATAGGAATTGGAGAAATCAAGCTTGTATTGACCTGGATGTTTTTTCCCTGATGGATAGATTTCATAGTAACTGAAGGTGCTATGCAGACTACAGGGAGAGAAAAATATTAGCTTTATCCAGTTGTGAGTGCTGACAGCAAGAATAACAACCAAATTCCACTATGTCCTATTTGGACATAGTCATAGTAGATGGGACATACATGTGCTTATGGGAAGAGCACCAGTTAGAGTTAGTGAGCCATGAAAAAAAGCACATAAAATTGGGAGAGGAAAGTGGGGGGATCTGGGAAGCACTGAAGCAGGGAAGTGGGAAGTAAATATAATTGAAATATATTGTATTCATATACAACATTCCCAATGAATAAATACAACTATTATATTAAACAACAGCAAATTGATAACACATGTCCTAGTTTTTTGTTTTATGCTTTGCTGTTGTTTTGCTTTCTTTTCTATTGCTGTAAACACTAGGACCAAAAGCAATCTGGGAAGGAAAGAATTTATTTGAATTTATGCTTCCACATTACATTTTAATCACTGAAGGAAGTCAGGGAAGAAACTGAAGCAGGAAACTTGAGGCAGGAAATAAATCAGAGACCAAGGAGGAACAATAGGTTACATGCTTTCGAGTTCCAAGAGAGAAGAACCAGGGTATAATTATTATTAAATCAAATCAAACAAAACCAACATTCAGCAGCCTAATTCAAATTCTATAGCTCAGTGTCCATTATCTGGAATTCAGTCATGATCTCTGGCCTCCAAAAGTCTTAGGCAGCTCCATTTTGCTGGATCTACCATCAGAAGCACACACAGCTTATGTCATTGCCTAGACTGGCTCTGTTTCGCACTTGCCACTGTCCTTGATGGTTATCCCTTGGTCCTGGAACCTACAATATACAGGGGTCTCTTCTGCAACTAAAATTGCACCTTCACCAATGACCTCTCCAAGTCATTCTTTAGGGACTCTAGTCCTGTCTCACAATGCTAAGCCTCAACCTCTTTCTATGACCCATTCAACTCTGGGGTTTCCACTGCAACTGAGGCTGCGTCTTCACCAATGACCTCTTCTGACTTTTCATGGTACCAAGGCTCAGAGTCTCTCCACACACCTTCAATTCTTCATCTTTCATACTTCATCTTTCATGTAGTGACATTTGGGAAATTCTTGTGCATTATCAAGTTGAGTTGTCAGCCTTACCACTCCAATACCAGAGCTGACCTCCAGGCAATGCTTTCCAGGGGATTTTGCCTCAATGATGCTGGTTTATTATTAATAATAACTTATTTTTTTTTCACTTATAGCTAACCACTATCAACCATTTCAGTAAAACAAAGGTTTTGTTTCAGTGGTTCTGGCCTCTTATTAATCACAGCTATTCTTCAGCCTTAGATGACCAGAAACCACATGGAGATCCTTTATAGAGTCTTTCCTCAATTTCACAAGCAAGCTGTATCTCCATACTCTGCATTTCTCAAAATACTCTTATCTTCTAGGCTCCCATGGAGCAATTCATTAAACTTTGAATACTCAATGGCTTTTCCTGATCAAAGTTCCAAACATTTCAATCGTCCTCCTCAAAAGAACATGTTCAGGTCTTTCATGGTAATCCATTGTCTGGTACCAATTTCTACCCTAGTTTTCTCTCCATTGATGTGATAAACACCATGACCAAAAGCAGCTTGGGAACCCTATGTTTGCATTGCACATCCTTGTCACTGAGAGGACCCAGGCAGGAATCTGAATCTATGGACTGAAAGACAAGTTCTGGAAGAATGCTGACTATGCATTGCTTCCTCAGCTTGCTTTCTTACACAGTCGAGGACCAGTTGCTCAGGGGTAGCACTGCTCTCAGTGGGACAGGCTCTAGCACATCAATCATTAATCAATTAAAAAAAAAACAAACCAAAAAGCCACATACTTGCCTACAGGCCAATCCATAGAGGCATTTTCTTAATGGAGGTTCCCTTTTGTCAGATGATCTTGGATTGTGTCAAGTTGACAAAAAACAAAAACAAACAAACAAAAACAAACAAAAACAAAAAACAAAACAAAAAACCACACACACAAACAAAAGCAACACAACCCAAACCAAACAAAATAAGAAACAAACAAAACCAAAAAATCAAAACAAAACCATAACTCATTAGCAGAAGCAGATGATGCTTACAATTCCTCCAAGTTCTGCAGCTTGATTGAGATGTAGCTTAGCTCAATTTGGCCACAGCTAACTTGCTAACTACTGGGAAACATTTTTCTCTAAGCAATTGCTATTGAGGAGCAAGAAATCCTTTCGGCTTAGTCTTTCTTTAGATGAATTTGGATCTTTGCAAAGAGCCTATCATGGGAGGGTTTTTCCACAAGGACAATTTTCTCGTTTTCTTTGTACAGTAGAGGAGATTTCTTTGTAATGGTGCTGAGTTGTTTACCAATTACAGGTGATTATTCAACACCCATGTAAGTACCATCCTGCCTCAAATTTCTTCTGTCAAACAAATTAGTTAATTATAGTTAAATTCTGCATCACTTGGTTCCCATAAAATGAGAGAATGAAATCAGATTCTTTTTTTTTTTTTTTTTTTTTTTGGTTTTTCGAGACAGGGTTTCTCTGTGTAGCCCTGGCTGTCCTGGAACTTACTCTGTAGACCAGGCTGGCCTCGAACTCAGAAATCCACCTGCCTCTGCCTCCCAAGTGCTGGGATTAAAGGCGTTCGCCACCACTGCCCGGCAAAATCAGATTCTTGGCAAAATTATCTCTGAGATGGTCTACCCAAGTTCTTGATAGAGTCTTTTCTCTCCTGTGAAACGTTATCAGCTGGGCCTCCGGTGTATAAGTTCCTCAGTGTCACTGTTTTCTGAGATCCCCTAAAATAGCCCCTTAAGCTTTGCCTCCAGCATCAGTGGCTTTTCTTACCCCAAATTACAAGTTCTTCCTAGTTATCCTACAAAACAGCTCCAAAGGTCTAAAAGCCAGGTTCATTACAGCAATGACACCATTTCTGGTATTTTCCTTTTCTGTTTCTGTGACAAAACACACTGACAAAAACAATTTAAGCGAGAAAGGGTGTATGTATATGGTTTACAATTTCAGGTCCCAGACCATCATTATAGAGAAGTCAAAGTAAAAGGAACTTTATGCAGATAGTCACATGACACCCACAGTCAAGGGCAGAAAGCAATGAATTAACATATGCATGCTTTTGCTCAGCACTTCTTTGACTTGGACACAGAACAGGCTCTTATGCCCAGGGACTCAGTGGGTGGGTCTACCCATCTCAATTAATGCAATCAAGCAGTCTGCCACAGACTTGTTTGCAGCCTAAACTAATCAAGGTAATCCCACATTGTAACTTCCTCCCCTGGTGATTCTATTGTGTATTAAGTTGGCAATTAAAACTAGCCTTTACAAGACAGAAGGTTTATTCTTAAGGTTCATATGTTGGAAGAAAGAACTGACTTCTGGAAGTTGTCCTGTGACCTCCTCACAGATGCTGTAGAATACATAAAATAAATGAATAACTACAAATAAAATTTAGATTAAAAAACTGCCCCAAACCATTGACTTCAAACTTTTCAAAAATAACCACCAATGTAGCTTTTTAAACATACAATATTTGAATTTTAACCTTGTGGATTTGGATTCAGTCTGGATTGAGTAGTGCTGGCTTCTAGTCAGCTTCCTTGTCTTGTAGGAGTTGACTTTTTATTTTTTTCCGAAGTCTACATTGTATCACTTCATGTACTCAGCTTGAAATTGGGTTTAGGAAATGCTACAAACTATAGATTCCTCCTCTTGGAGTTCTGTTGTAAAACATTTAGTAGCATATCATTGGTCTGGGGCCAGTGCTGACTCTCAGTTACCTCACACTCAGGGAGTGAATGTTCTAGTCAGTGTTACTGTTTCTCATTTACGATGAGCTGTGCATATATAGTAATTTCAACCTTTTATCCTCTTTTCTCCCAAATAATTTTGTTTCAGGAACATCTGTTAGCCTTCTTTATTTGAATATTGGAGTTACTTTAATAAAAGGAGATCAAATGATGTAAATGATCTCTTTGTCACTTGATTAGGTTTCTGTTGTTGTTGTTAGTGGTTTGTTTGTTTGTTTATTTGAGACAATCTCTCTACATAGCCCTGGTTGTCCTGAAACTCACCATGTAGGCCAGCCTGGCCTCAAGCTCACGGGAATCTACCTGTTTCTGCCTACCGAGTGCTGGATAAAAGGCATGCACCACTGTGTCTGGCTTTCATTAGATTGTGCTAAAGAGAAAACAGTCGATATTAATTTACTACTGCACATAAAACATGTTCTACACAATTAAAATATTTATGTAACTTCAGTTAATCAGTTTTAATACAATTGTTTTGTCAGAAACTTAGATTATAGCCTTCCAAAGACCATAATTTAATAAATAATTTCTGTGCTCAAGCTAACTTGCTATCATGGTAATATTTCATGGGATTTGGAGGTAGGAGAGCCAGCCTCCTAGTACTTTGTCTAGTTAATTTTCTGTTGTTGTAAGAGAATACTACAGACTGGGACATTTATAAATGAGTACAGATTTCTTTGGCTGATGGATCTGGAGACAGGGATGTCCAACATCATCCTTACAGTCCCTAGTAAGTGCGTTCATTCTGTACCATTCCATGGTGGAAGGTAGAAGGACAAGTGTCTTAGTTACTTTTTATTTTTTATTGAAACAGCATGACCAAGGCCACTTATAAAGGAAAGCATGTAACTTGGAACCCATGCTTCCAGAGGGTTAGTCAGTGAGCATTAAGGCTGGAAACACTGTGCTAGGCAGGCAGTCGTGATACTGAAAGACCCCCGCATATGAGGGGGACCCTCACTCCAGTCTCAGGATAGCACGACCCCCCAAGGAACTCACGAGAGACCATTCTTGCTGCAATCACATGAGGTTTATTCAGGGGACCAGTGCACTGGGGTCGAGCTTGTAACCTACGCAGAGGCAGAGGAGTTCGACCCTGAGCAGCTAAAGTCAGTGGTATTTAAAGAAAAAAACCATAAAGCAAGGAAATTCTATGCATCATGGGAAAGTATAGAATGTTCTAAATTTGTCATAAGGCGGTTGCGATAACATTCCTGAGGTTAGCTATTTCCTGGGGTCAGTTCCTGGAGCCGGAGGGACAGCCCCAGGGGTCAGGCCAGGATCATCCGTTTCTCATGGGAAAGCATAGGCAGTGGAATATGGCTATATTATCTCTGGCTTTAATTTTGCTAAGGGGGGTCTAACTTCCTTATAATTGGCTCGAGTCTTTCAATACCTGAGCAGTAGCAGAGAGCTTACAAATGATCCATATACAAGAGGTGGGAGGGGTGTGTGTGTGTGTGTGTGTGTGTGTGTGTGTGTGTTAGTTAACTGGGAACTGTTCAAGCTGTTGACAACTTGAAACCCTCTGCTACTGGCACACCACTCCCATGGTCCTTCCCAAGCAGTTCTACCAACTGGAGACCAAGCATTCAAATACATGAGCCTATGGGGACCACTCTCATTCAAGAGAAGTCAAAACTTTTAATCCATCAGTTTTGATGGTTATTAACCCACCACGATGAGATTATGAACCAATCACCTGTGACTTAGCTTTGCTTTTTAACATTGCTACATTGAGGATGAAGTTTCCAGCACATGGATTTTGGGGAACACAATGAAATGATAGTAGTTGTGTTCCTGTTCCTCCTTCCTGTTGGTACTTCTCGTGATTTTTAAATAAACTTGTTATAAAAAACCTGCAAATAAAAAAATGCCACAAACCACAAATGTCCATGGCAGAGTTAAACCTAGAAAATCAGTTAGCTTTATATCCTCTTTTGAAAGACCCCTGAGCTGGGGAGACCCTCACTCAAATCTTGGGACGGTGCGACCCCCCCAAGAACTCATGAAAGACCGTCCTTGTTGCAATCACACGAGGTTTATTGGGGGGGGGGACCAGTGCACTGGGGTCGAGCTCGTAACCTACACAGAGGCAGAGGAGTTCGACCCTGAGCAGCTGAAGTCAGGGGTATTTAAAGAAAAAACCATAAAGCAAGGAAATTCTATGCATCATGGGAAGGTATAGAACGTCCTAAGTTCATCATTCCTGCAGTTAGCTATTTCCTGAGACAAAAGGTGTAGGTTAGCCATTAGGAACAATCCTGCTGTTAGCTATTTCCTGGGACAAAAGATGTGGATGGTTGTGATAACAATCCTGCAGTTAGCTAATTTCCTGGGACAAAGGATGTAGGTTAGCCATTAGGTGGTGGAATATGGCTATATTATCTCTGGCTTTAATTTTGCTAAGGGGGGTCTAACTTCCTTATAATGGGCTCGGGTCTTTCACTTTCATAAGGCGTGTCTGTTACCTACATTTATCTTTCTGCAGCTCCTAATATTTCTTTTAAAACTTTTATTTATTAATTCTCTCATGTATTACTTTTGGACCTCAGTTCCTACTACCCCCAACCCCTCCCACCCTTCCTTCCCCCAATCCACTCCTCCTCCATTTTCCTTCAGAAATGAACAGACCTCCCATGGATATAAGCCAGCCATGCATAGTAAGTTTATGCAGTAAGACTAGGCACATCCCCTCATATTAAGGTTGGACAAGACAACTCAGTAGGAGAGAAGGGGTCACAAAGGCTGGCAAAAGAGTCAGAGACAATCCCCACTCCTACTGTTAGGAGTCCTACAAGAAGGCCAGGCTACACAACCATAACATACACAAAAAGGGCGTAGGTCAGACCTGTGTAGGCATCCAGATTGTTGGGTCAGTCTCTGTGAGTTCCTATGAGTCCACACTAGTGAGTCTGTGGGTTTCTTTTTGTGTCTTTGACTCATCTAGCTTCTACAATCCTTTCTCTTCCTCTTTTGAAGGATTTCCTGAGCTTCACCTAATGTTTATGAGTCTCTGTATCTGTTTCTATCAGATGCTGGATGAAGCCTCTCTTATGACAGTTTGGCTAGGCACCAGTCTATGAGTATAGCAGGATATCATTAGGAATCATTCCATTGACTTTTTTTTTTTTTTTTTTCAGTCCTGTTTGATTCTATCCTAGGTCTCTCAGCTATACTGCCTCTGGTTACTGGCCCTCCAGGCAGTGTCAGTGTGGGCTCCCTCTTGTGGCATGGGTCTCAAGCTGGAACAGTCATTGGTTGGCCACTTCTACAAGTTCTGTGCCACCTTTACCTCACTCAGCACATCTTACAGGGAGAACAAACATTTTGTTGTTAGGTTGTTGTCTTAATCCCTCCACTGGAAGTCTTGCCTGGTAGTAGGAGATGGCCAATTCAGGCTCTGTATCCACCATTACTTGGAGTCTTAGCTAGGGTCACCCTAATAGATTCCTGGGGGTTTCCATTGCAGTAGGTTTCTATCTTACCATTGAAACGCCACATTTATCTCTCCCAAAATTCTTTCCCTCCATCCCTGCCCCCTAATCTGATTCCTCCTGTTCCCATTCACAATTGCCCCTACTCCTCCCATGATATCTATTCTATTTCAAGCATCCTCCCTGAGTCCTCTTCGTTACTTAGATTCTCAGAGTCTGTGGACTGTAGCATGATTACCCCTTACTTTACAGCTAATATTCACTTATAAGTGAGTTCATGCTTGTCTTTCTGGGTCTGGGTTACTTCACTAGGATGATTTTTTTCTAGTTCCATCCATTTGTCTGCAATTTTCATTATGTTATTATTTTTTTTTAGCAGCTGAGTAACACTCCATTGTGAAAATGTTCCACATTTTTCTTTATTCATTCTTTGGTTGGAGGACATCTAGGTTGTTTCCACTTTCTGGCTAACATGAATAAAGCTAAAATAAACATAGGTGAGTTGGTGTCCTTGTGGTAGGTTGGGTATATGTGCAGGAGTGATATAGCCTGGTCTTGAGGTAGATGGAATCCCAATTTTCTGAGAAACCACCATATTGATTTCCGAAGTAGCAGTACAAGTGTGCACTTTCACCAGCAATGGAGGAGTGTTCCCCTGCTCCAAATCCTAGCCATCATGAGCTGTTCTTTGGAAAGTTGATTGGATGGTGTTTTGCTGGGGCAAACACGTGAAGGAACGTTTTGTTAAAGTGGACCCAGGTGAAAGGCAAAGACAGACTCGTTAAGGAACACTGAAGCAGACATAGGACAGAGGATGTTCTGCTAAAGCAAGTATATGAAAGGACTCGCGATAAAAGATTCTTTGCTAAGGACACACATGTATTGGTCTGCCTTACATTGCGTAGCTGAGCTGCATTTGTTGGGATGCCATAGAGAGAAAGACACCAAAAAACTTCTGATGGTGTACTGCAGTTGATTGCCTCTTTTGCGGATGCGGGCTGGTTGGATGGACATACTGAGGCAAGACCCATGCTGAGGCAAGGCTCGTGGAGGACTCATGATGTTTGGAGGATATAAATAGGACTCCATGGAATGATGGAAACACAGCTTGACTTGCTGGTACAGCTAGCTGTGCAACACTTGTGGATCTTGAGTCTTCACTGATCTTCGCTTTGCTGAGAGAAGCACAGCCGAGAACATCTCCTGGTGTTCCTGTTGGTCCCGCCTGCTGACTCAAGCCAAGGCTGAGGCCTGGCTGTCTCTGCTAGGTCATGTCACTGCTGCTGATTCATGTTTGCTATCCCAACTCTACCGAACTGGACTGCTGGTATATCCATGAGGTGTTTGCAAGTGGATTGAGCTGTTGCTGCCTGCTAACCGCTGGTCCGAGCCAGGGGGAGGGAGCACAAGTGAGGATAGGAGCGTGGGCTGCCTTGGCTACTTTCCCGCTCTGTGCCTGGTTCCAGTTGCTGTGCGATCCTGCAAGACCCGCCTGTCGGCTCGTGCCCCGTATCGAGTCAGGTCCGGGCAGCTAGAGATGGGGCAGGCCGTGGGTGCTAGCTGCCTCGGCCCCTCTCCAGCTCTAAGTCCAACGTTGTGCTTGCTCAGCACTCGCGGCCCTGCGTCAAGTCTTGGCCGCAACATGTTCCCCACAATACCTGTCGGTGCGCCCCACCTCTCGGCCTGGAGAGCGGGTCTCTTTCCGGCCAAAGTGTTACAGCTTGTGGAATAAAAGGCTCTTGGACACCCGAGCAGTTTGCACCTTTATTCCTTCTGGATAGCGGGTGGTGGGCACGCATGGGAGCGGGCAGGGCAGGCAGGTGGAGGAGGGGGAGAGCGAGAGAGAGCTACTCGGGTCAGGATGCTCTAAAATACTGTTTGGGAGGGGTCAGAGATTTGGTAACCGATACTTTCCATTGGCTTGGTTTGGGGACTTTGTGGTACCTCATTTGCTTGCCCAGGACTCAGGGTTGCTTTCTATGTGACAAATCTCATGTGCCAGGCCTCTCTCTAGACAGGGGTTATGAAGGCTGTAGCTGTTTACAGGAGTCTTCCGGAGCGGTGGCCAAAAGCATAATCTGGTCCCTTGTGAAAATTTCACGGGCTCTCCCAGGATTTTTAGCCTGAGCTCAACCGGGTGTCAGATTGCCTGCCACAGACCACTGCCCCACACTAACCTGTGAACTGAACTGCTGATTTCCAGACAACACAGATGGGAGTTGCTCCAAGGATCCTTTCTAAACAGGTCCATTTCCCTGTATCCTTTCTTTTCCACTACCTATGCTGGGTGGTGGGTTACAAGGGAGGTTAAAGCTTGTAAAAACCATCATTAAAAATAGGATTTAAAAAAATAAAGTCACAAGCTGTCACTTCTGATATTGATCTTAGCTATTCTGTTGGATATAAGATGAAATCTTAGAGTTGTTTTGATTTGCTGATGGCTAAGGATGTTGAACATTTCCTTAACTGTTTTTGGCCATTTGAGATTCCTTTATTGAGAATTTTCTGTTTGTTGATGTCTACTTTCTCGAGTTCTTTATATATTTTACATATTAGCCCTCTGTCAGATTTGAAATTGGTGAAAATCTTTTCCTGTTCTAGAGGCTGTCATTTTGTCCTATTGACAGTATCATTTGCCTTAGAGAAGGTTTTCAGTTTTAAGAGGTCCCACTTATTAATTGTTGATCTTAGTGTTTGCTTTATTGATGTTCTATTCAAGAAGTTGTCTCCTGGGTCAATGAATTCAAAGCTATTCCCCACTTTTTCTTCTATCAAGTTCAGTGTATCTGGTTTTATGTTGGGGCCTTTGATCTACTTGGACTTGAGTTTTGTGAAGGGTGATAGATATGAATCTATTTGCATTCTTCTCCATGCAGACATCAGTTAGATCAGCGTCATTTTTTGAGGATGCTTTTCCCCCATCATATAATTCTGGTGGCGGCTTCTTCTTCTTCTTCTTCTTCTTCTTCTTCTTCTTCTTCTTCTTCTTCTTCTTCTTCTTCTTCTTCTTCTTCTTCTTCTTCTTCATAAAAAATCAGGTGCCAATAGGTGTGTAGCTTTACATCTGGGTCTTTGATTAGATTCTATTGATCAATCTATCTGTTTTTATACCAATACCATGTGGTTTTTATTACCTTAGCTCTGTAGTAGACCTTGAAATTAGTGATGGTGATAACTCTGGAAATTCCTTTATTTTTCAGAATTGTTTTGGCTATCCTGGTTTTTTGCCTTTCCATATGAAGTTGAGGGTTTTCCTTGAAAGGTCTATAAAAAAATGTGTTGGAATTTTGATGGGAATTGCACTGAATCTGTAGGTTGCTTTTGCTAAGATGGTCGTTTTTACTATGATAATCCTACCAATCCATTAGCATGGGAGATCTTTTTATCTTCTTATATCTTTCTCAATTTCTTCAAAGACATGAAGTTCTTGTCAGACAGGACTTTCACTTGCTTGGTTAGAGTTATGCCAAGATTCTTTACATTATTTGTGGCTATTGTGAAGGGTGCTATTTCCCTGATTTTTTTCTTAGCCTGTTTGTCTTTTGTATATAGGAAGGTTGTTGATTTTTTCTTTTTTCTTTTGAGCTATCTTGTATCTAGCCACTTTGCTGAAGGTGTTTATCAGCTATATGAGTTCCCTGGTTGAATTTTTGGGGTTGCCTATGTATACCATCATATCAACTGCAAATAATGATACTTTGACTTGTTCCTTTCCAATTTGTATTCCCTTGATCTCCTTTAGTTGTCTTATTGCTCTGGTTAGAACTTCAAGTGCTATATTGAATTGATAGGGAGAGAACAGACATTCTTGTTAGCTCCTGATTTTAATGGAATTGCTTTAATTTACTCTCTCTTTGATTTGATGTTGGCTATGGGCTTGCTGTAAATTGCCTTTATTATGTTTAGGTACATTCCTGTATCTCTGATCTCTCCAATGTTTTTTTGAATCGTGAAGTGGTATTGGATTTTGTCAAAGGCTTGTTCAGCATATAATGAGATGACCATTTCTTTTATTTTTTCTTTCATTTGGTTTATATGGTGGCTTATATGAACAGGTTTTCATGTGTTGAACTATCCCTGCAGCTCTGAGATAAAGACTACTTGATCATAGTGGATAATCTTTTTGATATGTTCTTGGATTTTATTTGTGATTATTTTATTACTTTTTAAATCAATGTTTATGAGGAAAATTTGTCAACAATTTTCTTTCTTTGTTGAGTCTTTATGTGGTTTGGGTATCAGGATGACTCATTAAATGAATTTGGCAATTTTCCTTCTGTTCTCTTTTGTAGAATAATTTGAGGACTATTGGTATTATTAGCCTTTTTTTTGAAAGTCTAGTAGAATTTTTCACCAAAACTATCTGGCCCTGGGCTTTTCTTTTTCTTTTCCTTTTTTTTTTTTGGTTTGGAGACTTTTAATGACTGTTTCTATTTCCTTAGAGGATATAGGTCTATTTAAATGATCTGATCTTGCATTAAGTTTGGTAAGAGGTATCTATTAAGAAAATTGTCATATTCTTTTGGATTTTCAAATTTTGTAGAGTACAGGTTTTTTAAGTATGACCTAATAATTCTATGGATTTACTCAGTGTCTGTTGTTATGCTCCTCTTTCCATTTTTATTTTGTTAATTTAGATATTCTGTCTTTTAGTTAGTTGTATAAGGGTTTGTCTATCTTGTTGATTTTTTCAAAGCACTAACTCTTGATTTCATTGATTCTTTGTATTCTCTTCGTATCTATTTTATTGATATCAGCCCGCAGTTTGATCATTTCCTACTCTCTGTTCCTCTTGGCTATGTTTGTTTCTATTTGTTCTAGAGCTTTCAGGTGGGCTACTAAGTTGCTGATATGAGAACTCTCTAATTTCATTATAAAAACACTTAATGCTGTAAACTTTTCTCTTATCACACTTTCATTATGTCCCATAAGTTTGGGTATGTTTTGACTTCATTTTCATTGAATTCTAGGAAAATTTTAATTTCTTTCTTTATTTCTGCCTTGATGCAGTAGTCACTCAGTAGAGAGCTGTTCAGTTTCCATGAGTTTGTCAGCTTTCTTTTGGTTCTGTTATCTAACTTTGAACTCTGGTGGTCTGGTAAGATATAGGAGGTTATTTCAATTTTCTTGTATCTTTTGATACTATTTTTGTGACTGTGTATGTGGTCAGTTTTGGAGAAAGTTTCATGAGGTATAGAGAAAAAGATATATTCTTTTGTTTTGGGGTGAAATGTTCTAAAGATATCTGTTAGTTCCATTTGATTTATAATGCCTTTTAGCTGCATTATATCTCTGTTTAGTTTTTGTCTGGAAGACCTGTCCATTGGTGAGAGTCTGGAAGTATTGAAGTTTCCCACTACTAATGTGTGAGGTTCAATGTGTGATTTAAGCTTTAGTAAAGTTTCCTTTACAAATGAGGATGACCTTGCATTTGGGATATAGATGTTCAGAATTGAAACAAACTCTTTTTCCTTTAATGAATATGAAGTTTCCTTTCCTGACTCTTTTGACTAATTTTAGTTGGAAGTCCAGCTTGTTTCTTGGGTTCATTTGCTTGGAAAAATCTTAGCCTTTACTCTGAGGTTATGTGTATTTTTGCTTTTGAACTGTGGTTTTGTCTGTTTGTTTTTTGTTTTTTATTTTTTTGTATGCCACTGAAGGATGAATTCTGTTTTTGCATCCACTTTGTTAACTTGAGTTGTTTTATTGGGGGAATCATTTCATTGAGATTGAGAAATATTACTTACCAATGACTGTTAATTTCTGTTATTTTGTTGTTATTGGTAGTGGTAGTGTATGTGTGTGTACACATGTGTGTATGTGCCTGTGTGTGTGTGTTTCCCTTTTTTTCCTTTTGCTGTGTAAGATTATTTTATTTCCTGTGTTTTCTTGGGTATAGTTAGACTTCTTGGGTTAGAGTTTTCCTTCTAGTATCTTCTGTAGGGCTAGAATTGTGGCTAGATATTGTTTAAATTTGACTTTGTCAAAGGATACCACATTTTCTCCATCTATAGCTATGGACAGTTTTGCTGTGGATAGTAGTCTGTATTGGCATCTGTGGTCTCTTAGAGTCTGTAAGACATCTGTCCAGGCCCTACTTGCTTTTACAGTTTCCACTGAGAAACAGGTGTAAGTCTAATAGGTCTGTCTTTATATGTTATTTGGTCTTTTTCCCTTAGCAACTTTTAATATTCTTTCTTTGTTCTATATGTTTAATGTTCAATTATTATGTGGTAGGGGTGGGTTTCCTTTTTTGGTTCCATTCCATTGGCATTCTGTAAGCTTATTGTGTTTTTAGACATGTCCATTTTCAGGTTAGGAAATTTTTTTTCTATGATTTTGTTAAAAATATTTTCTGGGTCTTTGAGATGGGATTTTTCTCCTTTCTCTTATTCCTATTATTCATAGATTTGTTCTTTTCAGTGTGTCCCAGATTTCCTGTCAGATTTTGAGTCAGAAACTTTTTTAGATTTAACATTTTCTTTGAGCAATGTATTAACTTCATCTATTGTATCTTTTACCCCTGAGATTCTCTCTCCCATCTCTTACATTCTGTTGGTGATGCTTGAGTCTGTAGTTCTTGTTCATTTAATTAAAAATTTTCTCATTTAAGATGCCCTTTGTGTTTTATTTATTGCTTCTATTTCCATTTTCAGGTCTTGAACAATTATATTCATTTTCTTTACCTGTTTTTCTTTTCTTTTCTTTTCTTTCTTGGCTTTCTTTAAGGGATTTATTAATTTCTTCCAATTGTTTGTTTTTTTTCTGAAATTTTAAAGGGGTTTATTCATTTCCTATCTAAGGACCTCTATTTTCCTCATAAAATTGGCTTTAAGGTCATTGTCTTGTGCTTTGCTGAGTTGGAATATACAGTGCTTGTTGTAGAAGGATAGCTGGGCTCTGGTAGCGCCATATTGCCCTGACTGTTGTTAACTGTGTTCTTATGCTGTACTCTAGGCATCTAGAATTGGTATAATTATAGGTTTTGGCTGATTTCTGAGTTTATCTTTGTTGGATGGATATTTTCCCCCTTGTTTTCTGTCTTCTCTCTGCTCTTCTAACCTGAGTGGTTCTGGTGACTAGGAGTCCTTAGGTCCATTGGCAGCCCAGGTCACCTCTGGGATTTAGGGTGCCACTGTAGCCTCTAGGGTTCTGAAGTTGTGGGAACTGGTGTGGCCTCTCATAGCACTGGGGCTTTCTGCCGGAGTTGTGGGCTGGGATATGGGATCAAGGAGAGAGGTGCTGTTGGGAAAAGCTGAGCAGGCTCTGAGGAAGCATTGGATGGCTTGGGATGGGTCTTACTAGGGGGTTTTCCTGCTGATTTTATGTCCTTTTTATTACTATTGTTATTATTAATAGCTAATTGAGTCAAATTTGTGCTGACCATGAATGTATTGCTGCGGAGCCATCTACTAGGACATGGGCAACTTCTAGTACCATAGTCTCAAAGAAAAGTAAATCTTCCTGCCTTAGAGGCCATCAGCAGCAGTGGCCTATCACATATGGATGGGGACCAGAGAGCCTCTCTTATATCCCTGCTGGAATTCTGACTGGTTTGATTTTATGTAGGTATTCCGTGGGTTATCATAGAGGCTGTGAGTTGATATGTATATCAGCCATGTCATAGCTAGAAGCCAGCATTTCACAGGACTCCTACCCATCATTGCCACCCATTCTTTCTACCCACTCTTCTTAAATTAAAAAGCTTATTTCAATGTGTGGGAGTTTTGCAGGCAGTTATGTCTGTGTACCAATTGCATGCCTGGTACCCTCAGAAGCTCTAAGAGGGCATCAGATCCCTTGGAACTGGAGTTACAGTTGGTTGTGAGCTGCCGTGTAGATTCTAGGAATCACACTTTGGTTTTCCAGAAGAGCAGCAAGAATCCTTAACCACTGAATCATCTTTCCAGCCTCCTACTCTTTCATGACATTTTCTGAGCCTTGTAGTGAGTGATGTTGATATAGATGATTAATCTATGACTGAGCACTAACAATTACTTATGCTCAGACTCTTAGACAAGTTGTGAGTCTCTGCTTTAACTGCTTCCCACTTAAAAAGGAAACTTCACTGGGCAAGGTTGAGATCAGCACAAATGTCTGGATATAAACATAAATGCCAAGAAATAGTCTGACAGCATGACTATTTAGTAAAACAACACTAGTAAGTTTCCCATTAGGACCTGTGGTCTTCCAAGTGATGGGCTTCACTCTAAGTTTATAGTATTAGATATAAAATCCCTCCCTCGGAGCAGAAAGTAGCTGGCTTCCTCCATGACTCTCAAGCCACTATTGCATTAATTGGAACCACTTGCCTAGTGATGGGTATTGTTGCTTACAATCTAGTGATGGTGGAAAATCAAGAGCAAAGGTGATTGCTTGTGTTATTTTAGGTGCCTCTGGGGCCTTGCTGACCAATAATTCATAGTAAGATATCCTGTTACTGGCATTAAGATTATTATTAAATAATCCATGTCTTCTGAGAGCAGTATTGTTCATCCACAGGGGCTAGCCAAAAGTAGCAATATATAAATAACTCTTATGGAAATCCAGTAGTCTGTAAAGTTATCTAGTAGAAAAAAGTTATCAGTGGTAATTATATTTTATGTGATAATTTACATAAAAGATTTTATACCTTTGAAAACATACACTGAATGTTATTATTGGATATTTCTACTCCTTAGCCCATAATTTATTTTTATGTTCATAATACTGTGTTTTGCTGTAGAGATAATATTTGAATATTTGTTTTGAATAATCAAATAATTCACAAGTTAAAATGTTTTTTAAGAAAAGGCCTAGAGTAAAGCTGCCATGAAAACTATCACTGGAGTTCTGTTCTGTCCCCTGAGATAACACATATCAGTTGCTTATGTATCCTCACACAGCTGTGTAATAAAAGGATAGAAGGGCTTAGCTTCCTCTACTTTGCACACATGCTAGGGCATCTTGTACAGTTTTTCACAGATTGTTGGACAATGTTCCAAAGCCCAGTAGAGTCTCTAAGAGTGCCCCCTTCCCCACCTCCATCGTTCCCACACTGTGTCTCTTCCTCTATCCCTTTAAGTAGCTGGCTGAAAACAGATTTTATTTTGTAGATGTTTTGCTGTTTGTTATCCACTCTCCTTTGGTGGACATGTACATTGCTTCTCATCTTTCCGCTATAAGCTTCATTACAGAAATGCCATTTTATATAGGTCTTTTCACCTGTACGTCAATATATTTGAGAGAACATTTTGAGGTGATATTTCAGGATTAAAAGTACTTTTTAAAAGTAATTTTGATAAGTACTGTGATGTGTCCCTCTGAGGGGGTTGTACCCATTCACATGTGTAAATGTCTGTCTTCACTGCCTGGCCAAACAGTACCATTAATCTTCTGTATTATTGCTCATCTGCTAAGTGAAGAATTGTATTTTGGTGAAGTTTTAATTTTCATCACTTTTTCTATTCTTCATGTGCTTAAGAGTTATTTGTGTTTCATTTTTCTACCACCTGTCTATACATATCTTTTGCCTATTTTTCCTTTGGGCCATTTGTTATTATATAATAAATGGTCTTTCTTATTTATTGGCTTGTGATATGGTTGCAAGTGTTTATTCCAATTTGTCATTTTTATTTTGCCATTGCTTATGGTGGCTTTTGTTGCAAATATTGTTTTAAAGTTTTTGTCTGTGTTGTAAAATTTGTCATTCTTTTGATTTATAGTTTCTGTGTCATATTTAAATAGGTCTCCCCTCCATCAACATTACAGAGATAATTCTTCTTGGCCACTTGTAATTCTTTTATGCTTTCATTTTTACAATTGCCTCTTTCATCTATTGGGAATTTATCCTGTTATAGAATGTGAGCCATAGCTTTAATAATGCTTTTTTAGATGCCTATCCAATAGCATCTATTGAATAATCCATCTTTTCTTCACATATTTGAGATGCAGCTTTGATACCTTTGTTATATTTACAATTATGGTACAGACTCTGAATCAAGGTCTGTGTTAGATTCTATGGAAACTTTAATAGGGTAATATATTAACAATTCATGTGGTCAGAAATTGCCATCTCAGTATGATGGCACAGCTAACAAACAAAGATAAAATAGTGGGTTGATTTCAAGGAAAGCTTCACAGAAAGGTGGGCATTTGTTTTTTCCTTGACAGATGTACATGAAAATAGATAATGAAAACACTAAAAAAAGAAATGGATAAAAAAGGGATGGAGGATGCTTGTTCATAATAATTAACCAAACAGACTGGACAAGGAAAGAGGGAAGGCAAATGCTGATTAGCAAATGCTTAAACTGGGTTCATTTCCTATAAGAAAACCAGTGAAAATGTTTTCATTTCATAGGAGCACATCTTAAAACCCTAAGGGGAAATTATTGTTATAAATTATGTTTTTTAAATGTATTTCTCCTAGTTAAAATGTAGGCATAAGGATATTTGTAAAAAATGGCCTCACTCTCAACCTGTACCAGACCAGCATACTGAGAATAGCAGTTGACATGCCAGCATAGACAGGGGAATTCCACATGGTTCTGTCCCTAGATAAAGAGCTAGACAAGGGTCATGACTGCTGAGAAACAGAAAATCTATTGCTTCTAGTGATGAGCTCCTAAATGAGCTCCAAGTGGTTAGTGTTGGGTATATGTATATAAAAGCAAAAATAACTGGGCACTGTAGGTTACATACTCATGTATGTATATGTATATACACGCACACATACATATGTCTATACATGAAACAGTCACTAAAGAAAAGATCATGAATTTGGGAGGAGTTAGAAAGTAGTGAGGAAGTTACTAGAGTGTAGCAGATTCAGTGTCATGTATGAAATTCTAAGAAAAACACTACTAAAAATGAAAAAAAAATCAAATTTAATTTTTATATTTATATTGTCATAATGTAACATTTTGTTCTTACTATTCTGAAAGTTAATTTTGCAGATCCATTTGAAATTTTGTACAAGTCATCTTTCTCGAATGACAACAGATAAAATTTCTTTCTTGTATAAATGGCTCCCATCCTTTGTGTGGCTACAAATTTCATGATCTGGCTACTTCTACCATCACACATCCTGCCTTCATACCTCCCTCAAACCCTGCAGTTCTCTACATGCTACTTAATTTCTATATTTTGATCTGATTCTTCTAGTTTAAGATAAGTGCTCAGTGAATTTTTAGTTTAATGATTTCCCTCAACTTCATTCTTTCTGTAAGACCGCTCTCCTGTGACGTCTTCTTTGATCACACCTAGGCAAGTATAATTGCTCATGTATATCCACCCACCCACCGGCACACATATCTTCAAAATCTTAAGGTCTAGGTCCAGGTCTAGAGCTAGATATAGGACTGGGTTCTCTCCCTTTCCCTTCCTTTCTCTCTCTTCCTCGTGATCCAACATCTAGCAAAGCATATGGTGTAAAATTTGATATAGTTAATAAACAAGTGAAATGCTATGCCTTCCTCTTTTTATTGATTTATTATCGTCCTCTGTCTGGCTGTTTTCCTTTGGGGCATCTGACACCTTTGCATCAACAGATCCAAGAAGGGCGAAGCAGAACCTGGGATGAATAGGTCCCATGGGGCTCTGGTCTGTCCAGGAATGCAGGGAGTGCTGCAGCTCTTAGAAGTGAGGAGGTTTGGGTACCCCATGAAGGGCAGGCAGCCCTGGTAAGGCTCTCTCAGCTACTGTAGCAGCTACCTAGGGGTGGGGGAGGTTCAAGGTCCAGTGGTGAATGCTTTGGGAGAGAGAACTCTTCCCCAAGTGTTACAGCTCAGTAAAGACAGTTACTTTCAGATGATCCTCAGTGAAGTAACTTGTGCGCTTTATTCCATGTGGACTGGGAATACATGAACATTGAGGAATGAAATGGGATTTAGGAGTAGATGCTTCCCATTGGCTGAGTTTGAGATGTTAGTGATGCTCTATTTGCATGGGGAAGGACTCCAGGTGCTACTTTACATGACTGACTGCTCTTGGTCCTTTTAGTTGGGTGTTATTGTTACCTTTTCCAGAGCAGATACAGAGACAATTAGGAACTGCTTCACTCCTGTCAGTCTCAGATCTCTGAGATTCCCCAGTGTCTGAGCTCACTCAACCTTGCCAGATCTTATGCCTGTCTGGTGGCATGGCCCACTTGCCCTACAGTTTAAAGCACTTATTTTTCAGTTGACTATATTGTTTTTACATTTCAACAAATTTTTACTCTGTTTAGAATGCAATTTTATAACTGTGACTTATGTCTACTCTTATAGATAAGTTTATTCCTGTGCTCCTTATAGCAAAACTCTCCTGTGACTATTTACATGGCATGCTTAGTTCTAACACGACAGGTCTGTACACATTGCTCCAGCATGATCCCACATTTACATTTTGTGTTAGGTTTCTTATAGTCTGAACCTTTGCCTAAAACTTTTGTTGTTATGTTATAATTTTCAGTTATAGCTTTTATTTTTCCCCACAAGACCATGAGTTACAGAAGGCAGGAAACATCAGATATTTGAACATCTGTAGTGCTGAGTAGCATGATTGAGCTACTTAGTAAACTTAGCATAGTTGTTTAGTTGCATATGAATAAAGAAAAAACAAAGGCAAACAAAACTGCATTATTAATCATGATCATAATTTCTCTGTAATGAACTTAGTGGAAGAAGGATATTGATATTTTTAAAAATCTGCTCCATTTCAAAGTTTACCAAATCATTTCTTTGTTGATCATAAGATGCTGTTCATGTTGTCATGCTTATGATGATACACATAGGTTACTAGCCTATGTAACTTGAATCTTCAAGAGTTTTTTTGAAAGAAAAAAACTAGTTGGAAATATACTTTTGGAAGTATATTTATGTTGTAGATTGAAAGTTTGTTGTACCCTCAATTTATTTACTTTAATATAGTATTTTGTTATTGTTTTATGTGCAAATACAATGTATTTTTATATTCACCCCAACCATTCTCCTAATTCCTCCCAGACCCACCCACCCATTTCATGATATTTTAAAATAGCCAACTGATTCTAATTTGTGTTGCCCATATATTCATGGATATGGGCCATTTACTGGAGCATGGTCCATCTACTAGGGGATGAAATCTTAAAACAAACAAACAAACAAACAAACAAACAAACAAACAAACAAATTTTCCTCCCTTAGAGGCTATCAACTGTCAATAGTTCTTCAGTTAGTAGAAAGGACTCCCAAGACCTTTTCTTCCTCCTTGGTGGACAATTGAATTGTTTGATCATGTGTGAGTCTTGTGTAGGCAAACACAACTGCTGTTAGTTCATAAGTGAAGTGGTCCTGGAATGCCCAAATGACACTGTTTTACTCTGGTCTTCCCCAACTTTAGGCTCTTCTTAAAATCTCTCGTCCCTTCTTCTAGCCTTGTGGGATAGGGGTGTAATATAGATATCCCATTTGTGGCCGAGCGCTCCATAGACTCTTAGTCTATGCTCCTTCACTAGCTGCGAATCTCTGTATTAACCACTGTTCACTGATAAAGAAATTGATGGCGTTCTAGAGCTGCGATATCTATGCATACAGAGGTATTTAGAAGGCAATTTGATCCTCTGCCTATTCACCAGAGTGAAACAGTGTCATTTGGACATTACAGGACCACTTCACTTATGAACTAACAGCAGCTGTGTTTGCCTACACAAGACTTACACATGATCAAATAATAGTAATAGGTTTATCCCTGTTACCCATGAGACTTCAACCATAGGTTCTTGGACTATCAGTAATTTGCACAATTTTTGTATTAGAGATAATTCTGTAGGGAATAGTTTGCTTCTATGAATATTTATAAATTCTTTGATTTATAAGCATATAAACATTAAGGTGTTGCCATCTATTTGTTTGAAAGATATCTACAGAGAATAAATGTAATAACTTTGATATGATTTAAATTATTTTATCACTACTCATCTAATATATTACAGAGTATGTGTCAAATTTTATTATTTAGATTATACTTTTTGTTTTAGAACATAGTTTCTGAAATACTCATAATATTACTTTATATTTATATGAAGTTATCTAGGTTTATGATACATATGTAATATATGTGAATAATTTATTTCAGGTCTTTACAGGATGAGCATTAATGTAGGTGAAGGATTTACAAACTTACTGCCCCTGAGTTGAATCTGGTTCACCAAGTATTTTTATGAATTAAGTTTTATTTGAATACTACAGTATTCATTCATTTGCGTATTGCCTGTTGAAACTTCATGTTGTAATAGCTTGCTTTATAAAGTCATCCTCTTTACAGACAAAATTTGTTATTCTGACCTATATATTAACCTCCTAGATTAATCTGATCTTTAAATTCCAGAAATTGGTTATGTTATTGATTTGTAAGCATTTCTACCCTATTTTTGCTCCTAACATATAAAAAGTGAGGCAGTTCACTGGTAAACAAGTCTCAAGAAATCTGTATTTGAGATAGAGTATTAGTATGTAGCCCGGCGGTCCTAGAACATGTACCAGGCTGGCCTCAAACCTGTGGCAGTAGTCTTGCCTCTACCTCCTAAGTGCTAGTAGTAGGCCTGGATTGTGAGACCCTTTTGATCATCATATTCTATCTCTATTTTTAACCACAAGTACTCAAAATTTACATGAAACCCTGAGGCAGTGGTTCTCAACTTTCCTAACGCTGCAATCCTTGAACACAGCTCCTCATGTTATGGTGACACGCCCAACAATAAAATTACCTCTGTTGCTACTTCATGACTGTGATTTTGATACTGTTGTAAATTACAATGTAAAATCTGTATTTTCCAGTGTCTTAGGCAACGGCTGCTAAATAAAGGGTTGTTCAATACCTGAAAGGGTTTTGACTCACAGGTTGAGAATCACTGCCTCAAGATTTGTCATGAGATGGTATAAATTCTCTCAGGACTTTTAAATACCCAGGTGTAGAGTTAGATTTTTCAAAACCTACTTTCTTTAGAATTCTTAAACTCTTCACTCTCCCTTCTAGCTACCCAACAGAGGTAGGGGAAAAAGAAGGTTAATAGGAAAAGGGGGTTGTGGATCTGTTTAGAAGTAGTTCCTTGGGGCAATTCCACTCTTCTTTGTCAGGATATCAGTAGTTCATTTCAGTAGCAAATACCAAACATGAACCAGTAGTGGCCACATTATCCAGCAGAAACAGCAAGGCTCCACTGAATCTGCATGAGTCAGCAGAAGCAATCAAAATCAGCCGGGAGAAGTGCTTTGGCTTGTTTCTCTACAAAGTTACGACGAGCAAAGACCAGCGAAGACCAGGGAAGACCAGTCAAGCATTGCGTGGTATGGTATAGCAGTGCAAGAGCCCAGCAATGCAAGAGCATCCTCTCACTGTTTGTGTAGTTCTATTCTCTCTAAACATCATGTGCCCTTTCTAGTGTCTGTTTTCAGCAAGACATCACACGCCCTCTCACATGACAGCTTCCAGAAAAACATCACGTGACACAACTGAGTTGTTAAAGAAACTCGAAATTTCCACTTCACCCAGGACCTGATTGACTAATAATTGGGAAGACTAGGCAAAACCAGACTAACCATAATGGTATACATTGACCCTCTATGATGATCCGAATGAATGGGAAGTCCCCATATTCTTCTGCGTTTGAGTACTTGGTCCACAGGTGGTGATACTACTTGGGGAGTATTAGGAGATATGACCTTGCTAGAGGAAGCATGTCACTGGGTACAGACTTGGAGATTTCAAAATGTCTCCTATGTTCAGATTGTTCTCTCTCCTTTTTATGCATGCCTCAATATGTGAGATCTCAGCTGTTCCTGCCACCATTTCTGGTGACTGCTGACATGCTGATTCTCCAAAATAGTGGTAGATTCATCACTCTGTAATCTTTTATTTTTATTTATTTATTTATTTATTTTTTTTGGTTTTTTGAGACAGGGTTTCTCTGTGTAGCCCTGGCTGTCCTGGAACTCACTCTGTAGACCAGGCTGGCCTCCAACTCAGAAATCCACCTGCCTCTGCCTCCCAAGTGCTGGGATTAAAGGCGTGTGCCACCACTGCCTGGCATCACTCTGCAATCTTAAGCCCAAAATAAATACTTCTTTCTTTAGGTCACCTTGTTCATGGAGTTTCATCACAGAGAGAACAGTAACTAAGACACCCCCAAGCAATCCTTTTCATCATAAAATGAACTGTTTACAGAAATTTCTCTTCTACTTGCAATTGAGAATAAATTGTGAAGAAATATTTTTTTCTGAGACAGTGTTTCTCTGTGTAGCCCTGGCTGTCCTAGAATTTGCTCTTTAGACCAGGCTGGCCTCGAACTCAGAAACGCACCTGCGTCTGCCTCTGAGTGTGCACCACCACTGCCCAGCATGAAGATAAATTTTAATGTAACTAAGAAAATGTTTTAATTTTATTTTAATATTTTAACACAATAAAAATGAAATGTTGAATAAAATGACTCAAAACTTTTAACTTTTTTGCTTTTCTTTGTGTGTGTGTGTGTGTGTGTGTGTGTGTGTGTATAGACCAGAAGTCACATAGAGTTTCTTCTTCCATTACTCTACATTTTATTCTTTGAGACAGGGCCTCTCACCAACCGTTTAGCTCACCAGTTTATGTACACTGTCTCACCAGTGAGCCCAAGACATCTTCCTTTCTTCACCTCCTCAGCACTGAGATTATAAGCATGGACTGTTGTTTCTGATGTGTTTCAGAGAAATGTTGGGACTGAATTTAGATCCTCACACTTAAGCAGCAATTCCCTCACTGACTGAGCCATCTCCCTAGACCCTACAAGTTTCAAATTTTATATTTTTTCAAAGTAATATATACACTTATCAACCTAAATCAGATATGCTTTATTAAAGAACCAATTTACTTTGCTCTTTGTAACAAAACTTGCTACATTTTGAAAGCTCATTATTTATAGAGATAAGCCATAAAAAGAAACTGCAAATGAAGAGCTAAGTAAATAGAAAGAACACTTTAACAGGTTGGATTTCAAAAATGTTAAATGTAAATTCTATACAAATTCCATAGGCCCCATAAAATCCTAAACAAATTCCCAGTAAGCTTAATGTTTTTCTTTTAGAAAAAATTAAGATGATTCTAAAATTCACATAGAAGACAAAGGACTCCACATGGGTATGTACAACTTCCTACGCCCAACACTCTACCTTAAAATGAACAGTGCCGGGGAAGTTGAGTCATTTGGATTTTAGGTTTGCATAAAGCTTCAGCAATGAAGACAGGGGTGCCATTGGTGTAGAGCTGGAAAGAGATCAAGTGCATAGAACTGAACACGAACATGCTTAAATAATTTCTGGACAAATTTTGCACTAAAACAATTTAGTAAAATCACCAAAAGCAAATAGCAGTTAAAATATAAAGCTTCTGGAAACAATGAGAGAAAAACAAAGTGACTTTGAGTATTTAAAGAATACCATGAAGGACCAAACAGACAAACAAACAAACACATATAGGAGGCATACAGGAGGGTGATGTCTGCTGAGAGAGGAAAAGTTGCTTTCTATGGAGGATGTGGGGTGCCGATAAGTTGCTAATACCTCAGTATTGGCCACAGAATTCTCTTCTCATGGGCAGTACTAACTGGACTTGGGGTTCTTAGTAATAAAAGATGAATTAAAAGATGACATAAAGCTGAGTGAGAGGTGGGATGGAGAACGATAGGCAATGTTGGAGGAACAGAGTGGTGAGTGGGCAGGATGCGTGGGAAACTGAGAGAATGACTGACAGGACTATTATTTAAAGACAGAAATTCCCAGATTGCATCAGAAAACCACTGCATTAAAATTCCTTTCTCCTCCAATATGAATAGGTATCACTAAGTAAAGAAACACACAGAAAATAAGTATCGAGGAAGATGGAGAGAAGAGGAACCCTTAAACACTATTGGTGGGGTGCAAGTTAGTCCAGTACTATGGAAATCCATGTAAAATTTTCTCAAGACATTAAAAGAAGAACTGCCATGTGGACCAGGTACATTACTCATGTGTGTCTGCTGGAAACAATCCAAGTCAGGATTCAGTGCATACACTTGGCATGAGTGTTTATCAGGATGCAGTATCAAGTCATGGAGTCATAGCTGCCCATCAGCAGGTGCATGGATACAAAATACGCTACGTACAAAATGGAGCTTTATTCAACCATAAAAATACGAAATTATGTAATTTTCAGGAAGCTGAAGATAGTCATGTTAAGTAGAATGTGCCAGCTGCAGAAAGATAAATATCTCATCTGTGAAACTTAAATGTTTATAGAAGACACTTTCCATTAAGTATTTCATAACTTGCTTTTATGATTGAAATAAGCCATTGTTCTGAATCAAAATCAAGATTTTTTGAAAGTCATATATCTAGATTATGAATTTGGGAACAGTTATATTTGGGAATTGATTTTTGAGAGACATACAAGAATTAAGCTATATTAAATCAGTGTGTTTATTGAACGCTAGCATGATGAATACTGAAGAGTAGAACTGGAATGCTTCAGAGTGAACGGGTATGACTACCAAGTGCCAAGTACAGAGCCTCAAGCCAAGTCAACTGTAAAAATGTTCATTTGATTCTTCAAAGCTTCTTCTTTTAAATTTTCTTGAAACATAAAGGACATTTTATTTCTGTTTACCATTTTTGTTTGGAGAGGTCTAATTAATTGATTAATTATTGCAGTGTCTCATGTACTTGCAGGTGATCTTAAGCCTTTTATATGATTTAATTTTGATAATTCATATGTGTCTATAATGTATTATGAACACAGACGTACACACCCACACACCCAATCATTTGCTTTCATCCCTTCCTATTCCTTCAGTCCTCCTTTTCTCTTCTAGTCCTTTTTCAACTTTTGATTCTTATTTTTCTGTGGAGGACTTATGCAGGGAGCCATAGTGGCTGCTTGTTCAGGATTACATTGGCTTTGTCACAGGGCCTCCACCATCTTCCAACTCTTAACAGTCTCTACGCTCCCTCTTCTGTGCATTCTGTGGGGTCAGTGACGGGAGAGGCATAAATTTCCTGTTTAGGGTTATAAAGAAATCATTCTTTTCTTCTGTTTTACACACTTCTCGTGGCATGGCAAGTGATGTCCTAGGAAACTTATTCTGATTTCCACTATTATGTCTCTTAATTATTATCTTCATCATGTCTTTAAAACTCATTATCTGAACAAGTAAACAGTAATGTACTTGGGTATACAGGGACAATACAATGCTAACAGTGGTCTCTTATTACTATCATCATCCACTCTCGTTTCTCTGACACTTGCTCCATGTACTTTATAAGGAGCCACAGCCGGGCAGCGGTGGTGCACGCCTTTAATCCCAGCACTTGGGAGGCAGAGGCAGGAGGGTCTCTGAGTTCGAGGCCAGCCTGGTCTACAGAGTGAGTTCCAGGACAGCCAGGGCTACACGGAGAAACCCTGTCTCGAAAAACCAAAAAAAAAAAAAAAAAAAAAAAAAAAATATATATATATATATATATATAAGGAGCCACAGTGAACAAACATGAACATTCACTTTCAGGAAGCCATTTCAACTCTTTATTGATTGAAAAGTTATTTACTCAGTCTTTCTATTATTATTATTATTATTATTATTATTATTATTATTATTATTATTAAGCATTTATTGAATCCATATATATTTCATGGTAAGAAACAGGAAAAAATATAAAGTGCTTTAACTGAAATTGGTGCAGATTTTCTTATCTTTTGTTTGCACTTGTCATATTTCTAATATTTTTTTGACTCCTAATTTCTCAGACTTCTGAGTTCAGGTCATATCTCAACATTCTAAACACTCTGCTCTTCTGATGCTGGTTGGTATTTAATGCTAACGGCTACTGTCCAGAAATCCCATCCTTCTGACCCTACTCCCTCATCAGAAACTTTTCTCTACTTCTGAAGCCACAGGTGCTAACATCTTCATACAAAGATTTCAAAGTGGTCGTTGCTGCTTTTGGTGGTTCCCAAGCTCCTAGTCTTGTGGATACAAAAAGATACCAGAGGGTATTGCCTCAAGTTCCTCTGTCCCTTTCTTGTTCTGTCTTTGAATCTCCCAGCTTTGCCTCACTTAATTTCTTTCTGACAATACACAAAAACCTTCGTATGCATCTTCATTTTCTTCTAAAGCCAAGTTCTATAATTCCTCTTTCATTGAACAATTCTTCTGGATTTTACAAGATAAACTAATAACGTCTCTTCTCCAACTCCTCAGACATGGGCTTTGCTGGATCTGAGTTTCCTTTTTTTCCTTCCTTCCTCTTCCTCAAGTTTGCTACCTTAAAATTGAGAGAAAAATAAAACAAAACCCAAAAAGATATAGGAAAGTGTTCTTAAAAAAAAATCTTGTATTTAACCAAAGGCTGACTGTACCTCCAAGCTGAACCCATTTAAAACCATCTTTCTTTTTTTCACAGAATTCTTACCTCCTCAAGAACTATATTTCTACAAAATTCACATCATATAGGAACACATACTCAGACACACAGACACAGACACAGACACACAGACACACAGACACACACACACACACAGACACACACACACACACACACACATACATACACCAAAGCTTGATGGTTTTGATGTAATCATTTTCCCCCAATTGTCAACATATTGACATATATTATTATATATTATATATTATGTCGTTATATTGACATATAATATATTGACATAATTATCATAATCTAATCATCTCAGTGGAGGGAAATTGCCTTTGATCCTAGATGAACATAAAATCCTACTGTTATAGTTGAGTATGGAAGTCCTGAGGGTGCCACTGTGATTTCCAGGGTCTAGGTTTCCAAAATAAGAAATTGGATTAAGTATGCATGGGTCATAGTAGAAGCAGTCAGTTCATTAAAAAAGAGCACTTAGAATGATAGAGTGGGCCAGAGCTGGGAAAGGGTCAATGGCCCTAGGTCACAAAGGTTATCAACTTTCATAGACTGTTGGAGAGTCTGGGATTCTCTTGGTTTTCCAAACTACACAGTTTTTCTGCATATGCTTCATCTGTTGCAGATCCAGTTTGGAGGGGAGTGATTTCAAGTCCCTCAGCGCCAACTGTCTTCTCTCATATGCTAATCTTTTAAAACAGCATGTACGTGGGCATGTGTGGGTAGTGTATGTGTTTTTGTGTGTGTTTTGTGCATGTGTGCTTGCAGGTGCATATGAACTTATATGAGTGCATGAGGAGATCGAAAGTTGATTAGGTATGCTCCATCATCATTATCTATCTTGTTCCTTTGAGACAGGATTGTCTAATGGACTCAGAGCCAACCGGTTGGCAAGACTGGCTAGACAGTGAACTCCAGGGACTGACTTTTTCTCCCACTCCATTACTGGTGTGCATAATTACTCAGTGTTTATATGATTGCTAGCTATCTGAATCCAGGTCTTCTGGTTTGCATTGACAGGTACTTTTACTGACTGCTACATCTCTGTAGCCCTTGTATGCTAACTATAATGTCTCATTCTCACCCTACTCATTTGACACACTACAACCCTCTTCTGCTTTATAGTTTGCTAAAATGCATACACATAGGAGATTGGTTTTAGTTGTCTATTCTTCACATAGTCCTACTAGATTAGGCTAAGATCTCAATTGTGATATGTGATCTACTAAATCCAGGTTTTTTCATCTAATTGGAAAAAAGCCAAGTAGCTTCATTCTCATAGACCTACTCACTGATGGGATTCTTTAAGCCTTATCAATTTCACGAAAAAGAAATAAGCAAAATGGAATCAGTAATGCTCTTCTAGTCAGAGACTGGGATGATCTGAACCTTCTTCCCCATCTTTTCTCTGGAAAGCATCCAAATCTATTATACCCCATGTCTCCCGTGGGATTGAGAGGCATAAGAGCATTCAGTAGATGGAGATAAATGGGTAGTGGTGGGAAAATAATTAAATTAGTGGTCAATATTAACATTTTTCATTTAAAGTTCCAGTAAGTTGTTTGAAAATGCAGGATTGGAATCTGGGAGAGAAGTGAGGAGTGGGTTCAGAAGTCATTCGCAGTGACATGTTGAGCCCTATGGGGAGGTGACTCTGTAGTAAATAAGAAGCCATGAGAATGTAAGGAAAGCATGGTGAGGGTTAGATCCATTGGGCTCTACCACCTTTCCCTGATCGTGCATAAATGAGCTATAAGATTCAGGATTCTCAGTTGTCTAGTCTCTCAAATGGTGCTTGTCTTAGGTTATCTGTAAGTTCTTTTGTAGGCTTAGAATTCTGTCTCAGGAAATTGTTGAAGGTAAAATGCAGAGACAAAATACAGATAACTTGTAAGTACACAGTGGAATTGAGACTTGAGGCAAATTTCAAAGCAGAGAGCAACTTAATAATGTGCATATTTGAATGAGATTATTTGTTCTTGATTAACACATGAGCTTTTTTCTTTCCCACCTGATGGGTATTAGGGACCAATTTCCATTAAAATTTCCTCTTAACAAGGTAAAATGCAGTGCTCTAAGGAGATTACAATAACAGAGACTAATGATGGCTTAAGCATCAAAAATTAGTATAAAATGAATGAATTTTAGGGATGCTATTTCTATAGTAAAATAGCAACTGATTACGACCTGAATGTGGCATGAGAGAATCAAAGTCAATTGGTTCCAAGACTGCCTATCTGTGAGCGGCTGTAATTGGAGACGCTGAAGAAGAGCAAATGGAAATTAATGGGTTCTAATCACATGGGTGTCTTTATGAGGGGTCAAAACACTTTACAGGCATCAAATTAATCCTTATTATGTTTTTAAGAGGCCAGCTAGGAGAAAATATACTATTTTCTTTTAGATATGGACAGCCAGTGTTTATAGGGTGAGCATATGGCACACTTAAAGGCAAGCAAACGTCAGCATTAAAAGCATGCGCTCTGCCATCTGCATTTAACCCCCAAAGTACTACCACTGGTTGTGTTTCTAAGTTAAGTTGTTTATTTGCGATTCAGTGTTCTTGTCTCCAAAATGGGAGTAAAAATGACTTTTGGTAACTTTTAGGATTGAGTAATATGTAGAAAATGCTTCTAATGTTATCTGCTATGTAATAATTTGGTCAATATACCACAAACAGCATACAGTAAGGTTTAGGTGTATGTAGCTGGGAAATAATCTTTCTTCATTCTTCTCGTAGGAGTACCACTGTGTGATCTGGGAGAACACGGTTTGTGAAGATCACGTGGCAATTCATGATGTTGACATTTGCTTGTTTTGTTTTTTTCATTTTGTTTTGCTTTGTTTTGTTTTTGTTTTGTTTTATTTTGTTTATTCAAGACAGGGTTTCTTTGTGTATGTAGCACTGGCTTTTCTGGAACTCTCCTTGTAGACTAATATGGCCTCAAACTCAAAGATCCTGCAGGACTATTCTTGGGCATGTGGAGGCCCGATGTCTGTGTCAGGTGTTTTCAGTAATTATTCTCCACCTTACTTTATGGAACAAGCCTCTCACTGAACTTGGAATTCACCAATTCAGCTAGGCTGGCACGAGAGCCGGGCTCAGGGATCTCTTTTTCTCTGCCTCCTCAAGACTGGGATTACAGACATGTGCTGCCTTGGCTGGGCATTGACTTCTGGTTCGCCCACTTTGGTTGGCAAACAGTCTATAGACTGAGCAATCTCCTCAGCCTCTAGGTTATACCGTTTTTGAGTTTTTAATACAGTATAGTGCTTAAAGGATTCTAACAGTCTCTCTCATTCAGGTTATCTGCCAAGTCCCCTCAGCACACAATCTTTATGTACCTGGTTTTAATTTGTGCTCATTTGCATGTTTCTTCAGAAATCCAACCATACCCATTTGTGTGGCATGAATCATCTGGATGATTGAAAAGTTCTTTAATGAAAGAGACCACAGCTTCTCCTTCTGTTATTTCCCCCTAGGCTATAAGTCATAATGCTTGGAAATACATGTTGAGCTCTCAGTGATGCTATTGACAAGATGTTCACAAAACTGAGATAGCAGGAAGATATCCAAAATCTGGGGTGGCAAGCTGAGAAACAAGAGTGCAGGGTTGTACATGTCTGAGTTTTAATGAGGACAGTTTCATGAGACAAAGCCCTACTTTTTCTCAAGCCTTTTCATGCATGTAGGCATTTTATGTCTTTAAGCATTTCCAATGTCTCTTAAAGTATATTCTTATGTAATTTGTATCCCTTTCTCTCCAAGAAAGATGACCCTAACTGAAAGGTGAAGGAATGCTACAATTTATATAATAGTATTATATTTTCTTTCTAATATTCTCCAATTATGGAGAGCTTTAAGATGGTCTCTGTTAGCTAACTATGCCATGTACTATAATTTAAAAAAATGAGTTCATTTTACCATTTTATCTTCTTGTATTATACCATCATCAAGATTTCAACAGTGTATGTGACCAGCATATGAATATCTAAAAACAAATCGTATATTCTTTGGCTAGTACAGAACATATTTAAGTTACAATTTGACATATGTATATATTAATTTAATATGGGAGACATGCTGAGGGCCACTTGTATATTGAGAAAACAAAAGAAATCAATTTTTTTTACTTTAAAATTGTTCTTCAAAACCAAGAGCTATAAATGCCAGAAGACAAGAGAAAATTACATAAGCTGTGAGATATAAACTGGAGATAGTGTCTTCCCAGGAGACATTGGTACATAATGGACAGAGTCATTCTCTGCTGGGAAAAGTAGTTAAATGATCTTCACTTCAGACAGCTGACGTGGACCAGAAGTCAGGCACATACATTGATCCTATTCGAGCACTTCCTAGCATTTAGGGCAAATATAAATGTGCTGTATGCCGACATAAACAGGTTTATAATAGATTCAGGTTAAAATATTTTATGGAGATATACCAATAGGTTTTAGAAAGTAATGATCTTTTAAAGAGCATTTTGATATGCAACCAGCCTAGGCATCCATTGTCAGATGTCACACCCATCAACCCGATAAGGACAATGTGGCGCATACAACCCATGGAGCTTTGTCTGTGTCATTTTCAGGAGGATGAGTGAGATTGCACATGATTATGTTGAACATAAAGAGTCAGACTGAGAAAGGCCGTTATTAAGTACTTTCTCGTGTATGTGTAAGCTGGACAAAACATACACACAAAGGGCATGAAAGGGAGAGGCATCTAATGAAGAGTGAAAATGGTTTAAAGTGTGGGGCGTGAGGGTAACAGGGAGAAGAAAGACAAATGCTACATGTCTTCCCTTATATGCAGAAGCTTGATTTGGACATTGAAATTCACATATGTATATATTTATGTACACATAGGTATGTGCACGGCAGGAAAGCAGAAGAACACTAACTGGGAGGAGAGAAAGAGCCAGCAGGAGGGTGTTAGGAAAGATGAGTGGTGTTTAGGAAAATATGGCAATTCATTGCACACATATGCAAATGTCATGAGGAAACCTGTTATTTTGTATGGTAATTAAAAAAAAAAAGGAATCCCAAGAAGAAGAAGAAGAAGAAAAAAAAAAACCCCTGAAGTTTATCAAACCTATATATCTGAGACTTCTTACTGATACTCCTGTTGTTGTCCATATTGTATAATGTATACTGGGGGCCAAGAGAACAGAATGTCAACCGAATAAAATAATCATAGACATCAGCACATGTCTGACCTAAAATAAGTTTGATCTTTTCTCTAAGCATATCAGGAATTAGTAGTAATTAATTATAATACAAAGGCTAGGACTCAGCAAGTGGTCCCTGGGTCTTGTATGTTCATTGCTTTCATAGCAAGCATCTTCACTGTAGGTACTGCCTTAAGACAACAGTTAGATAATCAGTGCACTTGAAGTAGATGAGGGCTCTTTTGCCTTGATGTGATTGGAGTGGCTTCTTCACTGGCTTTCACCTTGTTGCTCTCAAGCATCATGACTTTCTCTCCTTTGTTCAGAAGAATAAGCCAAGAAGCCCAATATCATGGGGGGATGTCTGCAGTTCCCAATTATAGCTCTTTTGGAGGAAATGTGTACTGGATTGGTTGTGAAGACCATTAGCAATCTGAAGCACAATATTGGAATACAGAGAGAAAATTATACAACCAGACATTTTTATGAACTCCAGGGCTGATTTTTAAAAATCTATTTATACAAGTATTTTTAAAAACCTTTGATTTTTTAATGAAATAGTTTTGTAAGAAAATTTGATGCTTTATATATAAAAAGCCAAGATAGGTGCACTCTAGGTTACTATGTGTAACACGGATATGCTCAAGTTGATAAAAGGAAAATAACCCTTATTGTTGGTGCATATCTAATTAAACAAAGTCACGACTAGCAAGTAATATGAAGCTGTGTTGGTGAAAAATAAAGTAGCAAAGATACTGGCAAATATTTCTTCTCCTAGTCATGTTCCTGATCCTCATACAGTATATAGTTGATAAATAGGTACTGATCTCAGCAGGCGGAGTCATTTGAGGAGTCAAAAAGGAAAAGGTAGTCTTAAGTACCTGAAGCCCTTCTTGGTATCCACTGTGGCAGACTGCCGCCGAATCACTCTAATATTTTTTCATACCCAAAGGGAAGTGAGTGGAAAATTGTGCAAGATTTGTTAGTTATGAAGTATGTTTTGGAGTTACATTAATGAAGTACAACAAAAAAGTAAGCACACAATATACATCCCCAAAAGCCAGGTCATGTCGTGAGTGGATGGCTACCTAGCAAATTCCGCTCAGATCAAACCACAGAATCTTGGGTACACCTACATACAATTTCTCTCTAAAATCAAAATGCCAAAAGGTTACTTTTTTATTCTAGTATTCTCAGAAGCAATGCCTTTGAATTACAAACTCATATTTCTTTTTGAGGTCTTGTGGAGAGGGCTTTACTAGTATGCCACACCCCCAACCCACTCATGGGTTCTGAATTAACTTGTTTGCAGGGGGACTTAGGAATGAGGAACCCTTTAAAGGGCTCAGGGTGATTTCAGTTGAGAACTGTTGTTTTGCCTTGTGACTGAAAAGAATGCTGGCTTCAGGGTGGATTGGGTAAGGCACTATGAGTTATATCCCTCAGCATCATGGGAAACAAAACCTGCAGGATTTCTATGGGAATCACATTCAGTAATGGCCTTTAGTATGACTCAGAATACCTTTTTTTTTGTTATTTTTATTTATTTTTAACATGGAGTGCCTTTCAAGAACCCAAGGCATAGATTGCTTTATCTCTCATTAAGTAACACTGCTGTTACTACTTTGCAGAGAGCACCTAGTGAAATAGTTAACATGTTCAAGGATTCTCTGGGGATGGGGCTATTGACTGTAGTTATATTTGGTGCTTATTTCCCACTTCTGACATTCTCAGTGCCTTCTGTTCATGTTGCTTTTTGTTTCTGAAACCCGCCCTGATTTTTAATGCAATGTCGTAAAGTTCCGACCTCTTAGCAAAGAGTACCAGAAGCACCATCAAGTGCAGTTGATGTGATTTAAGTGTTGTGACTCACAAACAGTTTACATTTTTATCAAATAGTCCTATTTTTAACTTTTCCTTGCCAGTTTCTGGCTTTAAGGAAGTTTTAACGGTTGTCTTGTCTTCTGGGCTCTCAATGATTTTATTCTCAACCCTTCATGTTGCTATGGCTCTTCATGTTTTCTTATATTTTTTCCTCCTTCCCTGATACCAAGTAATTATTTAGTTCTTAATTTTTCATTTGGTTTATGTATAGGCTATTTATCAATACCACATTTAATATCTATTTTTTTGCCAGTAAGCTACCAAATATATGCTACTTTGCTAAACAAAAACTGCTTTAACCTCATAGGAAAAAATTTGTACAATTTCTCTATTATACAATGCTATTAGTTTAATTTAATATGTTTTAGGCTTTCATACACAAGAGCACTGTACTTATATCATCTCTACCCATCCTATAGTCACCCCTTATTGCTTCTACGATTCTTGACCTCTTCTTCTGTAATTATTAGCTACATGTGTGTATATGTGACTATGTCTAAAACCTACAAAGTTTAACTAGTTCATGTGTTTAGGTTTGACCATTTGGGATTGCTTATCCTGTGAGGGAGTTATCACCCCTAATGAAAACTGGTTCTGTCTCCTTCATCAGTCATTGATAGCCTGTAGCTGCCCATCTAGGGGCAGGGCCATGGTAATTGTGTAGATCTAGTGCAAGCAGTGCCATCATTGAGATTGTATAGATGGATCATCACGGTCATGTCATAAAATACCATCTTTTAGTACAAATCCTAGTCCCCTGGCTCTTACAATCTTTCTAGCTCCTCTTCTGTGGTGTCCTCTGAGCCTTAGCTGTAGGGGTTTTGTTGTAGATGTACTTACTGGGGATGGGTACCCTGAGCCTCAGAAATCGTATCAGTTGTGGGTCTCTGCAGTAGTCTCTATTGCAACAAAAACAAAAAGCAAAAGAAAATAAAAAAGCATCTTTAAGAGATTTGAGAGCTATACTGACCTATGGGTGTAAGGATAAGAATTTAAAACTCAGAAGTTACACTGATTTATGAAGGGGGCAATTTTGTCAGTCATTAGCATAATTTCTGTCTCTATTGTACAATGTCAACTAATCATATAATTAGTTAACTATTGTGCAACAATAACTAATTACTAATTTTCTTTTCTTTTACTTTTTATTGTAGTTTTCAAGAATAAAAAGCAAATTATTTGATATGGAAATCTCAAACTTCAGTGGGCATGAGAATATTCTGCAGTTTGCTGAGGTGTGATATTTGCCAGAGATTTTGATTCAGTTGCTTAGCAACAAAAGTTTCTTTTAGTCTTTTAAATCTTTAAATTCTCTGTCTCTCTCTGTCTCTGTGTCTCTGTGTCTTTCTGTTTCTCTCTATTTCTCTCTTTGTTTTTCTGTCTGTCTCTGTCTCTGTCTCTGTCTCTGTCTCTCTGTCTCTCTCTCTCTCTCTCTGCAGCATATGTAGTGCATATAAGCGTGCAGGCATGTGGAGGAGGCTAGAGGTAGACTTGGGAATCTTCCTCTAGCCCTGTTTCATCACTTCAAGACAGGGTTTCTCCCTGAAGCAGAAGCTCCTGTTTTCACTAGGATGAATAGCTAGTGAGCTCTCAGTGTCCACTCGTTTCTGTTCCACAAGGATTGGGCTACGGGCTCGTGTGGACATGCTTGGTTTCTGGTTGTAGGTTCTTAGGATTCCATTTTAGCTTCTCATGCTTGCAGGCAAGCCTTCCTACCCACTCAGTTACTTCCTCAGCAGCAATATAACTTTCAGGGAGCACCTGAGATAATTTAAACAGATACCAGTGCAGGCACACAAGTTTGTTTGTTCTCTTCTATCTTGTAGTAAAATATTCAGAAAGTTAGGGTCAAGAGAATGAGACTTATGTCAACATAGGTCTCTGTCTGCTGTAAGGCAAACAGCAGAACCCACCGCCTTGACCTTGATGATTAGCTAGTGGTAACCAGTTAGAATCTTCCAGCTACAAGAAAGGTTTTATGTCACTAGAAAGTAATCAGCTATTTTTCTTTTTTCCTTCTGCCTTTTGTGGATATTGTTACTTGAGCCTCCTTTGACTATCTTGCCTAGGAAAGTAAGCAAGCTACAGAAGGCAGATAGAACTTGTTTAATGAGCCCTTTGCCTGTTGATAGGGCTATTTTGAATCAGTGCTTCCTTTTTTGCTTAGATTGTATCTGAAGGCCTCCAGGTAAAAGAAGAGAAGAATTGGGTAAGCTCACCCAAAGAGACTACATGGGAAGGTTCATGTCTTCCTTCTTGGCCAATGGTGAACAACTGTTCAGCCCGGTGTCTATCAAAACTCCAGATGCAGCAAGGGAAGACAAAGTAGGAAACAGTGAGATACAATATGTGTTGGTTTGAAATCTTTAGTAGTGTCTATAAGACACAGCCATGTCCAGGTAGAAACTAATTTTCTGACTACAGTGAGGAACATGGTTTTTTTTCTTTCCTTTTTCCTTTTTAAAGCCTTTCTCTTTGGGGCTGGTAACCCATTAATGCTGAAAGACTGATCCTTTAGAACTAGCAAATGTGAAACAGATAAATGATCAGCCATAGCTGGGGCTAGCACTAGTGGGAGTGAACGTGCAGAATCATGGCAGATGGTAGATTAGAAGTCTTGGAAATGATGTAGTGAGCCTGCCTGGGAAAATATTCACACACACACACACACACACACACACACACACACACACACACACACACACACAGAGAGAGAGAGAGAGAGAGAGAGAGAGAGAGAGAGAGAGAGAGAGGGGGAGAGAGAGAGGGGGGAGAGAGAGACAGAGAGAGACAGAGAGACATATACATAGACACTCACACCCAGACTACCAGACACACACACACATTACCACCACCACCACCAAGCTGTCCTTAGAGATCACAGCTCAGTGTTTGATGGTAAAAGGATGTCTGGTGAGGGCCTGGAGAGATGCCTCAGTAGTTTAGAGCACTTGCTATTCTTCCAGAGGACTCAAGTTTGCTTCCTAGAGCTCATACCATGGGGTTCACAATCACTTATAACTGCAACCCCAAGTGATCTGACATCCTCTAAAGGCCACCGGACACATACAGTATACACAGACACAAGCACAGAGACGTAAACAATAACAACAAAACAAAAACAATAACAAAAAACCCTGAAATACTAAAAAGAAAGCCTATGTCTTTAGAAAGTACATTTTAATAAAGTATCTACTCATCTGACCTTGTAGGTCTTTCAATCCAACAGTATTGAGACTGGCTTGGTAACCACTCTTCAGTTTGGATACTCCTATCCATTTGTCCCCTTTGAGGACTTGCTAGGTAAAGCACACACTGATAAACCTAATCTCTCAGATTTCTGGTTGAGAATAACTGCATGGGCTTAGTCATTTGTATTTCTAACTAGTCTTGAGTACTACTGTTGAGTCAAGGAACAAGCTTCTTGGGTATGATTGTGTTCTAGGAAATATTAGCCAACGTCTGGGACCACTTTTGGTTGTTAGCATGAGGAAGCACTAGTAACACCTCATCAAAGAGGACATAGGTGACACTATGTAAGAACGTTTCCCACAGCTAGGGCTTACCCAACTAGTTATTTGTATAATTCAATAATACTGAGTTTAGAGCTGCTGGATTAGTGGCAGACAATATGGAAGATGTGACAGTCTCCCATCAGTAGCAGGTACAAATAGACAGCAGGGAGTTTGGCTTCATGTGAAAAGAGTAGTCAAGAGGGATTTGTGGGAGACATTTTATAAAAGGATAACTTCCCACTATTAACAAGCCACTCGTTTCCCATCTTGCTCACAATCCTGAAGAACTCATCTGAATCAAATGATCCCTTTGAAATCAATGGATACTCTACTCTGCACGGGAGATGGAGTGGAAAGAAATAGCTATGTTAATTCTAACTTAACCAAGATTTTTTATTCCTTTTAATTAAATTTCAGGCAAAGAGGAAGTAGATAAAATTATACCTTTGAATGGATTGCAAAATTGATATGAATAACTGATTCTGAGGCAGAACACAGGTAATGACAGGTGAAATTTAGTAGGTTAGCTAATTAAAAAGTCTTCTCTGTAAGGCTATAGGTGCACCGGTATTTAGACACTCTTAGGCAGAAATCTCACATGCTTTCTACCTAAGGTATAAACAAAAATAAGCATTTATCTTGGTTTCTGCTATATTTATAGCAGTTTAATAATTCTATTAGTTCCAAGGGTAGCAAAATATTATTAAGGTTGGAAATCTGACAGGAGATATTTTTCTATGAGACTAGGGAAAATACTTATTTCTTTAAGTTATATTTGGAAGGGCAAATGAAAGCAGGCCGTCAACCAGGTCACAACAGTAGTAACAGAGCTGAGCAAACACTAAATGACATATTCATAGAACTTACACAAGTACGCTGGTGACAAACAGTTTAATGTTCAGAAGAGTCAAATATTCATACATTTTGGTAACAATTACCTAATACTTTTCTGAACAGTTTAATGTTCAGCAGGGTCAACCATATTCATACATTTTGGTAACAATCACCTAACACTTTTCAAAAGGTACAGCTGGCCAATGTATGTTGATCTTCATTCCCCCCTTCATATCCCTCAAGAAAAGGATAGCTAGGTAGAATTCTTGGAGAAGAAAGGCAGTTAGAAAGACAAAGTCTCATACAGGATTCTATCTTGTTCTCCATTGTATTATTTCTCCTGTTTACTTACATCAACCTGTTACAAATCTTTTATAAATGCCCGATAATATCACTGGAAATTTTTGGGTATTATTAAGAATTTATATACATTACTATATCATCATCCATTTCAGTAACTTCTTCAAAACATGTAGCTGTCCATCAGCTATGCATGAACTGGGTCTACCTGAAAGGGGAGCTGGAAATGAAAAAGGACGGGGTTCGAGAGAAGGATGAAGCCCAGACAAAAGTTTCTGATCAAGGCTCAAAGTTTAACATTCAGCACTGCCCAGTATACAGGGAGAGCCTATAGACCCTATCCTTTGTTTCAGCTCGATTATGTTTCAAAGCAAGCTCAGCAGGCAGTCCATTCTTCTAAGTTCCTGTAGGAAGCTGTATGTGCAGTGAGGCGGATGACTCCCCCTGGGTCCCACCGGGGTCATTAAGGTCCAACTGTGGCATACGCCCAAGGTCTATTCAGCCTGCTCAAGGCCAGGGGAAGGGCAGAAAAACTTATACCTCAGGTCTGTGTACTATAATTTCCATATTTGGAAAATGATTTAAAATGTTTTGTTTCTCCTTTAAAAATTTCTGCCAAAAAGAGTATTAAAATTCTAATATGTAGAACATTATGATCACATTCTTTGAGTACTTCCTAGTTAGGATCAGAGTTAAGAGCCAAGGCTGCCCCGAACCCGCGAGACACACGGACCGAGAGACTGACGGCCAGCAGCTTCCGGCGACTGCCGGAAACCTCAGCTTGGGCCACAGGGCCCCACAGCTAATCGGCGCCGGGACAAAGATCCCTCTCAGCA
>CM052702.1:7065916-7126863 GCA_028551405.1 Uromys caudimaculatus
GAGAAAGGAGAGGACTTTGGGCCTGAGGGTGCTAGTGGCCCCAGTAAAAGGGAATGTCAAGGTGGGAATATGGGAATGGGTGGGCGGGTAGGTGGGAGGAGGAATTCCCTCACAGAGGCGGGGAGGGGGAGGGGACACGGGGGTTCCAAAGAAAAGGGGAATCATCGGAAATGTAAATAAAATATCAAAAAATAAAAAACAACAACAACAAAAAAAACAAAAACAAACAAACAAACAAACAAAAAAGAGCCAAGATCCACTCCATGGTTCTCAGAGTGGATCCTGTAGGAATTTCATGGAGACCGCAAAAGCACTGCTCAAAATGCCAGTAGTATACATTTTATGTGTCATTTAATGTCTCAGCTTTCCAAAAGCAGACACTTACTATCTTCAGAATGGATTTATGGTTATTAGCTAACATAATTTTTATTTAAAATTAAGGTCAAAAGAAATATCTGGAAATCTGAGAGCTTTCTTATAACAGAATAAAATATGAGAAAGGCAATAAGTTACCTAGCTCTCTTTGTCTTAGGCTTCAAGGTGATTGATTTACTACTTAGGTCTTCAAAGCTCTGCTCACGTAGCAATAAAGCAGGTAAGTTTGAGTTGATAAAATATGGAGCAAGCTTGATATTTTTTTTCCTATTAATTGACTGATACTCAAGTGAACCCCAAATATCAAAAACAGCATTTGTGAGCCATTAAGGTAAATTCAACCTTGTTGGTTTCCTGTGACATAACTTGATGTATAGGAATTGCCTATACATGTTCTTTTGATGGACATGGCTTGTGACTTTAGTTTTTAGTTGCAGACTACTTGCTATTATCTTTTAAAATGGATAGGTCTGTGGGGCAGTGATCTGTGACACGCAATCTGACATCTGGTTGAGCTCAGGCAAAAAAATTCTGAGAGACCCTGTGATATCTTTTCACAAGCGACCAGACCATATTTTTAGCCAATGCTCCCGGAAGACTCCTGTACAATCGGTCACAGCCTTTACAACTCCTGTATAGAGAGAGGCCTGGCATGTGAGACGTGTGTGAGACTTGTCATGTAGAAAGCAACCCTGAGTCCTGGGCAAAGCAAATGAGGCACCAAAAGGTCCCCGAGCTGGGCCAATGGAAAGTATCAACCACCAAACCCCTGTCCCCTCCCAGAACAATATAAATAGAACACCCTGACCCGAGTAGCTTTCTCTCTCCCCTCCTTCTCCACCCGCCTGCCCCGTGAGCACTGCCTGCTATCCAGAACGAATAAAGATGAAAACTACATTTGTCTAAGGGGCTGTGACACTTGGGCCCCTGAGGAGACCCGCTCTATGGCAGTGGAGCGTACCGTGGCTGGAGAGCGCCCGAAGCTAGTTTCTATCCGCGCTCTTTCCCTGCGCCGTGGCCAAGCAGCCAGCAGCATCCCGGGGCTGGAGAGTGCCCGAGGCTTGCTCCATCTCTAGCCTCCTGGCCCTGACTCAATTCGGCATGCGCCTGCAGGTGGATCTCACAGAGATCACGCAACTGGAATCAGGCGCTGAGGGAAAAGAGCCAAAAAGCGGCCAGCTCTTTTACTGGTGCTCCTGAACTGGAGTCAGGGGACCTGTCCACGCCTGCCTTTCTCCCCGCATGGGAGAGTGCGGCATAGGTCTTCACAATTGATGGCTTCTGGTGGGGATTGGGGAGGTGGGGGAAGGAATCACTGATCTTTAAGGGGCTGCCTACTGGTAGTTTGACCATGCTTCAGTAAATATATTGGCAACACAAACCGAATTTGATGTTTTTTTCTTCTTTTGTTTTTGAGGGAAGCCATAGGGGTTTGTGTGGGGTGGACATGGAAGGACTGGGAAGTGAATGGGATAATGGTGCATTGTGTGTGAAATTTCCAAATAATCAATAAGAGCTTTAAATTAACAAAACCAAAAACATGATGCTAGTGCTTGTGAGCCCTCAGTATCTAAGAGAAAGGGGTACCATTGTGAAGTCAAGAGAGCCTGACTTGCCTTAATGGAGAATGAGATCATATCCTGAGGCTAGGGACTATGATTTCCTTAAAATAATATGTGCTTTGTATTTCAAACAAGTAGACATTTATTCAGCTATATAGCTATAGATATAGGTCTATACCTTCTACAAATCAGTAGAGAGATGGTGTGTCTCCAAAAGCTTCACGGATTGTCATTGTACAGCTTTGATCTTCACTGAGTTTAAGAATTACTCCATATATACCTGATATTGATGTTACTGTCTTTTTGTATCTTTCAGTATATATTAGTATGTGAAATGGCTGGGATAGTTGACTAATGGGTAAAATAATTCTATGGGTCCTTCAGAAAGCTTGAAAATATCCAGAATTCTATTTTTGTAATTAACACCCATTTATTTCTTAGTTTTCCTCCATTATATATTTTAAACTCTTTTAAATATAGTAATAGATATTAAAGAAAATCTAAGACCTATAAAAATAGGAACAATGACTTGTGTGTGGCAGTCAGATGGTATTGATCCCTCTTTGTGCCCTGTTTGAGATAGATTCTCTTGTTTTCCCTCTCCATGTACAACAAGCCAGCTGGGCCTCAAGTTTCTGGGGATTCTTCTGCATCCATCATCTATTTTGCTGAAGGAGTGCTAGAATTACAGATTTGTGTGCTACCGTGTCTTGCCTTACACAGGTTCTAGGGATCTGAAGTCAGCTCATCATGCTTAACTGACAGACATGCTATGCTTCCTGCCATGATGATAACGGACTAAACCTCTGAAACTGTAAGGCAGCCCCAATTAAATGTTTGCCTTTATAAGAGTTGCCTTGGTCATGGTGTCTCTTTACAGCAATTAAACCCTAAGTAAGACACAGGGCTAGGGGATGGCTCAAAGAGAAAAGAACTTGCCAGTTGTTGATAGAGAAAAATGCATCATGGCAGGGGATATGTGGCAAATGGAATGGTTTGGCTCATGGTACTGAGCAAGAAGCAGGAAAGGAGAAGGTGGTTTTGTGATGGCCTTCCTCTTTTGCCATTTTTATTCAGCCAGACACTCTTTACTTTCTGTTTTCACTCTTTAGTCATACTTGGCAGATACATTTATGCTTTGATTTCATATCTTTCTACAGTACCAAAATAGTTTCTCTGTGTTACTAAGAATTCCAACTTTTTCTTTTATAAAAGATTTGTGTATGTGTCTGGGTGAGCGTATGTGGTGTGTACATGTGTATGTGTTTGTGTGTGAGTGAGTGAGTGTGTGTGTGTGTGTGTGTGTGTGAGACAGAGCCCCTAAAGCTGGAGTTACAGCCAGTTGTGAATTGACATTCATGGGTACTGGGTTTAAAGTCATGGTCTTTGGAAGAATAATATACTAACTTAATGGCTAATGGCTAAGTCATCTCTCTAGCTCAGTAATAATTCTAAATTGTCCATTTTGTGGATGGATTTTGATTACATGATCACACCTATTATTTGACAGTGAGTTTGTTATTTTATATAAAGTATCAATATTGCTGCCTTATAAACATTAGTGCATTAAAATGCATGTTAGACTAGTTCAAGAATATTGATTCTCCTAAGTAGAATTAGAGGTTAGATGTTATTAACCTATTGCTGCTGATTTTCTTTATATCTTATTTAATTTATGGTAGTAAATCTGTGTTAGCAACATAAAAAGAGATACATATTTTCCATTTTTTCTTAAAAGGACTAAATGTATTATTTACAATTTACTAAATTATTTCTGGATAAAGAAAGAAAGAAAATCAAGAGAAAATATAAATAAATGCAATGTTGTATGTTAATATCTATTTTTTTGTTTTTGTGCCTTAATTGCACACAATTCTTCAAATGTATTTTTTGAAATGGTAAACACTCCATATTCTTAAGTGATTTCTATGTAAATAGTAATTATTAACTTGTTAGGTATTCTTTAACCTTTATAAAACAGGTGTGGTCCTGTGGGCTGCTTTTTTTTTTTTTTAACCTGTTATGTTTAATTAAATGGAAAACTGGATGAGTAGAGGAACTTGAGTAGATTAATTAACCTAACAAATACTTGTTTTGCTACATATGTTGATAAGGAGATGAGCAAGACAAGAATCTTGTCCTCAGTGGCAGGAGGTGCAGTAGTAAAGTGTACCTGTTCAGGGAGCAGGGAGCAAGAACTTCCTTGGCTGTGGGGAAAATGGCAGGGAAACTCAGCGGAGAAAGCAGGGGCTGACTCTGAAGTGATGTGGGTGGTGCTCAATATGAGAGGCTGGAAGGAAAGGTGGAATTTCCAGTGTTTGTTTTGAGATAAAAGAAAAGAATGCAGACATTAAGGGATGACATTATCTCAGTGGATGTCAACAAAAGCTGTATGCATCACTGATTTTATGAAATTAATCTTTGTTAATAGGAGATCCTTTTCTATTAAGCTTAATTAGTATACTTAATGGCACAATAATAAAAGCAACTGTTTCTGAGGTAGTTATATTTTCATATATTTACAGAATGCGTACAAGGTCATTAAAACATTACTAAAATATGAAAAAACAGGAATGTATTATATATATTTGAAATATTTTAAAACAAACTTCTCTTGAAAATAGAATCATAACTTATGTATGCGTTTTGTCTCTTGTTTTGTATAAAATATCAGGAAATTCTTCTCAAAATAAACATGCTAATAATCCATAAACATGTCATAATAAAAACCCCAAATTTATCTATGCTATTATATTTGAAGATTATACTTCATTTGTAATAACAACGCTGTGATAAGGTTTTTAATGATCATCTGTGTTTACATTATTTTCCTAGAAGACATACTGGTTAGGTTAGAGGAGATACTGGTTAGTTTTTATTGTCATCTTGACTCAAACTAGTGTCATCGAAGAAGAAAGAACCTCAATTCAAGAAATGCCTTGATCAGTCAGGCTATAGACTGTGAAAGACTGATTGCCTTGATTGGTGATTGATATGGGAGGAACCAGCCCCCTGGGAGTGGTCCCACCCTGCGCAGGGTTGTATATGAAGGCCAGCTGATTCCTACTCAGGGAACGAGCCAGTAAGCATCATTCCTCTATGGTTCTGCACAGATTCTAGTTTTAGCTTGTGCTCTGACTTCCCTCAGTGATAGATTGTTAACGCCGAAGTATAATCCAAACAAACCTTTTCTTCCCCAGGTTGCTTTAGGTCAGTGTTGCGTCTCAACAACAGAGGTCAAACTAGAACAAAGAACATATACATTTCAAATGCTGTGAAATAGAAAGTTTATATTATGTTATGTATGTGTTCGCTATGTTTTTGCTTTGCGATGAAATTATAACTGACTTGAGAGGAGAACAATACTTTTGTGCTGTTGAATTTCTCCCCTGAAAGGCAATTAAACAAAAATGTAACAGGACTGAAAAAAATCAAATTCATATAATTTATATATTTGATATAACAATTTTTCTTTTCTTTTTTATATGTTCTTTAATCTTTTTTTACAGCCCAGACTTTATCCCTATCCTGGTCCACCCTCTGACTGTCCCACATTCCATACCTCCCCCCCTACCCCATCTCCAAGAGGATGTCCCTCCACCCCCACCTGACTTGACCAGACCTCCCCACTCCCTGGGGCCTCCGGTCTCTTGAGGGTCAGGTGCATCTTCTCTGACTGAACCCAGACCCGGCAGTCTTCTGCTGTATATGTGTTGGGGGCCTCATATCAGTTGGTGTATGCTGCCTGGTTGGTGGCTGAATGTCTGAGAGATCTATATATTTGATATAACAATTCTTCTGATGGATTAACACATTTGTACAATTTGTATTTAAAAGCTTTCATGAAGAGAGAATTTATTGATTACTAATAAACTTCATGGTTTTAATTGCATCCTATTATGTCATAACAACATCCAGGTTTTTCTCCTTATAAACTAATGTTCTTTTATCTTCAAATAATTTACAGAATAAGTTCTGTAAATCATATGCCTCTCCCTTCCACTAAGTTACTACTTAGATAAATGTCTCAAACTAACTCCTTGTAATCTCAAAGAACTAAGACATATTATTTAATTTTTCTAATATACTATATTTTTATTGCTATATATTAATTATCCAACCAGCAAGCATCCTTATGAGACGATGTAAGATATTATTTTGACATTCATACTTTTCCATTACCCAAACACCTCTCGTTTTTTGCATTCCCATTTTTTAACAGTCCCTTCTACTTCCATTTGTTTTTTTTAGTTCTATGTATGAGAGAAAGCATGCAACACTCATCTTTCTGAATCTGCCTTTAACACCATGCTCTTCAGTTCTATTTTCTTGTCCATAACATGACTTCATTGCTTTGAATGCTAGATTGTGCACATAGGTTGCACTTTCTTCATCCTGCCCAGATGGCACCATTCTTAATTCTATGATTAGACTGTGCAAACAGAGCACCATGCACATAAGCATGCAGGAACTGCAAGTGCTGACGTTCATGCCTTCAGCTATATAGAGAGTCAGAGACGGCATGGCTGAAGCTTGTGATAGGTCTACTTTTAGTAGGTGTGTAGAGATTTTTACCCAGGCTCTATGTTAATCGTACATTAACTCAAAATGTGCTGCCAGGTTATCATGCCTGGTAGGACCGTTTATCTTGGTAAGACTGTGAATAAATAGAATATAGTCGCACATCACAAATTGTTCCCTGGATTGTCGTTTGAACCAGAATATTATAAAATTAGTCTCAGGTGATTATCTCATAAATCCTTGCTAAACCTCATGGACTCAACATCTCTTAGTCATTCCTGTATGGCTAACACTTGGATCAGCACCTGACCCTTGGGGATATTCTCAGAGACAGGTCATCACAGGGAGTTTTGACTCTTAAAGTTCAGACCTCCCCCAGGGGCTTAAGTCCCTAAACTGGTACAAAATGGCAGGCATGTGAAAATCTGTCCTGCACCAGTTGATGCTAAGACTAATGTTAATGGTGGTTTCTGACTCTCTTCCTAAATTTCACATTTAAGGCTCTGCCCTAGTGTTTCTGTGATTATATATCCTCAAGGCTCAAGTTCTCTTTCTCTCAGTTCTACCCTAGAAATTACTTATTATAGATATAATAATTATGATGTTCTTTCTGTTCTCAACTGAAACAACAGTATATGTTTTGCTTGGGCCTGCTGTTTTCTTTCCCCTCAGTCCTCACTCTCTGTACTGTACACCCTGCGTCAAGACAATCTTTCCCTCTTTTCGTTTTTCACATTCTCTACTTTTAAAGTAAAGCTCTGACTGTGGCCACTAGACACACAGTGAGCCTGTGTTTGTCTCACTCTCGTGGCCCCATCACTTGGAGATACTAGCATTTGGTGGGCACCACTCGTCTTGAATATCTCAATGATCACAACCACTTCTTAAAAATGTCCACTTTATGAGTGTAGTGCTTCAAACTGAGAAACAAAATTTAACCAAATCTAGGTTTTACATGCTTTCATTTTTCTAGTTATTCAGAAGCCAAAGTTTGTTAAGGTAGCCATGGGAGTACTGGTGAGATAGCTCCGTAGGTAAAGGTGTTCCCTGTCAAGCTTGACAACATGAGCCCAATTGCAGGAGACACATGCTGGGAAGAGACCCAATCCCCACAAGTTGCCCTTTGACTTCTGTACATGCATGCCCACAGTATCACACATAAACAATAAAATAAATTTAAAAGTTTCTTTAAATTCCCACGTTAACACACACACGTATGAAACTATTATAATTATTGCATACCAAATAGCTAAAGTAGCCAAAACACATAATGTGGGAACAATTTTACACAACTACATTATAAATAATGAACGAATCCCTAAGAATTAAAGATATTCAGAATTCCCTTCCTTAATGCATTCAAATAAGCCTTAAGTAGTTGTTCTGGACCCATTGCGTTGTCCTCCCAAGGGACCTGTGGGCTTTTATTTTATGGATTATAATTAAGCCCAATTTGCTCTTAAACTTCCTTGGTAACTTCCAATTTTCCCAGGCAATTTTCCAACTGCCCTGTTCTCTGTCAGCATATCTTCTGTTGCTCATCTGCTGGTGCTAATCTGGCATAAGTAACTGGGACATAACTAAGATTGCACAAAGAATTTAGTGGGAAGCAAAAGAACTGAGTGTTTTTATCCTGCGTAAAGAGCAAATAACGTGCACACATATACATAATACATAAAACATATGTGCATACACCCATACATACATACTGATAGACACATAGATATCTAATATGCAAATGACCTAATTCACATTTCTAATTATTTTGACCAGTCTAAATTTTAACTAGGTAAACTATGTTTCTGACTTAATAATCTATTTGTTGAAAACTAAATGTCAACAAACCCTGAATTTTATGCAAGGCACAGACAGAGCTGCTGTGCTTTCCCTCCATGTTGTCAACAGAGTATGGTATGCCTTCACCTTAAATTGCACCAACTGTCATTACTGTGTGTAAATCCCCTGAGATCCTTGCTTTTCCAGGATCATCTGAACACGATCCTGGGAAATAATGAACACCAGCTCTTACTTTAACTGAAACTTTCCCCATTAGAGGGAGCAGAAGAAGTCCTGAGTGAATGTACATTGTTGATATGGATACGGCCATAGACAGAGACTCCATTGCCTCAGCCTCATGGGAGTGGCCAAGATTTCCTCAGGGGTCCAAGTGCAAATGATTAATTAGTGTATATAAAACTAGCAACTTCTGCTTTGTGTTCCCAGGCGTTTACAGCCTGAGACTGTTTACCTACAAAGACCTCCTAAAAGACCAGCTAACACCTCCCCACTGTGCTGTACATAGTGAACATGCTGAGGTTCTGGGTTACTGTGGTAGTATGTACTACTCTATCAAAGTGCATACCAATCTCATTGCAGCCTTTCTGAATATGTGTCTATTTGTCTGTCCTTTCTTCATTCTCTTGTTGCCAATGACCATGATCAGACTTCCAGGACCCAAGTCACTTGAGATGTGGCACCTCACTGTTCTCAACTCCTTCTTTTCTCTTTTTCTTTCTTAAGAAAAACAAAACTAAAATGAATTTCTGGGTTCAATGCCTTATTTTTACAATGCATGTTATACGTTGAACACAAATTAGTCATTTGGCAGAGTAGGCATGTCCTACATTTGGTCAGAGTCACAGATTATCTTGGAACTAGAATTCTTTGAGTGCAACAGCTTCATAGTCTAATATACAATGAAATCCTTCTGGCCTGAAAAGGAAACAGAACTGAGTGGATAGTGCACTTAGAGAGCACGCAGAAGTTGGTAGCCGCATCCCTGATCACAGACAGGACGCTGAACAAAGGTGGGAAGCGTATGTACCGACGGAAGTCATGCACAAGCAAGCAAGGATGAGAGCCCGTGCTCCTACTTCACGTTGGTTTTTGTTGTTATCTAATTTAGGCAGCACAATCCAAAATAACAAACAGCACCTGTAGTGGGCATTGGAAATGTCGTTCCTATATCACTTTGATATTGAAATATTCGAGTCTAGAATCACCCCTTAATTTAATTATAAACAAATCAAATGAAGGTAGAAAGATTATTTTCTGATCTATATCAATTTGCTTGTTAGAAAATTTCCTACTGACCTGTTTCCAGTTCTCTCCCCCATTCTTATTAAGGACAAGATAAATTACACAACATCTATCCCTTGTTCTTTTAGAATTCCTGTCGAACAGGCCTGTAGCAATGAAGACCCTTTGAGAAACTCAGGTTTCTATTTTAAAGGACCAACAGAAAAGAATGGAAAGATCTGAGCATTTTCTCATTTAAATGATACATAAAGAGGAAGCTCTTCCTCAATTCTAGATTAAAGACACTGGTTATTTTGTTCCCATCAGCCATGGCACTGATGGGGAGCATTGACCTCAGGTTTTCTCCTGCCCATTATCTGCAGATATGTCACTTTCCCATTTCTGTAGGAAGTGCTCACCATATTATATAAAACCATGACAAAGGTTTTATAGTTACCATTTTTTAAAAAGACACTATATACATATTCATGAGGTTTGGAGAACTCTTATATCTCAGTTTTCCTGCAATTTATATAAAAACTGCAGCATGAATGCTTATTTATCTGGAAGTATAATCGATTATGAAAGATGTAAATCCTTTTAATGGAAGGAAGACTGATGATTTTATTTTTGTCATTCTTCTATTTCCTTCCATAAATATCTTTGACACAGTGTATGACAATTTATTTCTACTAGAAATAAGTTACTCTCTGTGCAAATATTTATTTGTAAATTTGCTTAAACCAGGATGATTGTTTATAAATATTTGAAAAATTTTCATACCATTAAACAAACACGTCTGTAAATAAATACAAAATTAGATTAATTATTGAAACTCAAAAATGAACCCTCGTTCATCAAATTAAACTGTTTAAGGGCTACACACTTGTTGGCACATCATGTGAGAGCACGTGTTACTAAGAAGAGTTACACCATCTGAGTTGGGCACAGACTGCTTTCTGATTTGCTTAATTCTGTCATCTGTAAAGTGGGTGTTAATGATAAAACTAGCCACACTGAGTTAGAGAGAGGACTGGATTAGTGAATTCTTATAATGTGCTTAGAAGAGGCTCTCTGGGAAAACCGCACTGGCTGTGCAGGAAAGTGGACTGCAATGCTCTGTTATGGAATGCCTGTGTGTTTGTGTAGCCAGAGCCCAGCACATATTTATAGCAAATGGTAAACCCGCATGACTCTCCAGTGCAAACAGATGAAATGGAAGACCATATATGACCTTGCTGAGGGTCATATCTGTCACAACCATGATCTGATTTAGTCTGTTTGAATTTAAAGCCTAGGTTCTTTTTCTTTTTTTACTAGGTCATGTGGCAGTTATATGCTTTTTTAAAAAAAACTTTTTAAAAAATTATACAATATACTTTATATTATGTCCTTTCCCCCAACTCCTCCCAGATAATTCCACCTACTCACCCAAATTCATGTTCTTTCTCTAGCTTCAAACAAAGAAAACCACCAACACAACAAAAAGTATACAAAACCATGGAGTTGCTTTTATGCTGATCAGCTCTTCCTGAACATGAAAACCTTCAGTGTGGTTGATATAGCCAATGTTATTCTAATGAAGAAGACTGATTTTCCCTGTACCAGGAGGTATCAGTTGCAAATAGCTTCTTGGTTAGGGGGTGGGACTTTGTACTTACTTCCCTTCCTCCATGCTGGGATTTTGTCTAACTTGAATTCTTCGGTTCTTTTGCATGCTTGTCACAGTCTTTGTGAGTTTAGATGTGCATCAGTCAAGTTGTATTCAGAAAGTGCTTGAAATCCTGTTGAGGTGTTCATTTCTTCTGCCTCTTATACTCTTTCTTCCTCCTGTTCCATGTAGATTCTTGAGCTTTAAGGGAAGGGGTATGAAGACATGTTATTTGGGGCTAAGTGCTCCCAAGACTCTCACTCTCTGTACATTATCCAGTTGTGATCTCTGTGTTAATTACCATCAACTGCAAGAGCTCATCATCCTTGACAGGAGTTGAGCAATTCCACTGACACTCTTTCTTCTTCCTTTTCTACTGAGTTTCCTGAGCTCTGAGGGGAGGGATTTGCTTGAGGCATCCAATTAGAGGTGAGTGTTCCAAGGAACATAGGGGTGAAGGCCACATGTAGTCACTACCTTGATGTCCCCATGTTCAATGAGTTATGTAGGTGTTGCCTTGAATTCTCTCTTTTAAACGATTTTTATAGTAAATAAAGCTAATTTCATACAATATATTCTGATCATTCCCCCAGATCTGCTCCAACTTTCTATCCTTTCAACTACATGCTTTTTTTTCTTAAGAAAACAACAGGCCAAAAAAAAAAACAAAAAAAAAACAAAAAACAAAAAAAAACAAAAAAAACAAAAAACAAAAAAAACAAAAAACAAAAAACAAACCAGTAAAGGTAAACACACAAACACATGCGCACATACATGCATGCGCGCACATGCACACATACACACATACACACACACACACACACTCACAAACTCAAAATCAGACACTATAATATGAAAGCAAAAGATCAGAAATGTTTAAAAAGTACTCAAAGTAATATGAACAAAACAAAGCAAAATCTTCCAAAAATACCTTTGCGGTTGTCTTGGTTAGCCTTCTACTACTGGGCGGGGGACCTGTGTATACCCAGAAAGACTCAGTTATAGAAATGATTTTTTCCTTTGTAAGCAGTTGTTAATTGGAGATTGCTTCTGGGTTAAGGATACGAGATCCTGTGTATTTCCTCTCAGTGCTGGGGCTCCAATTGGTTTGTATCTGTGCAGGCCCTGTGCATGCTGCCATAGTATCTCTGAGCTCACAGTTTTTCTGCTTCCTCTCACTCATAATTCCTTGAGCCCTGAGAGGAAGACTTTGGTGGAAATATTTCATATAGAACTTACTGTTCCAAGATCTCCTTTTCTCTGAGTGTTTCTTAGTTGTATTTATTAGTGCCTGTTTTCTGCAGGGGGGAAGCTTTTCTAAGAAATTAGTAATTTTAAGAACTTTTGTCATTTTTACTGTTTGTTTTATAAATAGGTGTTAATATCAAAATCATTGCAAAAATGAATTGGCATTTCTTCTCCACATACTTGAAAATATCCCTTTTTCAAAAACTCAACTATTTATTGCTGTTTTAAGACTAAATGAGCACAGGGGAAAATTTCCTGAACATAACACCAATGGCTTATGCTCTAAGATCAACAATAGACAAATGAGACCTTATAAAATTGCAAAGCTTCTGTAAGGCAAAGGACACTGTCAATAGGACAAAACAGAAACCAACAGATTGGGAAAAGATCTTTACCAATCCTACATCTGATAGAGGGCTAATATCCAATATATATAAAGAACTCAAGAAGTTAGACTTCAGGAAATCAAATAACCCTATTAAAATATGGGGTACAGAGCTAAACAAATAATTCTCAACTGAGGAATCCCAAATGGCTGAGAAGCACCTAGAAAAACGTTCAACATCCTTAGTCATCAGGGAAATGCAAATCAAAACAACCCTGAGATTCCACCCCACACCAGTCAGAATGGCTAAGATCAAAAACTCAGGTGACAGCAGATGCTGGCGAGGATGTGGAGAAAGAGGAACACTCCTCCATTGTTGGTGGGATTGCAAGCTGGTACAACCACTCTGGAAATCAGTTTGGCGGACCCTCAAAAAAAATGAACATAATACTACCTGAAGACTCAGCTATTCCACTTTTGGGCATATACTCAAAAGATGTTCCAACATGAAATAAGGACACATGCTATATTCATAGCAGCCCTATTTATAATAGGGCTATTTATAATAGCCAGAAGCTGGAAATAACCCAGATGTCCCTCAACAGAGAAATGGATACAGAAAATGTGGTACATTTACACAATGGACCACTACCCAGCTATTAAAAACAATGACTTCATGAAATTCTTAGGCAAATGGATGGAACTAGAAAATATCATCATGAGTGAGGTAATCCAATCACAAAAGAACACACATGGTATGCACTCACTGCTAAGTGGATATTATTCCAAAAGCTCTGAATACCCAAGATACAATTCACATTCCACATGAAGCTCAAGAAGAAGGAAGACCAAAGTGTGAGTGCTTTGGTCCTTCTTAGAAAGGGGAACAAAATACGGAAGCAAATGTGGAGACAAAGTATAGAGCAGAGACTGAAGGAAAGGCCATCCAGAGACTGCCCCACCTGGGAATCAACCCTGTATACAGTCACCAAACCCAGACACTATTGCAGATGCCAAGATTGCTTGCTGAAAGGAGCCTCATGTAGCTGTCTCCTGAGAGGCTTTGCCAGAGTCTTACAAATACAGAGATGGATGCTTACAGCCAACCATTGGACTGAGTGCAGGATCACTAATGTAGGAGTTAGAGAAAGGATTGTAGGAGCTGAAGGAGTTTGCAACCCCATAGGAAGAACAATATCAACCAACCAGACCCCCCTAGGGCTCCCAGAGATTAAGCCACCAACCAAGGAGTACACATGGAGGGACCCATGGCTCCAGCCACATATGTAGCAGAGAGGATGGCCTTTTCAGGCATCAATGGGAGGAGAGTTCCTTGGTCCTATGAAGGCTTGATAGATGTCCCAGTGTAGGGGAATTAGAGTATGGGGAGGTGGGAGTGAGTGAGTGGGTGGGTGGAGGAACACCCTCTTTGCAGGGGGATGGGGGATGGGGTAGGGGGTTTCCAGGAGGAAGGGAAACCAGGAAAGGGGATAACACTTGAAATATAAATAAAGAAAATAGCCAATTAAAAAAAAGATTTAATGATACCAGTAGCCAATCTTCTTGACTTCTTATTTTCTGGTTACTATTTTATCTTTAAGAAAGATTTTTATTATTTACTATTAGTCAGAGGCCTTTCTAACTTTAAACTGTATCAGACAGAATTTTTATAGAAGGTGATTTATACTAGGTGGATCTTTAAAAATTTCAACACATATTCATTTATCTGTTTAATAACATTGTTTAGTGATGATGAACAGAGATAAAATGTGATGATTGTTGCTTAAGATTGCTTCATAACTTTTATATATTGTAATTTAGCATCTGTCTTAGCTACTTTCCTTTTGCTGTGATAAAACACTATGACTAAGACAACTTATAAATGACGGTGTTTAATTTGGCCTATGGTCCTTCATGGTGGGGTGAAGCATAGTTGAGAGCCAACATCCTGATGTACAACCATGAGAAAGAGATGGTGGCTAAGATCAGTACAAGACATTTGAAACCTCAAAGCCTAGTGAGATGTCTTCTTCAACAAGGCCACGCCTCTTAATCCTTTCCAAACGTTTGTACCAACTAGGGACTAAATATTAAAATATATGAACCTATGGGGGCTGTACTAATTGAAACCCCACAGCAACCATCAGTCATGTGTGCATGTAACTGATTTCAGTTACTTTCCCAGGCAGATACCTTCATTGCTATGGAAGACTGCCATACAAGTCATCTTCTTTTAATTTGGGGACTCTTTCACCTCAGGAATCAGCTTTCTCCTGAAACAAATTCACAGTCATATTTAGTGTTTTCTTCTTTCATGGTTCAAGTTTTTTTTCTTTTTTTCCATTAGCACAATTCTTGTGTGAGATTCCAAAGAGAGCTTTGCTTGTAGGTAAAAGGAGGGATTCTCTATGACCTCATGTTATTACTGAGTCACATGTGAAGTGGAGGGTATGGTGACCATAATTAATAAATATCCACATTCATAAATATGCTCAATCCTGTTGTGGGAAATTATAAAAAACAATCCACACTATTGCCAGCCAGGGGTGTGTGTGTGTGTGTGTGTGTGTGTGTGTGTGTGTGTGTGCGTGCGTGTGTTTGGCCTGTTCATCTTGTGGAGATTCTCTGACTCAGTGGTTCAAAATCTCTCTACCTAGCTCGCTAAGTTTCCACTGGGGGATTGCTACCATGCCAGCCCCATGGTTCAAAACTCCCATGGCCTTTTGGGGTGCACTTCTGACAAACCCATGCTTTGCCGCTGTACCTTTCTCTCTGGAACCCAGTTGAGCTGCTGTGTGAAGAAAAATACCACACAAACTTAGTTCAGAATCAATGGTAACTCAATCTCTGGGAGCATCACCTAGAATCCTAATTTTGTAAGCCATATTAAATCTAATCCTCTGGTGGCAAATCCATCAGGATTTGCCATCTAAACTGGGAGACACTAGTAGCTACATCTTGTCCTCTCGCTGTCCCTATCTAAAAGCCCCTATCTCTCTCCTGCCTTTTCTCTTCTTCTATCCAACCCACAAGTCCTGCCTATTCACCCAGTGATTGGTTCCTTTATTCATTAGGGGAAGGTTCACAAGAAGTCATTTGAGTATGTGGCTCATTCCAGACAATCCCTCCTGGGAAAGCGGAATTAACATCAAAATACAAACAGCACCATGGCCATCCACAACACAATCCTCTCAATTTCTTAAATGAAATTCAAGTAAAAGATAACACTCCTCCTTCGCCCTCCCCTGCCAGCCTGGGTCCCATTGTTCTGACTCTCAGTTTTTGGGTCCCCTTTTAAAACTATCTCTCAGGAGACCCAGTTATAAAAGAGCAATAAAAGTAAAACAGTTGTAAAGAGCTCAGGATAAGGATAAGGTCACAAATTCAGTTAAAGTAGTAATATTGCTGGAGAGATGGCTCTGTGGTTAAGAGCATTGACTACTCTTCCAGAGTTCCTGAGTTTAATTCCCAGCAACCACATGTTGGGTCACAGCCATCTGTAATAGGATCAGATGCCCTCTTCTGGTGGGTCTGAAGACAGCTACAGTGTACTCATATACTTAAAATAAAATAGAAAAATAAAAAAAGATAAAAATAAAGTAGTAATAATAGTTTTGTTCATTTAATTAAAAATTTAAATGTTTATAAAACTAGACTTTCCAAATAAACTGGACCAGAAAAGAAATTCCTCCTGTCATATAATAATCAAAACACCAAATGCACAAAAAAAGAAAGAGTATTATAATGCTAGACTTTCACAGGAAGATTCATTAAAAAATAAAATAAAAAAAAAAGCTCAGTATCAAAGAGACAAGAGTTGCTGGATGTGTGATTCATAACTGCAGCTGCTGTATTTGAAAGGCAGAAGCAGGAAAACCCCTGCCAGCTGGAGGCCAGTTTGTCTACACAGTAAGCTCTAGGCAAGCCAGGGTGACATGGTGAGATACGGTCTTAAAAACTCAAACCAGAAAGACATGAATGTTATTTTCTGACATCATATACTTGAATTTAATAAAGATAAAATAAGAGCATTTTGTTACTTCTATTGTCAGCAGCTCCATATAATAAACTAATAGGCACTCCATTACTTTAGTCAAGTACTGCTTCTGATATAAGATATGGACAGGTTGTAATGCTCATGCATACGTGTGGGAACACACACATGTGTGTGTGTGAGAGAGAGACTGCATGTGTGCACATCCTCCACATCCCACCCACACATACACACACTGGGGGGGGGACACTGATGGGGGTGAAACAATGTTTAGTTTCTATCACAAATTAGAAAAAAAAGCATAAGAAAATATACTCTTAGAAAATGAAATTATATAATCACAATCTCTCTAGCAGCTGTATTATCAAGACTAACACTATTAACTGAAGATGTACTTATATACCTATGTAGCTTAATATGGAAAATATATACAGAAAAATGATAATTTAAAGCAATGTGATGAATATAGAAGTCTGACCATTATAATAGGATGCATAAGCTGTTTAGTTAGCAGGTTTCACAGATCAATAGTAGATATGCCACTCATCTTAATTGTATCTGAAAGTAGAGATAACTCCCAAAATAAAATTTTAACTGTGATTCATTTCATTTTTTTAGGAAATAGGTTTCCGCATTAAACACTTGTATAGAATTTTTATGAACATTTGAAAGCTTGAACTTTCATTATTCCACTCAAGGTAAAGGTTTTAAAGGTTTAGTTTCGTTCCAAACAATTTGATCATGCTAACAGAAAAATAATGGATTTTTGCCTGTATCCTGTGTAACTTTTTAGACATTGTCTTAGAGTTTCTATTCATGACCAAGAAGCAAGTTGGGGAGGAAAGGGTTTATTCAGCTTACACTTCCATGTTGCTGTTCATCACCAAAGGAAGTCAGGACTGGGACTCAAGCAGGTCAGGAAGCAGATGATACAGAAGCCATGGAGGGATGTTACTTACTGGCTTGCTTCCCCTGGTTTGCTCAGCTTGCTCTTTTATAGAACTCAGAACTACCAGCCCAGGGATGGCACCACCCACAATGGGCCCTCCCCCCTTGATCGCTAATTAAGAAAAATCTCTTACACCTGGATCTCATGGAGGCATTTCCTCACCTGAAGCTCCTTTCCCTGTGATAACTCCAGCTTGTTTCAAGTTGACACACAAAACCAGCCAGGACAGACATTATTAAAAATACATGGACATGTCACAATGCTAGTTGTGCTTGTGTGTGTACATATAAGTGTGTGTGTGTGTGTGTGTGTGTGTGTGTATACATATGTGTAACAAGAGGACCTCTTGTTATTTGCTATTATGTATAGCACTCTAGCTGGCCTGTGAGCTTCTGGGAATCCTCCTGTCTCTGCTTCTTGATTTGCCATAACAACACAGGGATTAAAAGTGTACGTTAATGTGCTACACTGCAGTGAGTGGTGAGGGTCTAAGTTATGGTCACCATGCTTATATACTCACTGAGCCATATCTCCAGGTCTTTTCTAATTTTTTTTTTTTTTTTACCAGACTGTTGCTGACACATTTGAATACTTATAACAGTAATAAGTGACCAGTTTTTATGTTAAGTTCTCATTCAGCTGATAATTAAAAAAAATAGTTTTATTTGTGTATAACACAAAATCGTATGTAATAAAATCAATCATTTTCTTTATGATTTCCTCTATTGCTTTTAAGCATAGATTTCCTCCTTGAGTTCACTAAATATTCATCGGCACTTTTTTCTAAAGTTTAAATAGTTTGAGTTTTTGTGCATAACTCTTTAATCATCTGGAAGACATCTTGAAATATATATAATTTGGGTAATGATGCAGCTGTCAAAATGTGTAGATGTGTACATTACCTAGAACTGAGCTCTGTGTCTGGCTTATAACAGGTACTAAGTATTTTCTGAATTAACCCTTCTATTTTCACACAACCAACTTAAGAATATTCTAGGCTAGGGTCACAGGAGTCTAATAACAGACCTATGAATGACCAGGTTCCTGATGCCAGACCATTTACCAAAAGACAGCAAAAACAAACCAAAAAACTAAACTGAGTAGTAGAACATCAGAGCTTTTATAAAAAGCAACTCTAGGGGACATGCTTAAGTATATGAAATGAACAAAGGCAGAAATACGTTTTCAGCAAAGAAATAATGTACCCAGGAGGAAATTGTATATTCAGACGCTTTAGAAAATGTAGCAAGTTGCTGCCATGACTGACATGGTAACACGGGTTTTGGAGCCGCTTCTCAGACTAGATAAAGAAAGGTCTAGTAAGGCGTGCTGAGAATTTGGACCAGTAGCCCCCAGGCATATTAGTAGTATAATTTATACACATTTATTTATTTAATTTTAGGGATGTCTGTGGTTGAAATTAGGACATGGCTCATGTTAATGAGTTTTTAACTCATACACATTTATCTAATTTATAGAGTATTATACACAGAATTTCTCTACACATATTTTTATCTGAATCATTCACACACCAAAGTATTCGAGGCTACTTAAACGTGAATGGACTAATTTTTATTAATGTTCAAATCATGTAAGGTTGAAAATCCTGCCTGCCTCTTCTGGTTGCTATTTACACTTACATATGGATCTGTTTACTTAAATATTTGGAGAGTTCTTTGTTACAGACTCTTGGAACAGCTTTGAAGCATGTTACTGTGTCCCACAAAAATGTCTGCTCTGAAATAGAAAACTAATGGATTATGCAAAAATCATTTTGATTTACTAACAGGATTTTTACCCATATTTGATTCTTTAAGTATTTCTTGTGAAAGTTAAGTCAGCTAGAAAAGTTTCCCATATTGTAACAATTTCCCTTGGCATTCTTTGGATACACCTGGATATTTTGTGTCTTATCAAATTTGTTCTTAATCAGATCGAATGAAGAAGACTTCACCTTTAATTATTTTGCTTACTTATATTTTACCTACTTAGTTTACCTCAAACATTGTACATGATTCATTGTTCTTTTTTGAAATTATTTTATACAGAATGAAGTAACTCCTTCATTAAATTATTCTCTGGGGGATATTACTGGTCAATAACGCCTATATTCAGATAGGCCCCACTGACATAGAATTATGATGGTGAGATTTGAATGTGAAGGGATTCACCAGGGTATCGAGGAGAGATAAAGGTTTTCAGACAAAAGGAAGACAGCTTCCAAGGAAAAACTAACAAACACTGCAATACAGGTGGGGATGGAGATGGGGTGGGGGTGCGGGCGGCAAAGGAAGCAGTTCTCACAATTCAGTGGGATTCCTGCTAAAACTTGAAACTGTTCCTTTCTAACTCTTCTCCTCAGGAGAGGGAAGGCATGAGCGGGCTACACCAGAGGTCAGCACCATTGCACCTCACTTCTGAAAGAATGATAAAGAGGAAGAGAAAACCAGTTTCGTTTCTCATTTTATTTTGGCTGAATGACAGACAGCTAAGGGCACCAGGGTCTTGTGCTAGGATCTGTGATGTCTGTGGGTCCAGGACCCTGGGAAGAATTCTTGCCACTCACATCTCCAGCAAGGGAATTCTGAATGTCTTGCTGTTAGATTCTGGTGGAGGAATGTGTTTGGATACTAGACTAGTGCAGCCTACTAGTGTGATCGCCAGGATTTGGAAGATAGAGCTTTTGTCCTATGGAGAGTCACACTAGTTCAGAGTTCTAGTGAGTGGGAGAGGTGGCCCCAAGTGTTTCAGAATAGTGGTCTACTAGTATTATATTGAGGAATATTTGCATCTATGTCCAGCAGAAACATTGTTCTATAGATTTGCTCTTGTTTGATGTTGTGCCCTTTTCTAGCTTTGTATCAGGGTAATGCTGGCTCCACTGAATGAGTCTCGTAGCGTTCCTTTTCTTCTATTTTATGGAAGAGTTGGCAGAGCACTGGTGCTAATTCTTCCAAAGAGTCTTATAGAATTTAGTAGTGAATTAATTCAATCCTAGGTTTTCTTTGTGGAGATTTTTTGTCACTTCCTCAATCACACTGAATGTCACAGATCTACTTACACAAAGCTGTACTTTTGGTAGGTCATATGTAGTCTAGAAATTTATCCAGTTCGTCTAGATTTTCTACTTTGGGGAATATAGGATTTCTAAGTGTTCCTGAATGATGTTCAGGATTTTGTTGGAATCTATTATAGCCTTCCTCCTTTCAACTCTTCTTTTGACAGTTTGGACCTTTTATTTCTTTGGTTACTTTAAGAAGAGGTTTATTGAACTTATTTATTTTATTTTTTGACATTCTAACACTTCATTTGTTGCCTTGGTTTTCATTTCATTAATTTTTTTATTCTCTGAGATTTATTATTTCTTACTATTTACTGCCTTTGTGTTTGGATTATTCTTTTTTTGAGATCTTGAGGTATATCATTAAGTTATTTATTTGAGATGTCTAAATTTTTTCAAAAACATTATTTTATGTGTATATGTGTGTGCCTGAGTATATGCATGTGCATATGTGCCTTACAAGATTGATAAGCCCCCTCCTCAAGTTATACAAGCAATTACAAATTGCTGGGGAGAAGAGACCTTCTTACTGGTCAGGCAACAAGTCCTGTCAGGAGCTCCAGGGAGGCAACCTTCAAGTCATCCATGTTCCTGCAACTAACTACGCACTGATACTTCTGTAAGGAGCCTTAGCCTTGGACTTGGTTCGCTAAGCTATCTTTGTTGGAATCTTAAGTCTTTTGCCTATGCCATACTTGGAAAAAACACAAAACAATGGCACACTGGTCATTCAATAATTTATTGTTAGCTGGGCTTCAAGGCACCTTCCCAGAACTTGGGAAGCAGAGGCAAGTGGATCTCTGAGTTTGAGGTAAGCCTGGTTTACAGAGTGAGATCTAGGACAGCTAGGGCTACACAGAGAAACTCTGTCTTGAAAAACAAAACAAAACAACCCCCCAAATCCAAACAACAAAATAATGCATTGTTCAATTTTAAATTATTTTATAATATCTGTTTTCTTTTACTATTGTCTTCTAATTTTATTCATTACAATCTGATAAGGTACAGGAATTGTTATTTTTTATATTAGTAAAGAGTAGTTTTATGACCTAAAATGTGATCCATTTTAGAGAAAGTGCCATGACTTTTATAAGAATGTGTATTTTACAGACATTGTAATGTTCTTTAGATATGTATAAAATATAGTTACTCTTTGTTGTAGTTTGGTCAGGATGACTCTATTGAGATTTACACAACATTATTATATCAAAACCTACTGGTCTATTTGTGCTATATAATATTTGCTTTATTGGAAACCTCAATGTTCAGTGCATATATATATATATATATACACATATATACACATATTTACACACATATATACATATATATACACACACACACACACACACACACATATATATATATGCTGGTCGATTGGTGACTTTTTCAAAGATAGCTTTTTTGACTTATTTTGCTTTGAAGACTACTTTTTAAGGTATCACAATTTCTTTTTTAAATGATGTTTTTATTAATTATTTGAGAATTTCTTTCAGTGTAGTTTGATCACATTAATTTTTGATTCCCCAATTCCTCTAACATCTACTCCTACCTCCTTATGTACTCAATATTGAATCCTCACTCTCTCTTTTTTAGAGCCATAAAGTCCCATTTGTGTTACTCAACTACTCTAGGGTGTGGTCCATATGTGATGCTGCCCCATTGTATCCAGAAAATACTGTTTCCTTGTCTCTGCTTCTTTTACCTCTTAAAACTCTCTGTTTCCTCTTCTGAGATTTCTGTGTTTTGGGAGGAGAGCCATGGTACATCTGTCTAAATCTTTCCAATTTAGAGCTAAGAATTCTTGTAGTCTCTTATTTTCTGTACCTTGGATAGTTTTGTGTCTCTGTGTTAATCATCACCTACTGAAAAGGAAAGCTCCTTAGATGAGGGTTGAGAGATGCATTGATCTGTGGGTATAACAATAAGTACATAGGAGTTGTTTTAATACTACCTACATTGAATAGTAAGTTATTACCTAGTTCCTATGACATATATAATCAGAGATTCTTTGGCCCTGATTTTCATAATCGTTGTACAAGTTTACACTCTCACCAGCAATGGATAAGTGCCCTCCTTATTCTACATCCTTGCCAGCATGAATTGGCACCATGTTATTATTCTTAGCCATTCTGATTGGTATAAGATGAAATCTCAAAGCAGTTTTGACTTGCATTTCTCTAATGGTTAAGGATATTGAACATTTCTTTAAGTGTTTCTCAGCCATTTGAATTTCCTCTACTGAGAATTTTGTGGTTAGATCTGTACCCACTTTTTAATTAGAATATTTGCTTACTTCATATCTAGTTTTAAAAGTTCTTTATATATTTTTTTTATATTAGTCCTCTATTGGAAATGTAGTTGGTAAAAATCCTTTCCCATTCTGAATGTTGCTGCTTTAACCAAATGATAGTGTCCTTGGCCATGCAAATGCTTTTCAGTTTCATGAGGTCCCATTTATTTATCTAAGTGACTATGCTAATGGTGTTCTGTTCAGAAAGTCTTTTCCACCTGACTCCTCAGGGTTCAGGAATACACAAATGCACACTGGAAAAAAGACAGTATCTTCAACAAATGGTGCTGGTCAAACTGGAGGGCTGCATGTAGAAGAATCCAAATGGATCCATACTTATCACCCAGCACAAAACTCAACTCCAAGTGGATCAAAGAACTCAACATAAAACCAGATATACTGAACCTGATAGAAGAGAAGCTTCAGAACATCCTTGGACTCATTAGCACAGTCTGTATTTTTAAGTCAGAGAATTAAGAACATTTATATTCATGATTGTTATTAAAAGGTGTTTACAAATTTGTCATTGGGGAGGGGCTAGTTCTTTTGTGGTTGGTTAGAGTATGTTTGTTTTTCTCTCTTTTTCTCTCCATTTTAGGTGTTTTCTGGCTTAATGTGCCTCATGAAATTCCTTCTTAATTCTTTGTTCACATATTCCTCTCAAGAAATTTCTTGAGCTCTCATAATCGATACTTGTGTTTCTTTTTCCATGTTAATGATTCTTTTGAGCATCCTCTGTAATACTTGTTTGGTAATCATGAAGTATTGTAGTTTGTACTTTAAATGTTTTTATTTCTGTGTCGACTTTAAAAAGATAACTTCACAGGAGATAGCAGTGTAGGCTGACAGTTATTTACCTTCAGGGATTGAAAAGTGTTAGTTTATGCTTTCCTGGCTTTCAGAGTTTCTGTTGAGAGGTCTGATGTTATTCTGATATATTTGCCTTTGTTAGCGAGTAGGCACTTTCTTCTTAGAGCTTAAAATGTTTTTTGTTTTATAGTTTTGACATTTTGACTATATGATATATAGTAGTTCTTTTTTGGCCATGTCTATTTGGAGTTCTAAATGAGTCCTGTACTTATGTGTACATTTCTTTTCCTAAAGTGATTTTTAAATATAATTCACTTTAATATACTTACGTCTTTAGTTTCTAATATCAGTTTTTCCCTATTATATAGCTTCATTTTTCCCCCTTTAAATCATATCCTAGAGTTCTTTTAAGTTGTAGTCATGCATGCTTTCTTTCTTTCTCTCTTTCTCTCTTTCTCTCTTTCTCTCTTTCTCTCTTTCTCTTTTTCTCTCTTTCTCTCTTTCTCTCTTTCTTTCTTTCTTTCTTTCTTTCTTTCTTTCTTTCTTTCTTTCTTTCTTTCTTTCTTTCTTTCTTTCTTCCTTTCTTCCTTTCTTCCTTTCTTCCTTTCTTTCTTTCTTCCTTTCTTTCTTCCTTTTCTAATGCCTGACCATATTTTCTCACTTTTCCCCTCTATCTCTGATCTTACTTCTACTTGATTTAATCCATTGTTGATTCTTTCTATTGTGTTTTTTTGTCCCCCACCCCATTGGATTTTTCCATGCCAACATATATGTGTGGTTTTTTTTTTTTCTTCTGAAATCTCAGTTTCTTTCCTGAACGTCTTGGCTGTGTTTCTTGATTTCTCATTCATATCTCTGAATTTCTTATATATGATGCTAACCTATATCTATTTGATGACTTTCTTCTCCCAGTTCTGAACTGATTTCTTCACTTCACTCTTCTGCTTATTTTCCACTGTATTTGTAGTCATTGATCACTTTCAAAAGTCATCTTTCGAAGTATTCATTTGGCAGTTTTCACTTTTCAAGATCTTTGTTCCAGTAATTGAAGAGTAACAACCCTTCAGAGGGTAGCCATTATCTTGTTTTGTCTTTCATCTGTGCTGTCCATTGCACATCTCTTCGGCTGTCTCTTCTTATTTTGTTTGGAGCTCTTGAGTAGCCTCCTCTTTTTCTCCCCTTCCATATATCACATCTTTACAGAAACTTTCCCTCTCCCCTCTCCTCCTAGTCTTCACTCCACATCAACTTCACCTCCATTTCCCTTTAGAAAAGAGCAGGCATCCTAGGGATAGCAAACAAACATGGCATATCAAGTTGCCAAGGCTAGATACCTCCACTCATATTAAGTTGCCAAGGCTAGATACCTCCACTCATATTAAGCCTGGAAGAAGCAACCCAGTAGGAGGAAAAGGGTCCCAGAAGCAGGCAAAAGAGTCAGAGACAGCCCCTGCTCCCACTGTTAAGAACCCTAGAAGAAGACCAAGCTCACTATAACACATATACACAGGGTCTAGGTCAGACTCATGCAGGTTCCCTGATTGTCACTGCAGTTTCTGCGAGCCCCCATGAACCCAGGTTAGTTGATTCTGTGGGTTTTCTTGTGGTGTCCTTGCTCCCGCTGGGGTAGCCTACTCTTTAAGTTTCTATCCTTGATACCACAGATTGGAAACATAAGTCTATGCCTTCAACAATAAGATAGCACACACAATGATTTGCTAGTTTCTAACTAGCTCAATAGTTACTTACTTTGTGTGAAGACAGAACTTAGAAGTCAGTGCTAGAACTGTATCAGCTAAGAGTTTGCCTCATCTGTCTTTTACAATGTGATCTTTGGAATATCTTTTTTCACTTCCTGGATTTGAACACTTCCTCCAGCTCTACAGGCTCCTGTGCAAGACAAATGGTGATCTGCGTTTCCAAGGCTGTTACAGCAGATCCAAGAAGACTGCCCCTCTGTGGAACCCAGGCAGGCACAGAGGAACAATCAGACTAAACCTGATGTTTGGTTAATCTCCAAGAACCCTGGAAAATCCCCATTAAATTATCCTGTAGGCAACTCCAGTCACAAGGCCTGAGTGGATCAGCATTTCCATGTGTGTGACCTTTACACAGGAGAGTTACCACAGAAATATTATCAGCATTTCCCAATCCCACATAGTGTTTCTGTTTCTCTCCCAATTATTTTACACATTGGTGGATGGAGTGTCTAGACTAATAGAAATTAAAACTTTGAAAATCTCAAATGTACCATGTAAGGCCTTCAGATTGAGAGATCCAACAGAGAACTTGCCAAAGACATTTTCTAGATATTGCATCTGGGTACCAGAGCCTCCTCTATCTTAGTTTATGATACGCATAATAATATAAATTACTCAGGGTTCGCCATTCTGAATGATCTCCTCACTCACTACTCTCATGCCCTCAATAGAACTTAGATTGGGCCAAAAACAGTTAATTTGGTGGAATTCAATCAAGTATCAGTTATCAAATATTGGGGATTCCACTTAGGAAATCCTGAGACTAACAAAGAGCTATTGTGTAACAGAAGTCATGAAGGATTCTGGAAAAATAAGACTAATGTAAAAGCTATTTGTACATTAGTAAAACTTCCAAGTCTCTTTCTTTCTTTTGTGGACAAAATGAAGATAGGGAGACATTTTTAATTGTGATGATTAAGCCACCTTTTTTGCTTAGTATTTCTTTTTTTTTTTTCAAAAAATTCATTTATATACCGAATACATTTTAGCATATATAAAAATACATATACTTAGTATTGAGAATAATACAGTAAGCATTAAATATATATATATATATTCATATATATGGGTGCATATTTCTTAAAATTATTTTATTTATTTACATTCCAAATGTTGCCCCCTTCCCAGACTCCCCTCCCAGAGTTCTTTGCCCCCTCCCCCTCCCCTTAGCCTCTGAAAGGGTGCTCTTCCACCCCCACCCTCTTAATCTCCCCCCTTCCCTGGAGCATCAAGTCTCTACATGATTCTTTCCCACTGAGTTCAGACAAGGCAGTCCTCTGCTACATATGTGCTGGGGACCACAGACCAGCCCATGTATGTTCTTTGGTTTGGTGGCTTAGTCTCTGGGGGCTCCAAGGGGTCAGGGTTAGTTAATACTGTTGGTATTCTTAGAATTTCAATGCATAGATTAGTTATCTGATTATTAAAATGTAGACAACATCAGGAAAAATTTGCTACCAAAGGTTATGTTCAAAGTACATTAATCTGGCCATGGAAATAGTTCCTTATTAGCACCCAGGGCAGAGTAAAAAAAAAAGTTTATAAAATGTCTCATAAATGTTGAGGTCTTGAGTCTGAATAGAGCCAGGAGATGCTTCTGGCAAATGTAAAATTTTAACATCACTAGTCTATAAAATTCCCTTTGGCCCTGGAGTGGCAGCACATTTTGCTTCCTGCTCTTCTGAACTTTTTAGGTTAATTAAAAACTATCATTATTGCTGTTGCAGCACCTGACATACTATTAAAAAAATGAGCTTTAGAAATAGATTAATTTGAAGGCAGAGAGTTATTTCAGAAATCTTAAATCAAAAGAAATGTACTTCTGTTCCATCCGAATAGTACTTGAATCAGTTCACATGAGACAAGCCATTGAAGAGGTTCACCAGTCTCTCTCTGAGGAGGTCCATGTGTCTCTGACGAAGTCCACCAATCTCTGACTTTCAAAAAACTTGAGGCTTGAGTCTCCTTCGGACAGTTTCTTATTCTCTCATTTCAAGGCCATCACTCATAGGGGCAACTATGAGTGACAGCTGCGATTCTGCAACTATGGCGTGAAGATTTACATATGCCAAAGTAGAAAAATATCAAAGTAAATCTTTAATTTGTCTATCATCAGGCCTCTTCCTCATCACAACCAAAGGTGTGTACAATCTAAGAGTATGCTGACTTTTTGCTCTTTTGTATCTATCTATCTATCTATCTATCTATCTATCTATCTATCTATCTATCTATCTATCTATCTATCTATCTCTTTTATTTTTTTACACTCCATTCATTACTCCACATCCTGGTCTGTCCTCCCACAGTTCCCCATCCCATTCCTCTTCTCCCTGTCTCCAAGAGGATGTACCTGTCCCCCTTCCCCCACTAGGCCTATGCACTCCCTGGGACCTCAAGTCTCTTGAGGGTTAGGTGCACCTTCTCCCACTGAGGCCAGACTAAACAGAACTCTGCTGTGTATGTGTCGGGGGTCTGGGACCAGCTTGGGTATGCTGCCTGGTTGGTGGCTCAGTGCCTGAGAGATCTCAGGGGTCTGGGTTAGTTGAGATTGCTGGTCTTCCTATGGGGTCACTCTCCTTCTCAGCTTCTTCCAGCCTTTCCCTAATTCAACCACAGGGGTTCCCAACTTCAGTTCACTGGTTGGGTGTAAGTATCTGCATCTGTCTCAATCAGTTACTTGTTGGGCCTCTTGGAAGACAGCCATGCTAGGCACCTGTCTGTAAGCACACCATAACATCAGTGATAGTGTTAGGCTTTAGAGTCTCCACTTGAGATGGATCCCAAGTCACTGGACCGCATTTCCCTCAGTCTCTTCTCCATATTTGTCCCTGCAGTTCTTTTAGACAGGAAAAATTCTGGGTCAGAGTTTTTAACTGTGGGATGGTGTACTGGCTGGTTTTGTGTGTCAACTTGACACAAGCTGGAGTTATCACAGAGAAAGGAGCTTCAGGTGAGGAGATACCTCCATGAGAGCCAGCTGTAAGACATTTTCTCAATTAGTGATCAAGGGGGGAGGGCCCCTTGTGGGTGGTGCCATCCCTGGGCTGTTAGTCTTGGGTTCTATAAGAGAGCAAGCTGAGCAAGCCAGGGGAAGCAAGCCAGTAGGTAAAATCCCTCCATGGCCTCTCCATCATCTCCTGCTTCCTGACCTGCTTGAGTTCCAGTCCTGACTTCCTTTGGTGATGAACAGCAACATGGAAATGTAAGCTAAATAAACCCTTTTCTCCCCAACTTGCTTCTTGGTCATGATGTTTGTGCAGGGATAGAAACCCTGACTAAGATAGGGGTTATGGGAATGTTTAGATGGTTTATCTGATCCTGATTTAATTTTGGTACCTGGTATCTGTCTAGAAAATTGTCCATTTCATCCAGTTTTTCCAGTTTTGTTGAATATAGGCTTTTGTAGTAGGATCTGATGTTTTGAATTTCCTCAGTTTCTGTTGTTATGTCTCACTTTTCATTTCTGATTTTGTCAATTTGGATACTGTCTCTGTGCCCTCTGGTTGGTTTGGCTAAGGGTTTATCTATCTTGTTGATTTTCTCAAAGAACCAGCTCCTGGTTTTGTTGATTCTTTGTATAGTTCTTTTTGTTTCTAATTGATTTCAGCCCTGAGTTTGATTATTTCCTGCTATCTACTCCTCTTGGGTGTATTCGCTTCTTTTTGTTCTAGAGCTTTCAGGTGTGCTGTTGTAGTGGTTATTTCTGATTGTCAACTTGATTATATCTGGAGTGAATTATAATCCAGAATTTGAAGGTTCACCTGTGATCTGGATCTTGAGACTGGAAGACACAAGTTTCAGGTGTGGTGGTGTGCACACCTCTAATCTGGGCCACATCTGCTGTTGGAGATCTACATAAGGACATTGGAAGGAGGAAGAATCAATCTTCTTCGCCTTCGAGCTTTGTGGGACTAAGCTACTGCTAGATCCTTTTTCATTCACAGCTGCTGCCGACCATTGTTGGGGAGTTTGACTACAGACTGTAAGTCATCAACAAACTCCCTTACTATATAGAGACTACATATAAGTTCTGTGACTCTAGAGAACTCTAATACAGCTGTCAAGCTGCTAGTGTATGCTATCTCCAGTTTCTTTATGGAGGCACTCAGACCTATGGGGTTTCCTCTTAGCACTGTTTTCATCATGTCCATTATGTTTGGGTATGTTGTGCCTTCATTTTCATTAAATTCCAAAAAAGTCTTTAATTTCTTTCTTCCCTGAACAAGTTGTCATTGAATAGATATTTGTTCAGCTTCCATGTATATGTGGGCTTTCTGATATTTTTGTTATTGAAAACCAGCCTTAGTTCGTGGTGATCTGATAGGGTGCATGGGATTATTTGAATGTTCTTGTATCTGTTGAGGCCTGTTTTGTGACTGATTATATGGTCAATTTTGGAGAAGGTATCATGAAGTGCTGAGAAGAAGGTATATTCTTTTGTTTTAGGATGAAATGTTCTATAAATATCTGTTAAATCTATTTGGTTCATAACGTCTGTTAGTTTCACTGTTTCTGTTTAGTTTGTGTTTCCAGGATCTGTCCATTGATGAGAGTAGGGTGTTGAAATCTTCTACTATTATTGTGTGAAGTACAATGTGTGCTTTGAGCTTTAGTAAAGTTTCTTTTATGAATGTAGGTGCCCTTGCATTTGGAGCATAGATAGATGTTCAGAATTGAGAGTTCATCTTGGTGGATTTTTCCTTTGTGAGTATGAAGTGTCCTTCCTCATCTTTTTGATAACTTTTGGTTGAAAGTTGATTTTATTTGATATTAGAATGGCTACTCCAGCTTGTTTCTTGGGACCATTTGCTTGGAAAATTTTTTCCAGCCCTTTACTCTGAGGTAGTGTCTGTCTTTGTCACTGAGGTGCGTTTCCTGTATGCTGCAAATGCTGGGTCCTGTTTACATATCCAGTCTGTTAGTCCATGTCTTTTTATTGGGGAATTGAGTCCATTGATATCAAGAGATATTAAGGAATAGTGATTGTTGCTTCCTGTTATTTTTGTTGTTAGAGGTGGTATTATGTTTGTGTAGCTATCTTTTGGGTTTGTTGAAAGATTACATTCTTGCTTTTTCTACAGTGTAGTTTCCCTCCTTGTGTTAAGAGTTTTCCATCTATTATCCTTTGTAGGACTGGATTTGTGGGAAGACATTGTGTAAATTTGGTTTTGTCATGGAATATCTTGTTTTCTCTATCTATGGTAATTGAGAGTTTTGTTGGGTATAGTAGCCTAGGTTGGCATTTGTGTTCTCTTGGGGTCTGTATGACATCTGCCCAGGATCTTCTGGCTTATATAGTCTCTGTTGAGAAGTGTGGTGTAATTCTGATAGGTCTGCCTTTATATGTTACTTGACCTGTTTCCCTTAATGCTTTTAATATTTTTTCTTTGTTTTGTGCATTTGGTGGTTTGATTATTATGTGATGGGAGGAATTTCTTTTCTGTTCCAGTCTATTTGGAGGTTTGTTATATGTTTGTGGGCATCTTTCTTTAGGTTAGGGAAGTTTTCTTCTATAATTTTGTTGAAAATATTTACTGGCCCTTTAAGTTAGGAATCTTTCTCTCTTCTATACCTATTATCTTTAGGTTTGGTCTTCTCATTGTGTCCTGGGTTTTCTGGATGTTTTGGGTTAGCTTTTAGCATTTTGCGTTTTGCATTTTCTTTGACTATTGTGTCCATGTTTTCTATGATTTCTTCTGCCTATGCAATTCTCTGTTCTGTCTCTTGTATTCTGTTGGTGATGCTTACATCTATGACTCCTGATCTCTTTCCTAGGTTTTCTATCTCCAGGGTTGTCTCCCTTTGTGATTTCTTTATTGTTTCTATTCGTAGATCCTGGATGGTTTTGTTCAATATCCTCCTCTCTTTGGTTGTGTTTTCCTGTATTTCTTTAAGGGATTTATGTGTTTTCTCCTTAAGGACTTCTAGCTGTTTACCTGTGTTCTCCTGTATTTCTTTAAGGGAGTTATTTTTTCCTTCTTAAAGTCCTCTATCATCATGAGATGTGATTTTTAAATGAGAATCTTGCTTTTTATGTGTGTTGGGATATCCAGGGCTTGCTGTAGTGGGAAAGCTGGATTCTGATGATACCAAGTAGCCTTGGTTTCTGTTGTTAAGGTTCATGTGCTTGCCTCTCGACATCTGGTTATCTTTGGTGTTAGCTGGTCTTGCTGTCTCTGATTGTAGCTTGATCCTCCTGTGAGCCTGTAACCTTAGGTGTGTCAGCACTCCTGGGAGACCAACTCACTCAGGGCCCAATTGGGGTGTGGAGAGCTCTGGCACAGGGTCAGCTCTGGTACACAGATGGAAACTTGTCAGTGGACTTCTGATAGCATCTGATTTCATGGAGTGCCACAGTACCAGGCTTGTAATGATGCCGGTTCTTCACGCCTCCTGTAGAGTGTTCACTCTTGCAAGTAGCTTTGTAGCCAGTTGTTTTCTGAGTACTTTCCCAGTGGTGGATTTGAGGGCAGCCTGCTTTGTATGAGCCATGGTATGGACATTCCTTACTTACCCCCTTCTCCTTTGACTGGAGGGCTGGAGCTCGGCAATTGAGAGGTTTCATTGACATCAGAGAGTGGCAGCAGCGAGGGGAAGGCTGCCAACACCCATTTGCATTTTCTTTATTGTTTCTACTTCTATTTTTAGGTCTCAGACCACTTTGTTCAATTCCTTCATTTGTTTGATTGTATTCTCCTGTATTTCTTTAAGGGATTTGTTTCCTCTTTAAGGGCTTCTACCCATTTTCATGTGTTTTCCTGTATTTCTTTCAGTGAGTTATTTATATCCTCTTTAAACGACTCTATTATCTTCATGAGATAGGATTTTAGGTCAGTATCCTGGTTTTCAGTTGTGTTGGGGTATCCAGAGTTTGTTGTGGTGGGAGAACTGGGTTCTGATGGGGTCAAAGTATATTGGCTTCCATTGCTTATGGTCTTGTGCTTGCCTCTTGCATCTGGTTATTTCTGGTGTTAACTTGCCTGGGTATCTCTGTCTGGAGCATGGCTCTTATGTCCCTGGGTTGCTGCAGGTCTCCTGGGAGAATTATGGCCTTGACTCTAGCAGATCTCCTAGGAGCCCTTCAGATTGTGGGGTCTTCAGAGGGGCATGCACTCTGATGATCTGTTGCCCTGGGTGCAGCAGATCTCCTGAGAGGCCTTAAGACTGTGGGGTCTTCAGAGAAGCATACACACTGATTATCTGCCCCAGCAGAAGGCACAGGGAGGTGGAGTTCTAGTGGAGGGGATGGGTCCTAGGTCTGCTGGGCTCCTCAGGGTTCCCAGATACTTCGGTTATTTGGCAGGGCACCTTACCTTTTGCCTGTGGGTGCAGCAGATCTCCTGGGAGGCCTTCAGATTGTGGAGTCTTCAGAGGGGCAGACAAACTGATGATCTGCCCCAGTGGAAGGCTGGCTTTTTTGCTCTTAATTTCAAGAGTTTTATTTAAATAGTTTTCCATTTATCTATCTATCTACCTATCTATCATCTATCTTATCTATCTACTATCCGTCCTATCTATCTATCTATCTATCTATCTATCTATCTATCTATCTATCTATCTATCTATCTATCTAACTATCATTTTACATCACTGCTCCTTTCCTGGTTCCAACAGCACAGTTCCTTTCCATGTCCCCTTCCCTTCTCCTCTGGGAGGGAAGAGGCCCCTTTAGTATACCCCCACTCTAGAGCAACAAGTCTCTGCAGGATTAGGCTCCTCCTCTTCCTCTGAGTCCAGACAAGGCAGCCTAGTTAGGGGAACAGATTCCATAGACAGGCAACAGCTTTAGGGACAGCCCCTGCTCCAGTTGTTGGGGGACCCACATTAAGTTTGACTTGCGCCTCTGCTACATATGTGCAGCAATCTTGGTCCAGCCCATGTATGCTCTTTGGTGGCTCAGTCTCTGAGAGCCCCACAAGCATCCAGGTTAGTTGACTGTGTTGGTCTTCCTGTGGAGTTCCTGTCCCCTCCAGGGCCCTCAATCCTTCTTCCCCCAACTCTTCCATGAATCTCTGAGCTCTGTTTGGTTGGGGGTCTTTGCATCTGTTTTAGTCAGCTGCTGGGTGGAACTTCTTAGACAGTTATGCTAGGCTCCTGTCTGTAAGCATAACAGAGTGCTTGCCCATGGGATAGGTCTCAAATACGGCCAGTTATTGGTTGGCCATTCCCTCAGTCTCTTTTCCATCTTTGTCCCTGCACTTCTTTTAGACAGGACGAATTTGTTTTGAAAGTTTTGTGATTGGGTTGTTGTCCTTATCCCTCCACTATAGGTTCTACCTGGCTACAGGACGTTGCCTCTTCAGGTTTTATTTAAAAAAATTTAAGGTTAATTTGTTGTTAATTATTGTGTGCATATATGCAGGGTGTGTGTGTGTGTGTGTGTGTGTGTGTGTTATAATTGTGCCAGGATGTGTGTGTGTGTATAATTCAGAGGACAAGTTTATTATAGAGTTGGTCTTTTTCTTCTCCTTCTGGGACTTGAACTCAGGTCTCCAGGTTGGCACAGCTAGTGTCTTTATCCCCAGGGCCATCTTACTGTCCAAACTGATTGTCATTTTGAGGCCTCTTTAATGTTCCTAGTCACTGAGAGCTGGTTCTCATTGCTTGGTGGAGAAAGAGCCTAATTATCATTCTTTTCCAAATCAGATTTTGACTAAATGATTTATGTTTATACTGACTTAAGGTTTGCACTTTGCTACAGTTAAACTGGTGTGATCTTACATTTTTACATGCCAAAAATGTGCTTTAAATACTTCATGGTATTTTATGAACGTATAAAAAAGATAGCATACAATTACACATGTTTTTTTTTCATGTAAAGAATCCCAACATAATAGAATTATTTTGATAAAGTCAATTCAATGTGTAGTGCTAATCGCCGAAGTTTAAGATGAAATGTTTCTATATGTGTGCTCTGTTTAACTCTTACAATATAAGCAAAGTGTGCCCTTAACGGTGCTCCCATTCAGAATTGAGATACATATTTTTGTTGTAATATTTACCACACTAAGTTGCTGTTATTTGTTTGTGTGCTTTGCCCTCTCATGGAATTATGAACTCCCAATAGAGGATATTATGTTTCTTTATAATACCAGAGGGTAGCACCTAGAAAATAATAATGAGGGCATAATGGGTTGTACACAAAATAAACAACCAGCTCATTGTGAATTCTGATCAAAGAATTTTAGGTACTTTAAGGCTATGAGAAATTTATAATTATCAAGGTACTATGGTTTGAATATCATCTCTGTGAAAATTCCAAAGCCATTACAACGGTGGGAAGAAGTGAGACCTTTACGTGGTAACCTCAATTCTGAAGACTTTTTCTCAACAATGGATTAAGGCCCTCAACAAGAGAAGGTGTGTTCCTCACAGGAACATGAGTTTATCTCACTCTGCTGTCTGTTCTGTGTATGCTTGCTTGTCCTGTTTCCACAAGTCTTCACCAGCTTCCAGAATTGAGCAAAGTTTGATATAGTTATTTATAATTTACCCTATTGACTGTTTTTGTTATACCAAGAGAAAAAGGCATGGAGCTTAAGAACAGTGCATATTGATAGACCAATATTTTACTTATGGAAATTTATATTCAGTGGAAAATATTATGACCTTACGTATTTCTTTCCCCTTGGTTTTCTATTTAAGGTTCTGGAGTTCTGATATCATATTTTGGTGTTTGTATTAGATTTAGAACTTTGAATGATTCTCTGATATGCAAATTAAGACTCAAATATGCTGTCATCATTGTACTTACATAAAGGATGATACAGAACTTGGGACTTGAGATTTGATAGATTATACTTCTAATATCAAGTATATGAAAAGCTGACTGCCAAACTCTGCTTTTATAGAACTTGTGCAAAATTACTTCCTTAAGATCCTGAAAGAATGCTTTTGAACATTGCTATAATACTTTGTCACAATTCTAAAAATTTATAATCTACATTTTTATTTTTATTTTTTTAAGATTTATTTATCTTTTATTTCTGAATATACTGCAGCTGTCTTCAGATGTACTACAAGAGTGCATCAGATCCTGTTACAGGTGTTACATGTGGTTGCTAGGAATTGAACTTGGGACCTCTGGAAGAGCAGTCAGTGCTCTTAACTGCTGAGCCATCTCTTCAGCCCTATAATCTACACTTTTAAAAGGAAGAAAATAGTTTTCCCTTTTTCCATGTTACCCTGATTTTGCTTTTTAAGTAAATGATTTTTTGAGAGAACTATGAAATAAAAGGGTATTGACTGCTCATTGTAGGTAGAGTAGGCTGAAGACTTGCACTTTTAAAACATTTATTTTTGAGAAGTTTATATATGTCACTTACACATATACTCTCCTCCCCCTTTAGCTTGGCCTCTTCCTCTGTAATTATTACTGTCATCTATACACATTACAAAGATAGCATTACTGCAAGAGCGCATTCTTTTTGCTAATATTATCAGTTTAGTCATTTTTCCATCTGTTGGGATTATATGGGATTATATGAACTGAACCTTCTTAGACTGAACAGTAGAGCGTGAAAACAAGAATGGGTAACCAACAGAAGGAGGAATCTTTAAAGTGTTTTCGAGGAAAGATTTAAAAAGAATACACCCAGACTATGGTGCCGAAAGAGGAGGTCACCTGCTGCTGCATTTTAGTGTCATAATCTCATGTGCAGACTATCACTAAAACATTGCTGTTTTGAATTTGCGTTCATAATGACTTTCCTGTACTAGAACTCTGCATCTCTGCTCTGTATGGCTTGTTTTAAGATTCCAGTGGGAATAAAGAGTTCTAGCCCTCTGTCCCTCCTGTATTCAGGTTTGGCTGAAGGAAGCACATGCTTCTCTTTCAGTTTAGGTTGCAGACTGCATAGACGAGTTTTTGTTGTTGTTGTTTTTTTTTGTTTTGTTTTTTGTTTTTTTGTTTTTTTTGGCTCAGAGAGGTTATGTACCATTTCTAAGCCAATCCTACGACCAGGGAAATGAGCTACTTCAAGTTATGTATCTCATTTTTAGACTCATTGGTGGGTTAACTTCAACAAGAGGTATGAGGTGCAGAGAAAAATTGTATGTGATCACACCTAGAAAGATAAGAATTCCAACAATTTCTTAAATGTTCAAAAAGGGAAATAGAAAATGCAAGAAATTTCTTCTGTTTAAAATAAGAGTCAAATTATGGAAATAATGAAAATACACTTTGGTCTAAAAGTGCTGACAAGGAAACCTTAGAATAGACACACTTTAAGTGGGAAAGAGAATTTTCTCGGTGTGTTGAGGTTTTCTTAATTTTATTTGTTATACCGTGAAAATAAGTAGAGCACAAACTTCTAGAGTGGACAAGCTCAAGTCCATAGAAAGAAGTAAGTTAACTTAGAAACAATGTTTTTCAATATTTGTTTGTCTATATAGTAGACACTACAGCAAGGACACTATATGGATATGAATATGAATATATATATATACACACACATATAGTATATGTACACTATGTATGTATGTATCTACATATCTATCTATGCATCAATCTTTCTGTCTGTCTGTCTGTCTGTATCTATCTATCTATCTATCTATCTATCTATCTATCTATCTATCTATCTATCTATCTAGGATTTATTAGTGTGGCTTACAGGTTGTGGTCCAGCTAGTTCAATAATGTCTGTCAACTGAAAGTCCAAGAATCCAGTAGTTGATCTGTCAGATGCCTTAGCTGCCATTAAGTATGTATCAAAATCTCAAAAAAAGTAAGCTTTCATACCAGTGAGGAAATGAACTTGCTAGCAAGATTGAGAGCAAGCAGGCAAATTCCTTCTTCCATGTCCTTTACATAGGCTGCCAGAAGAGGGTGTGGCCCGCATTAAAGGTGGATCTTCCCACCTTAAAAGATCTAGACTTAGGGTGTGTCTTCTCACTGCAAATAATTCAGTCAAGAAAAATCCTTTACAGGTGTGCCTAGCCACTAGAGTTTTAGTTAATTCTAGATGTAGTCAAGTTGAAAACCAAGAGCAATCGTCACAATATCTCTTCATGTTAGGACAACAGATGGGACAGAATGGCAAGGAGGAGCTGGGGAAGTGATGACTAATGAGATTTGAAAAAGCTATAAACTGTGTGTCTCCATCTATGTATATATTTATAGTAAAAGTTTAACCAGAATTACTCTACAAAGTGGGCAGTGCTCCTTCTAGAAGCCACAGGTTACCAAGTAAAAAGCCCAGGAGTATTACAGCTCTCCACAGAGGGGGTATTGTTATTGCTCTTGGTTACCCACCAGAAATTGATGATAATACCCTATTTTTGAAGACACCACACAGTGGTTCCAGGGCATGGAGAAATCAAGCTTGCACTGATCAGGAAGCTTCCTTGATGTTCACTAGCTCTCATAGTGCTGGGTAATATTATGTAGAGTGCTGGGGGTGGTGGGGATGACATCAACAGTCTTACCCAGTTGTGAACCCCATGAACTACAATAATGACTCGTATGGCAAGATGTGCTTGTAGGTGTAATAGTGGTACAAATTTTATGGTGCTAACAAAATGATTTATGATTGGATTTAAGGTCTAGTCCACAGTTTCATATGCCCCTTTGCCTGGATGTACATAATAGTAATTTGAAGTCTGGTAATTTGAAGTCTGGTCAATTTGTTAGGTAGTACCCCAGTGATGCTTTGATATCACATTTTGATTATTAATGAAGGAAGTGATTTTTATCATTATACTTAAATGCAGCTTATCATATGTTGTGGATCTCGTAAGTTGTAAGAGATTTATTTATGTGTTCTTTTATTAAATGTCCATACTCTTCTCATTTTTACCCCATCCCTTTTACAGATGTAACTCTGTTTCTCACCATCATTGATGCTTTATACTAGACGTGGCCTAGTTTTAATTCTTGTTCTGATACAACCTAGAGTCATGCAGGGAGAGAGTCTCACAAGGCGTTGTCTAGATCAGCTTGGCTGTGGTCCTGTCTATTGGATACTTCCTTTGTTACCTTAAGTGACAGGGAGGAAACAGACTTAGCATGAGTTTGGGGCCATAGACTATGCCAGAACACATAAAGCTAGTTGAGTATTGACGAGACCTGTGTTCATGCCTCTCTACTGCCTTAAGCTTCTGCCTCTATGACTTCCTTGCAGTGACAGACTCCGATCTAGAATCAAGAGTTAAGATAAACCCCTTTACTCCTATGTTGCTTTTTGGTGAGGGTATTTTATCACAACCAAAAAAAAAAAAAAAAAAACAAAACAAACAAACAAAAAAAAACCCCAAAACCAAGCTAACAACACTGAAGGACTAGAGAGATGGCTAAGCAGTGAAGAAGCCTGGTGTTCAGTTCTGAGCACACATATCAGGCAGCTCACAACCACCTATAACTCCAGCCCCAGGAGCCCTGATTTTCTCTTCTGGCCTCTGTTGGTACACGCACACGCACACGCACACACCTACATACACAGTTTAAATTTGATTTTGGGGGATTATTGTATGATTACATCATTTCCCCCATCCCCTTTCTCCTTGCAAACTTTTCTATATCCTTCTCCTTATCTTTTGTCCTAATTCCTGCCCTCTTTTTTGTTAATTGTTGTTATGCACAGACAGACTGAGAGACAGACAGACACACACATGTTTGTTATTGTTTAATTTTTGGGTATTTTTATTTTTTTTAATTTTAAGGGCGGGAAACAACCCAAACTTTGGCAGCTAGGATGTGGAAGGGGTTGGGGGAAAGGAAAGTATATATTCTGAATAGATTGTATGAATTAAGTTAAAAATAAGTGTTCAGACTGCCAGCCATTTGAATCCTACACATTTGTCATTTATCCTTTTAATACTCAAATTATTAAGATCATTAATCTGATTCCAGCATCTCACAAACAAAGGACGATCCATTTAAAGCAGAGAGAAAAGAGCAGAAAACCAAATATTCTTGTGTAGGTGATCCCCACGCTTTGCATTTGAATTGATAAATGTTAGGATTCTCTTTCATTTGAGAATCCTCTTGTGTGGCAAATGATGAGTGCATAAGTAAGCACCATTTTCTTCTCCTTTTTCTCTCTCATTGGCACCCAGGAAAGATGCCCTAAAGTCCGGCACCAGTGCATGTATTCCCTGTGGCATCTTAGAACTCCATAAACAGCACATCTAATCGGTGGGTGTTCCAAACTGTATTTGCTTGCAGCTGCAACTGGTACAGCAAATTAATTTTTCTGAGGTGATTGGCCCCTAGCCTGAATTTCTCCTCAGCTGCCTCTATCAAATAAAGGTAGAATGTTTTCCATTGCTGTGAGGTTAATAGCATTTTCTGATTCTAATCTAGGCTCTGGAAAATTGTCATTTAAAAAAATTAATCAATAATACTTATTTTTCCAGCACTATGTCAAACAAGGCAGAGTCTACCGCAGCAGACATTTCTGTCACTAACTGTACTGTCAGTGCATATTCCTACATGACAAAAGTCAATAAATTCACCATGCTTGCAGGAACGCCATTTGTTCTGGATTTTAATTCACTCATGTGTTAAACTCAGCCTGGAAGACTCAATGGGCAAAGACATTAAATTACCCTGAAACAAATATTTTCAGGAAAAATCTTACATATCTGTTCATGTCTGTATCCTCCCTTTTATCCCTCAGGACACTGAACAAATGCTTTCTGGAGACAATTTATTTGTATAGTCATGGGATAAATCACTAATTAATGCGTTTGTTTCTAAAGAGGTCTGTAGGTCCCATCAAAGTATATCTAAGTAAGAATGGGAGGTGTGGTTTTGATTATTAAATCAGATAATCATAAAATACAATAAAATGGCAGAAACATAAATAGCAGACACTAACAATAATGGGCTTTATTAATTATTATTTCCATTACATGAAAGAACAATTACAAATTATAGTTATGGCTCTGAATAGGACAATACTAAGCATAAATTTTTCTACCACTAGTCCCACAATTCTGTAATAGAAATGTAAATTAATTTGTAAAGAGAACTAAACTGTCAAGAAATAAAGACAATTTTTAAGTATGGAAGTGAATGTGTCCCCACTGTGGATCAGACATATGATGCCAATGATCTTAATCAGAAGGCTACAAAAGATAGCTTGTGATTCCTGTCTCACAGGGACTTTAGCGAAGCACAGTGTGGTATAGGAAGAAATGCAGTATGCTGGGTAGTTGAGAAGACAAAGTGACTACCAGCTGGTCAGGAAAGGCTGCCAGGAGGAACACAGGAGCTGGGTTTGAAAAAATGTAAAAGTTAGGAAGTGTTAGGAAGGCAAAGTTATGTGTTAGCTTCGGAGCTGGGATGGGAGGGACTGAGAACGGACTAAGAAGAACGACAGTGTCAAGACAGGGAGATGAATGGAGTAGGAATGTTGAATAAAAGCTGATCTTAAAGATGTTTGCAATGGTCACATTTGGGTTTTATCTCAATGCTAATGTAAAACCATCAGCAAGTTTGAAGCACGAGATAGAAATGATTATCAGATTTTGTAATGAACACTTTAATTCCACTGTGTGCATAGAGAATTATAGAGCAGCAGGAATGGTGTCATGAGTTTATAGAATTGGTATTTACTGTCATAGAAATTTATAAAGCCAAATGTGGTGGAAATCCTATTCACCAAGAGATCACTGGTCAGGAGTTTGGGTCAGTGGTAGTGGTTTCTGTTTTTTTTTTTTTTTTTAATTAAAAAAATTTGAGACTATAATATAATACATTTCCCCTCTCTTTCCTCCCTCTGTGCCCTCCCACATACAGTCTTCCTTGTTCTCTTTCATGTTCATGACCACTAAACTCTCGTTGTTAAGGGTATTACTGTCCTTTCCCAAAAGATTCCATCAATACAGTCTGTCTCGGGATAAAATACACTACTATAGGAAGACCATGTACACGCATCTCATATATGACACATTATGAATTTGTGAGTAAAGAAAACGTGTTTGGATGCTTGATCAGCTTGCTATTGTTCTGGTTTGTGATTCAGTTTAACTTAGGCAAGAGAGCTGTTTTAAAGAGTAGAGAGTCGCAGTGTAGGAAGCTTGAGTCTGGACCACTTCCGGTTCTGAAGGCTGCTGGGAGCTCCATGCTCAGCTACACGTTCCTGAAAATGCCCAGCCCAGGACCACACAGAGGACCCTGGGAATATGTTGGCTTAGTCATGCTCCCATCTTGTAGAGTCTTTATTGTGGAAGCCTGTCCCAGTGGTGGAGAGCGTTGGGTTTCTTTCTCCTGGAGTGCTGTTTCATGTCACATTGTTGGTGGTATTGTACTGACAGTACATTCATATAAAAGACAAGTTAAAGGCTTTATTTGTACCAATTTCTAACACCAGTTGTGTGTTGTTTGTCCCAGTCACAAACATGATACATTAAGTAATGTGAAATAGGCCCATTTATATATATCCAAGGATATTCATTCTAATTGATGAATTAAAGAAATCTAAAAACTGAGAGAATAAAGTTTTTTTTTTCAAGTTTGTAAAACTTCAGGAGGCAAATATTGGCTATGTTAGTAAAACAATTTTGAGTTTCAATAAAATACACGATGAGATTTAACGATGAATTTAACGTTTTCCTTTACCACTTTAATTTTTTATTACATTTAGAAATTTCACTCAGCTTTTTCTTTTTCATGGCGTTTCCCTACTGTGCCCCAGAGGTCTTTCCTCTGATCTCCATACAGCATTCTGCTGATATTCGTGCACATTACCTATGGTGATGACCCCGGACACTGGAAGCTTTGTCTTATACGTCTTTCTACGACTATCCTAATACGCCTCTGTACCAGCAGTGCTATAAAGACGGTGCAGCGTAATAAATACAGGAATTATTTCTGCCTTTGTTTACAGATTAGAGCCTTCTACCATATGTCTAGAGCTATGCTGTATATTTGGATTTTATTCTTTCTCCTTTTTCTTTTTGTCCCTTCCTTCAGCCTTTGTAAAGTACACTTATTATTAATTAAAACCCCATGCTCATGTGAAAATTATGCATACACAGACAGAGAAACAGAGACTTGGAGACACCCACAGAGAGAGATAAAGAGACAGAGTCAGAGAAGGTGAGCATATACGTGGGAAAGGACTGGTTCCTGTCCTGTTTTTTCCAGATAGTGAAGTCCTACACTAATATGACCACTGACTGTAGTGGGACACTGAAAAAAAAAAAAAAAGCTGATGCTACTTAATTATGCCTTTTTATTTTTCTTCATGTAATTTTGTACAGCCTCACCTTTACAGACATCTAGTGAAGGCATGCTATACATTCTTTCTATCACATAATACCTTGTGTTAGAATTTGTTCTTGTTGTTTGTTTGAGACAGGGCCTTGCTATGTAGCCCAGGGTGGCCTGGAACATAGTATAAAAATCAGGCTGATCTCAAACTTGCCACTATCCTGCCCCTGCCCCTTGAGTGCTGTGATCATAGGAACACCCACTATGCCTGGCATAGTAAATGTTTTAAATGAGGACTAAAATCTTGGCAGATCTGGTGGAAATATAAGGATGTTACAAAAAAATAATCCCAATTTAAAAATGTATTTATTTACTTATATGTGTACATGTGTGGGCAGGCACTTGCCCTGGTATGAGTGTTGATATTCAAAGACAAAAAAATGTAAGAGTTATTCTCTCCTTTCACTGTGTGAGTCCACAGAATCAAACTGAGATCAGCCTTGGTGGCAAATGTCTTTACCTCTTGAGTCACCTTGCTGACCTCTGTAGAGACTCTTATTTAGAACTAGCAATTGCATTTTGGAAACAAACTTTAATACTACATACATTATGTTGAAATACTCTTGTCAACATTCTCCCTAAGTACTTTGTTTATAAATACTCAGATAGCAATTTGTATATTTATATAAAATATTCAACATACAAAAATTATCGGTATGCTGAAGACCTTTAGATAGACATTTCATAAATAGCTTTAAATGTACTGAGTTCCTTTTGTTGCTTGATACAACTGAAAGCATCTTAACAATTGAAGCTAGACACATTTCTGGCTTCTTTGTTCTTCTTCATTTAGAACATAATTACAGAAATTGAAGGGCTAACGTAATATGCAAATATTTGCACAATGGTAAAAAAGATATTAAAGCAACTGAAGAGGAAGAAAAACTGGGTCTGGGGTTAAGTAGCATTTTCAGGTGGATGAGAACCCTGAAATGGGCTTTGGAAATAAATAGAACTTTGGAGGGAAAGTCCAGGGAGTATGAGGTCAAAAGTGGCATTCTGTACAAAGAAGAATTTAATAAAATGTCTTAGCGATGTGAGTGGACAAATGAAATGGAGAGAACTGGGCTGTTAGGATTTGTTGGCAGGAACTGATGAGATAGCTGTAAGGTGGAAAGGAAAGATCGAATTCGGAGGAAAGCAAAGATCAGAAAATGAAAACCCACCCCCTTGGGAGGACTCATTTATAATGATATAAGATATGCATGTTTGGGGGCGGCTGCAATCTGGTTTCTGCCAGGATAGGTAGGCGAGTAGGAAGTGTCTGGGGTGGACATAGGTGTACTTTGGTTCAGACAGAGCACAAGGTTGAAACGAGAGCACTGACAGTAGAGACTTAGGTCATCCGGGAATACGAACCTGGGAGCAAGAGACAGAGACAGAAAACGACGGACTGGAGCAGGAGAGAGTAGTCCGGTGTCCTAAGAACTCACGATGAGCTCAAACGCAACTTTGGGCAAGTGATATTTTATTGTAGAAAATAGAAGATGCTAAGTCTGAATGTCATTCTACATACAGATGTTGAAAAATACACACCGGGTAAGTGGAACACACAAAGACACAAAGATGAGTAGCTTAGTCTCAAAAAGAAAACCCCCAGTCAGAAAAAAAAAAAAAAAAACCTATTTGCTTAAGTCAAAATCACAAGTATTAGTCGAAAATAGCTATATTTGCCTAATGTCTCCCGATACTTCTTAGTCTGCTTAATGTATGAAGTTTCAAGTAATGCTGGTTTGCCGAGGTGGATTTTACTATGCTGACTTCCAGCTGTTTGCTGTAATTGTTTAAAAGTATTAAGTATTTTTGCCTACTTAAAAAGTGTCTGGTTGTCTGGGGCTGAAACAGCTTTATTTTTAAGTGGGAGCTGGAGGGGTTGTTTCAGAAAGGAACAGAGGATGCTCCCTAGACCATAAGTGTGTTTCACGTTCCTGACACTTCGTTATATAAAGAAGATTTGCGGTTGGTGAGATGAAAGCTCTAGAGGAAGTAAGAGAGAGGCGGGGTGACCACCTCTTAATTTCAGGCCTGATTTTTAAGTTGGGAGACAGCTACAGGAAAATGCAGGCTTTGAGGTTAAACTGTTGGACGGAATATAGTGCATTTCGTTGGGGGAATCTGTAAAGGTAGCGTGAGATGCTCACTGGACAGATAATAGATCGTGAGGCAAGCTATACATTGTATGTTACAGGACTCCAAGGGTTTAAACTTTTTAATATGCACTTGATATTTGTCCCAGTAATAATTCAGTTACACTTTGAAGTCATTTTCAAAAAAGAATTTTGTTCTGAACAAAATACCAATAACTGTTTTAAATCTATGAGGAAGTAAAGGCTAACATAGTACTTGGCAAAAGTCGGCTAGGTTCCTGCAATGAGTACTTGGCAGGGCTGATTAAACTACAGTGCCTAGCACTACTGCCACCCAGTGGCAATCTACCAGTAGTGCATGGTAATTAAAATGCAGTGAGGGGTTCTCCCCTACAGTTATACAGTTTGATGACTTGTAGAGCGAGCTAACTGTATTAAGTTGCACCTTCAACATTATTAAGTTTACTCAAGAAATCAGCCCATAAAAATCTCTTTGTGATTTTTTAATGAAAACGTTGAAGATTTTGTTCATAACAGTCACGATTCAAAATAGCCCAATTGAAGCTATTATCTTAAGAAAATAATATACAGAAATTTAAAAAAATTACGGCAAGCAAAACATGATATATGGCTTTATTTTGGCTTCATTAAGTAGAAAGTAAGTGCCTATTAAGATATTATTTTTCTCTATCAAAATTAAATAACCAAACCACCACCACCACCACCACCACCAACAACAACAACAACAACCTGCTATAAGCATTAAAGAGGGGACGTCTTCAAAATTGTCTGTGGAAAATTAAATTGAAAAATAATATTTTCTTTGTTTAAGTTTTTTATTTGCAAAATGTTAAGCTTATGGGAAGTTTCAGGAGATAATAGTATAAGAACATTTTTATACAATTTTTACACTAATTATAATAATTTCATCTATTGATCACATTCTGTTTCCTTTGCTTCATCTCACAGGACCATTTGAGGCTCAGGTATATCAACTGCTATCCCTAACTGAAAACTTCAGTGTATACTCCCTAAAAAATTAGGGATTTCTTTTTTATAAGTCCGCAGTATGGTTATTGATTTGGTGGATTAACATTGATGCAATACTTCCTAATTGGCCACCATTTTGCAATGTTATGCAATGAATACCTTTTGTATTAATTTTCTACCTTTCAGTATAGAATCGGTGCAAATATCAGTATTTAGATTTAACTTTTATCTCCCTTTAATTAGGAGCATTCCCAAAGTCCTCAGTTATCTTTTATGACTTTTTCATCGTTGAAGAGTTTGGTGCTTTGGGCCTGCATAGTATTCCTATGTTAGATCCTATTGTGTCTGCTGCACTGAAACTCCTTAGACACAGGTAATGCTCATTTCTTTACTTTGTCTAGGGTGGTATGGTTTCTACCCCCGTCCCTGTGGAAAATCAGAGAAAGTTTTCCCACACTTATAACAATTATTCTCAGATGTAGCGCCCACTGATAATTGTTACTTCACTATTGGCTGTGATGGGCCGGCAAAACCAGTCTTCGATTCCCGAGGCCCTATAACAGCTGAACTAGGCATTCTATTGTAAGCAAGAACACTTCCATCTCCTTCCTTTGTCTGTCCGTTACCTCATCTTTCCACCGTTGCTGCTGTAGTAGAGTTATCTTTAAAATACATCTTTTATGTTAAAAATAAAGGAAAATGGGCAGTGGTGGCGCACGCCTTTAATCCCAGCACTCGGGAGAAGGAGGCGGGCGAATTTCTGAGTTTGAGGCCAGCCTGGTCTACAGAGTGAGTTCCAGGACAGCCGGGGCTACACAGAGAAACCCTGTCTCGAAAAAACAAAACAAAACAAAACAAAACAAAATAATAAAGGAAAATAAAAACTGCTTATGCATTATATTTTGTGTTTTATAAAATCTGTTAATGCTTTTGGCAACCATTCACGGCTTGATATTGACCCTCCACAGTTTTTCACAGTCACGTGGCACCACAATGGTTATTTCTAATAGAGAAGATGATGAGGGTCTTTAAAATGTTTATAATCATTGACCAAGTAAAACCTTAGTTACGTACAAGGTGTGGTAGTGAAGCTATAGCAGCACAGCTTAGCAGGCAGAAACTGTTTGCAGCATCAAGAATATCTTAGAAGACATAAAATGTTCCAGATAAGAAAGCATACCTCACTGATATAAAATTCGCAGAAATCATTGCAAGGAAATATGCTGGAGTGACAAAACTGGCTGCATCTAAGGTCTGAGTTCCAGTGAATTTTCCTCATGTTTTTTGTACTTTCCAAAGTGTGGACCATTACGTTGCTTTTCTATTTCCTTAACCTTTAAAAAATGTATAGAACTATTCTGCCTGTATGTGAGTATGCCTGGTGTCCATGGAGAGGCGTCAAAGCCCGTGGAACTGGAGTTACAGATGGTCGTGAGCTGCCACGTGGGTGCAAAAACCTGAACCTTAGGTCCTCTGAAGAGTAGCCTGTCCTACTCTGACCTTAACCTCCGGACTGTCTCTAAAGCTCTGCTTCTCTTCCTAACCGATATCAGTAACCAAGTGTCTTAGTCAGGGTTTCTATTCCTGCACAAACATCATGACCAAGATGCAAGTTGGGGAGGAAAGGGTTTATTGAGCTTACACTTCCATGCTGCTGTTCATCCCAAAAAGAAGTCAGGACTGGAACTCAAGCAGGTCAAGGAGCAGGAGCTGATGCAGAGGCCATGGAGGGATGTAACTTACTGGCTTGCTTGCTTCTCCTGGCTTGCTCACTTTGTTTTCTTATAGAGCCCAAGACTACCAGCACACAGATGGTACCACTCACAAGGGGCGCTCCCCCCTTGATCACTAATTGAGAAAATGCCTTACCGCTGGATCTCATGGAGGCATTTTCTCAACTGAAACTCCTTTCTCTGTGATAACTCCAGCTTGTGTCAAATTGACACACAAAACCAGCCAGTACACCAAGACTAAGTTTTTTCATAATTTATAAATCTTTACACTTACTCGTAAGTTCTTTTCATCCTTTTCCTTGATTTGAAAAAAAAATTTAAGTCCTTATTATGTTTTGCTGAAAACGTTCCTAAAATTCACTTTACAGGTAGAGAATAAATATGTATTACAAGTAGAATTCCTTTAAATCAGTGGGTTCTCAATCATGAGATTGTGACCCCCTTGGAGTCGCATATCAGATATTTATTTGCATTTCATTCATAACAGTAGCAAAATTACAGTTATGAAGTAACAATGGAATAATTTTATGGTTGGGGCTCACCACAACATAAGGAACTGTATTAAAGGGGAGCAGCATTAGGAAGGTTGAGAACCACTGCTCTAAATAAAATATAAATGGAATTCTCGAATAACATTTGCCCCCAAATTGCTAAATTAGATATTATAGAAAACCAATTTAGTTTACTATTTAAAACAGCTCATTGCATACCATACCATTCACGTGCTACCATTTTCTGACCACCAGTGTACGGGTGGAGGAAAAACTTTATTTTCTCATCTTTATTTTTATAGATGAGTTTGAAGAAAGAAGGAAGGAAAACTTAATTCTATTATATTAAATTAGGATTGTGGCGAATGCACTCGAAAGAGGATTAAAGTTAAAACTTCACAAAGTCCCACGCTAGTGTGAGAATACGAGGTTCTCCTCCAGCTCCCAGCTGACCCTGTGCCACGCCCCACTTTCCTGCTTCTGTATGTGGCCCTTTTCACCCAAGGCCGCCTCCTTTCCCCGCACAGCACTGGTGGTTTCTGCAGGGATGAGAACATCCATCCGATTCCTGTGCAATATTCTTTCATAAAAAAATGACAGTTAAGGCCAGCTTTTTTCCCCCGTCACCTGTTTGTTATTTTTTCCTATCCTGTTTGTCATTCAGAATAAATGAAATATAGTGGGGCTTTAACTGTGGGGAAACCAGCACCATTTAAAAATCATTGTGGGACATCGCTAGGGTTCTTTTTTTTTTTGTCATGTTGACACAATTTTGGACATAAAAGAACTTCATTTGTTGTTAACAGAATAATGAACAACTTTCTATAATTGAGTTTTTGAATAAGACATTGTTTAAGACTTCTCAGGGTAGGACCATTCCCTCAAAAACAAAAAACAAAACAAAAAACCTTTGTGTCTCGACCCGAATCCTTGGCGGAGATGGAAAGGGGCGGGGCTCACACAACTCAATTCACCAGATGGGTCCTAGCAAGCCACGTTTCAGTTTCACTAGTTTTTCTTCTAATTTTAGGGTTCAAAACCTGGATCTTTAAACCTTTTTCTACAGACATGAGTTTTGAAGCTATCGTGTATCTTGTGTCTGCATTGTTTCCAAACTGCTTGCAATGTGTAGTATAGATCAGCTAGCCAGCTTAGCAAATAGACAAGGGTGTGTTCTTGTACATTGTACGTGCTCAGTTGTTACATGTGTCCTGATTTTATAACTTGATTTTACAGTGAGTTTCTGTTTGGTTGGTGCCAACCAACTACACACACACACAGTTATTACCAGACTGGTAAGCACAGCTCAGCTTCAAGGGCCAGGGCCATTTTTGTTCTGTTTACCTTTGTTTCCACAATTCCTGCCCAGAAGACTGTGTAAGCTACAGCTACCTATCAAAGAGACCAAAGTTTTGGCAGCAATTCATGATCTGCAATGCAGTTTTCAAACAGTATTTGTTCAGTTCTCAAAGCTATTGGTCAGGTAGCTAGAATAAGTGTGGGAAGTTGGAACTTGAGGTAAGTTTGCTAACATTAAAAGGAATTGAAATCGAGTGAAGCCAATTCTTTGCTGGCTTCTTGGTGCTATAGAGGGGCAGCATTGTCCTGTGGGAGATAGGGTGGCCTCCAGCAGCACAAAACATGGGCCATACTGTTAGCAAGCCAGATCAGGGCAACAGGGTTCAAGGTACGGGAAGATTATCTTCCTGCATGCATTGGTTTCTTGGAGTGACTCCTATCTCTGAGCCCTGGTTTTCCCACCTGCACAATGGCCAAGGTGCTGCCTACTCCCTGTCTCACAAGGTGAAGACAGGAGTTCGAGGATGCAGGGAGTGTGTCAGTTTGCAAACACTTCATGTAATGTGCTGTGGCTTCATTTCGTGGTGGCTTTGCTGTTGTGCTATCTACTGTGTCACTTTTCTAGATGGATGGAAAACTAGAACATGAGCTGTGTTTCCAGGTTGTTTGCTTCCTCCTCCTCCTCCTCCTCCTCCTCTTTCACCAACCTCCTTTGAGATAGACTCTCATTATCTAATCCTGGAACTTGCTGTATAGACCAGGTTGGCCTTGAACTCACTGACATCCCTCTGCCTCTTGAATGCTGGGGCTAAACGCATTCACAGCTTCCTGTTTTCAATGTCAATGTAATCTCCACATTTGGGTTTTCTGTCAGGTTCAACATCAAAACATAGATAAATCTTCTCCTATCTTCGCTGCCTGCCTATCCGTTAAGGATGTGGGCTTTTGAATACACATCACATCCAGTAGTTGTTTGACAAGGACCGTGCACTCTATGTAATGACCATGCACTCTGTGTTGTTTGCTTCTAAACACACTTTAAGCTATCAGTTAGGATACACACATTCCTTAGGGTTTAGGTGTTTTCCCCCTATATAAACAGCTCAGAGTAGCCACAGCACTGTAAGCATTAATTCCAAGGCTCATTACCCAGTGACAAGAAGACTCATGGGAGCCAGTAAAGGATCTAGTTATTCTTGCAGGGAAATCCAACCTCGTAAGTTTGGGTCATCTTTACAGTGCTACTTGGTATTAGAATATGCTGATAGCTGCTGATATGTTACGAACTTTAGCTATCTTTATTTATTATTTATTTATTTTGGTATTCATACCTTCATGTAATTTATTCATGAAATATGTAATTTGGTAAATAAAAAGACATAAAATAAGAAAGTAAACAGAGGAACGTTCCCCAAGCAAACCAAAATAATAACAAATACAAATTTTGAGAAATAGTTAATTCTATGCTCCTCTGAATAGTTACTTTTTTCCTCACTGGGGTTTTAATTTATTTATAACACATTGGATCCCCTTTTCAGAGGTGTGTGCTTTCCCTCAATCTGCAGTCACTAGCATGGTAAGCCGCCATTCCTGAACGAATCGTATCTTGGTTGTGTTGGAGTAGAACAGATGCTAGAACTCATCAAATGCAAGTTCCAAAGAGATAGAACAACATATAGTGAGCACATTGCAAATAGAAATGTTGCTTTGGGGGACAGCTGAGCTGTGGGGAGGAGCTGCTGCAGCCTCCGGTTCCACCCCCATCTCCCATCCCAGCTAGAGCCAATCCCTTTTTGTCTTACATTAGAAAACCACGGGCTTCTAAGAGATAACAAAACATAACAAAATAAAATACAAGATAAAACAAAACCTGGACAAAATAAACCGACATAAGGAAAAGAGTCCAAGAGAAGGCACAAGAATCGGAGAACTACTTGCTTTTACATACTCAGCAGTTCCGTAAGAACACTAAACTGGAAGCCAAAACATAGACAGAGGACCTGGTGACTGGCTGAAATGTGACTATTGGTTATCAAAAATATTTTTAGTTAGGTTTTGGACTGTTAAGATACTAAGTGTACTGGTTGGTTTTTTGTAGAGTCAGCTGGAACCTCAACTGAAGATTTTCATAGATCGTATTGACTGTGCCCACACTTGTAAGGATTTTCTTAGTTGCTAGCTAAAAACGGGAGGGCGCGGCCCCCTGTGGGTGATGCTATTTCTAAGCATGTGGTCCTGGGCTGCATAAGAATGGTGTCTGAGCAAGCCAAGAAAAGCAAGCAAGTAAGCAGTTTCCTCCACTGTCCCATTGTCTCACCTTTAGTTCCTGCCTCCAGATTCCTGCCCGGACTTCTCTCAATGACAGACTATGATGTGGAGGTGTAAGCTAAATAAACCCTTTTATTCCTCAAGTTGCTTTGGGTCATGGCATTTCTCACAGCAACTGAAAGCAAACTAGAGTAGAAATGGTTACTAGAGAGGGGGTATGCTGTGTCATACCCGACAATGAGGCTTTATGTCTTTGACTGTTTGTGGAGGAAGATGGAAGATTCTGGAACTTTGGGCAGGAAAAGCCATTGGGTGCTCAGAGCTTTTGTGGGAACTTGGAAGATAATGTTAAAAGAAGTGTAGACAATGGAGGGTTGGCTTGTGAAGTTTCAGAGAGAAGCAAACACTCCACTGGAGCAGTTTGTGTGATATTTTGAATTAAGAACCTGTGGATTTTGGTCATCTGCAGCTGATCTGTGATAAATAGACAAGTACGAGAAATGAACACTTTACTGGGAGAGTCCATGCTGCTTAGCTAGACCTGAAAAATATCACCTGTGATTAATACAAGACCAGCAAATACTGAGGCAAAATCTCCTTGGATGTACTGTCTCAGGGTAGGCACACACCTTTTGTGGTAGTGGTGATATGGTAAGGCTACATTTCAAGTTTGCAGCAGAACTTGGCAAGACTTCCTATACACAGAATTACAGGAGTAAAAGAGTCATGACAGTCAGCTGAGACTTGGCACCATGTGGCATGGTTTTGAAAAGAGGCTAGAAGAGGTCATTGGTGAAGGTTTAACCTCAATTTCAATAGGGACCCCAGACTTAAGGGCCATGGAAAGGAGAGACGTATACAAGGAGAGTTCAAGAGAGGCCACTGGTGAAGATGTAGTCTCTGTTAACAGTAGGGATTCTAGGATGTTTGAAATGCCAGGATCATGGTGTGTCTCCTAAGGACAGTTGCAGGAATGGAGTGGAGCTGGCCTGAACTACAAGACAGGCTGTGTGTGCTGTGGATGGCAGAACTGCAGAAGGAGGATGGAGCTCAGAGGACGGGAAGTCCCAGATGTCATTTGCTGAGCTTGTTGCACTATTAGATTTTGGGTTTGCTTTGATGTGATTGTAGCTGTTCTCTGGTTCTTCCCTCTTGGAATAAGAATGTATGTAACTTCTCTGGGAATTTACAGGATCCCACGGTTAAAAGGCTTTGCTTTCTAAAGAGAATATGGACTTTTAAATCTTTGAAACTTTTAAAAGACTGTAGGACTTTTATAAGTTACACTGTATTATACAGTGTGATATTATGATAAGAAATAAAGTCTTGGGGACAAACAAGAAAGGAAAAGTTATGGCTTAAAGTAATAGAGTGTCAAAGTAATCGGGTATATATTTTGCTAGTTTGTTTTTGTACACTGTATATAAACTTGGATGTATCTGGGAAGAGAAGAATCTCAGTTGAGGAATTTCCTCCTTTAGATTGGCCTATGAGCATGTCTGTGGGCACATTCTTAAAATTTCTAATTTATGTAGAGGGCTCGCTGCGGGTCCTACCATTCCTTGGCAGGTGGGCCTGGGTTTTGTAAGCAAGAAGCTGAGCAAGTAAGGGGAAGCAAGGCTGTAAACAGCACTTTTCCGTGGTCTCCAGTTCAGTCCCTGCCTCCAGGTTGTTTCTGTGGTTTCCCACTGGTAATGGTAACCTATAAACCTATAATCCTTTCATCTCCAAGTTGCTCTTGATCATGGTGTTTACTACAGCAATAGAAGAAATTAGGACAGTAAGGATTCATTCAACTTTTATTATGCAGAACCTCAAAGTAGGAGGTAACAGTGTCAGGCTCATGGTCTCACACACATTTAATTTAGTTGTCAGAGAGTTTGGAAGCTACTAGAAGATGAGAAACATGATTAAGAAACGTGTTATTTTTTTCTACTTGTATTCTTCCCATAGAAACAAAATAAACCATTGTTTTGTGATCTTTGAGCTGAATATTAACACCCTTAAAAATTCACCCAGAGGTATGATTGGCAACTGCTGATATTTTGCTTTGTGTTAATCTTTTGGATACCCATTCCTTAGCTCTATTGATTTGCCTAATTTTTTTCAGACCTCATAATACCAACATTGCATAGCATTAAGTGACTAACAATTCTTGAGTAAATGAAGAATTCTTCTTTGACTTGATCTTTACATGGAATTGCTTCAACACCCTACTTTCCTTCAAAACTTGAAAAACTCTCCAGCGAATATATCAACAAAAAATATTATCTTCTTTGTGTTAAATGCACGGTATGTTTTAAGGAGTGACTTTCCTGTTACATTTGACTGGTACTTTGGAGGCATTATATGGTATCCAATGTAGAACTGTGTTCACTTTCATAAAACTTAAATGCCTACTCACACTTAGTGCCCAGCCTAATGGATGGGTTACAAGTGGAATTTGACACATAATTAGTTTGTGCTCGAGATACTCATATACTGAGAAAGCTTTCTTTTTGATTTTTAAGTGATACACTTCTTAAAATGAAGCAACCAGTAGAAACATAAATTTTGTTCAACATCTAAATTGAGTAATTCATTACACTTCAATAAATCCTCAAATATGAAGCAAGTGATTCATTCAAATGATTGTTATTTTCTCTGCTTTTATACTTAAAGCTAAAAGAGATATATTTAAATTCTGCCCATAAAAGTGCCTTTTTTGGTGTACTTTGTGCATTTTTCTGCAGCTAAGACCCCTTTACTGTATACGGAAAAATGCACTGCTAGCACCAAGTGTTGAAATGTGAATTGCTTGTGAAGTCTACCCTACTGATAGTTATCCTACTGATAGTTTATAAACACCATTTGCATTTTGCTTAGAGGTATGTGATATTTGTTTTCTTTCTAAAACCCAATTTACAGAAAGGCATGGAAACTAAATTTCAGTAGTGACCATTTATGGAAATAGTTTTGGAATGTCAATCAGAAAAATAACATGGCTAGTTATAACATCCCTGTTTATCTGTAAATTATAATAGGAGATTTTGGAGATTTATTTTTCCATTGTACTGGTATACAGTTAGGTGCACTGTCTGAAGTTCTGCCTAGTGGGAGGGTTTCTCTTCACTATTCTGTTTAGAAATATTCCACAAAGAAGCTAGGTGCTACTACAACTGTTCACTTTTGGGGAGTGCCTGCATGTCATGCAGGATCATCTAAAAACCAGGTGAAATTCTTTCTTCCTCTGTAAACAGATCTTAGGAAACTCATCATAGGTGTGGCAGGATTGGGAACCATGAACATTTGCCAGATCAATAGCATACCAGAAGCCAGTAGATTTGTAGATATAATGTGTTAAAATTTTATAATGATAAAGATTGCCAACACTGAGTACCTAATCCTGTTAGACATGATATGTGTTAAACCACCGATTCTTCCCAATAAAAAAAAACAGTGACCTGTTTTTATCCCCCAATTTCTGGTAGGAAAATTGAATTTAAGAGTAATTTACTTGCCTGAGGTCCCACAGGCAAGGAAATAGTAAAACCAGGATGTCTGGCTCATTGCTTGAGCTCTTAAACAGTGTGTTTTGTTCCCATATTAACTGCATGTGTGCAATAAAGCTCAGTTATCAGTAGACCAATCAGTGATATTCTCTATATAACTGTACTCATATTGAACACAATTCATTTTCCAAAGAATAGTCACTTTGCAGTGGCACTTCAGTGAGAGAAACATGTTTCTAGCCAGTCTTTAAGTTGAACATCAAACTCAGAGGTGTCATGAATGCAATTAAGCCTGAGCCAAAATGCATCCTTAGAATTCAGTTACTCTCAGCATTCTTTCTTGGGAAATCTCTTTAACCTTTGAAGCCCCTTGTTCCTTAATACCTAAGGTAGGAATGGAGCCTCCCGTGTTTCTCATAGGTTCTCTTGTATGCTACATGAAATAACCTTTGTGAAAAGCTCTTTGAAATCTGTGAAGCACATTCACCATTACCCTACATGGTTTGTAATAAAACTTCTAAGATGCTTCATTGCCAGAGGTTATGATGAGCCTGAGGATGTCACATGATCCTAGAAGCAGGGTCAATGCTTACCTCTTTTTTTACCCTTGAATACCATTGCTCTTCCCTTTGGGCTCTTAATATACTTGTGTTTAACAAAAATATTCTCACATTGTTCCTATGTTCTCCGAAACTTGCCAACCAGCTTTCCTGTTCCTTTAGAACCTATGAACTTAGCATTTATGAAGCTGAAATGATCTTTTCTAAGATATTTTTTTATAGTTTCTAGTTCTGATGTTATCAAAGCCCGTTCTTCCCACTTACGCACTCCTACTGAGATGAGTTACTCTGCTGGTGTTACACTGAGATTCCTTCCACCTTTCCTGACATCTCTATTGTGTCTGCCATAGTTTGTGTCCTCTTTGCTCTGATTTGGAACGATGACTATAATAATCTCCTGGCAAATCACCAAAACTCTACTCATTTCTTTCTCCAGTCACGTGCTTCATTCATAGCAATTCTGTGCTACATTCAGATAGATCAACCTAACCTAATCACTTTATCATGCATCTTGTTGAGTGGGTCCTACATCACATCAGGCTTTGGTTGGCTACTCTCACAAGTTCTATGCTACCACAACCCTAACTTATTTTGCAGGATGGATTGTAGGTAAAGGCTGGATGGGCATTTACATTTCTCTTTTGTCAGTCTGCAGAGTTCTTTCCTGTACTAAAGACACTAGAAAATAGGGATGAAGGCTCCATATAGGCACCAGCTTGACTTCTCTATGTTCAATGAGTTGTGTAGATAGTGTCTTCAGCAATGTGGACCCATTGCCATGTTGTTGGGGGCAATCCATTGCCTTCATAACAGCCTGGGATGCTTGGGATTTCCATGGCAACCCCTTGGCCAAGAATCACTTGAATGCAGTCCACTGGAAGCCTTGTTTTATGAGAAGAGATGGGCAGTTGGGACTCCTTAACACCCATTATTATGAGGCCTCAATAGGATGTATATTAGGAAGTTTCCAATGAACTAGGATTCCACATCACCTGACAAATGCCCCTCGGTTCTAGTTGTCTCTCCTTGAATTCCCTTCCTCAGTTTGTAACTCCTCCCCCCTCTCCATCTGATCCTCCCATTACTGTCCCTACCTGATTCCAGTCCACTTGGAAAGTCTATTCTATGTCCCATCCTTTATCTCTAACCTCTCTGGATCTATTGATTGTAACTTAGTTATTTAATGCTTAGTATCCATGTATAAGAGAATATATACCATATTTATTTTTCCAGATCTGGGTTACATTACTAAGGATTTTTTTCTAGTTACAATCATTTGCTTGAACATTTCACAATGTCATTTTGTAACAGCTGAGTAGTACTGCATTATGTAAATGTACCACATTTTCTTCATCCATTCCTTAGTTGAGGGACATCTAGTTTGATGAAGGAACAGGGTTGAGCAAGTGTTATTGCAGGAGGGTGAAGTATCCATTGTATATATGCCCAAGAGTGGTTTAGTGGGATCTTTAGGAGGATCAATTCCCATCTTTCTGATGAACAGCCACACTGATTCCATAGTGGTTTTATAAATTTGTACTCCTACAAGTAGAGAATGAGAGTTTTTACTACACACCCTGGCCAGCATGAGGCGTCACTGTTACTGATCTTAGGCAGGTAGAAGATGGAATTTCAAAGTAGTTTTCATTTGTCATAGCAGTTGTTATGCTCCATTTTTTTGTTTCTGATTTTGATAATATGGATATTCTCTCTCTGCCTTTTGGTTAGCTCAGATAAGGGTTTGTCTATCTTGTTGATTTTCTCAAAGAACCAACTTTTTGTTTCATTGATTCTTTGTATTGTTCTCCTTGTTTCTTTGTTGTTGTTGTTTTAAAATTTCAGCTCTGAGTTTGATTTTCTTTATTTTGTTTTAGAGTGTTCATTTGTGCTGTTAAGTTGCTAGTTTGAGATATTTCCTGCTTTTATTTTGTTTCGCTTTTTAAATGTGGGCATTTAGTATATATACTTGCCTCTTAGAACAACTTTAATTGTGTCATGTAAGTTTGGGTATGCTATGTATTCATTTTCATTGAATTGTAGAAAGTGTTTAATTTCTTATTTCAGTCTTAACTCAGTAGTCATTCAGTAGATATAGTTCAGTTTCCATGAGCTTGTAAGTTTTCTGTTGTTTAGGTTGTTGTTGATATCCATCTTTAATCCATGGGTGGTCTGATAAGATACAGGGATTTATTCCATTATTCTTCTGTTGAGATTTGCTTTGTGTCTGAGTATGTGGTCAATTTGAGAGAAAGTTCCATGAGGTGCAGAGAGGAATGTATATTTTGTGTTTTGGTGAACTGTTCTCTAAGTGTCCATTAAGTCCATTTGATTTATGACATCTGGTACTTAAAGTATTTTTCTGTTTAGTTTTTGTCTGGATTACCATTCCATTGGAAAGAGTACAGTATTTGAAGTCTTCCAGTGTCATGACAATCAATATATGATTTAAGCTGTAATACAGTTTGTTTTCAAACATGGGTGACCTTGTGTTTGGGGTGTTGATATTAAGAATTGCAGTGTCCTCTTGGTGGATTTTTCCTTTAGTGAATATATACTGTCCTTTCCTATCTCTTATTATTAGTTTTGATTTGAAATCTGTTTTTTTAGATATTAATGACTATACCAGCTTGCTTCTTAGGTCCATTTGCTTGGAATACCTTTTTCTAATCCCTTAACCTGAGGTAATGTCTATTATTGATGCTGAGGTATGTTCTTTAAATGTAGCAGACATGTGAATCCTCTTTTCACATCCACTCTGTTAGTCTGTGTCTTTTTATTAGGGAATTAAGACCATCAAAGTTGAGAGATATCAATGACCAATGATTATTGATTCTTGTTATTTTGTTGTTGTTATGTGTGAATTTCCCTTCTTTTGATTTTGCTGCTCTGAGATTATTTATTTCTTGCATGTTCATGGGTATAGTTTACCTTTCTAGGTTGGGATTTTCCTTCTAATATCACTGGCATGGCTGGATTTGTCGACAGATATTGTTTAAATTTGGTTTTGTCAATTTTTTTCCATCTATGATGACTGAAAGTTAAGCTGGGTATAGTAGTCTGGGCTGACATATGTGGTCTCTAAGAGTCTGCAGTGTGTCTGTTTAGGCTCTTCTGGCTTTTAGAGTCTCCACAGAGAACTCAGATATAATTTTAATAGGTCTTTATATACCTTTATGTGTTGCTTTGTATTTTTCTCTTGCAGCTTTTAATATTTTTTTCTTTTATCTGTATCTTTAGTGTTTTGATCATTGTGTGCTGAGGGAACCTTCTTTTTGGGACTAATCTATTTGGTGTTCTGTATGTTTCTTGTACTTTGATAAGAATCCCCTTCTTTAGATTAGGTTAATTTTTTTCCTATCATTTTGTTGAGAATATTTTCTGGGACTTTGAGATGGGATTCTTCTTTTTTTTAGTATTTTTAGGTCTGGTGTTTTCCTAGTGTCCCAGATGTCCTGGATGTTTTGTGTTAGGAGTTTTTTACATCTAACGTTTTGCTTGAACAATGTATCTATCTCTCCTATCATATCCCCAATGCCTGAGATTCTTTCTTCCATTTCTTGTATTCTGTCAGTGACATTTGCCTCTGTAGTTTCTGTTAGAATTCCTAAACTTTTCACTTCCAGAATTCCCTCTGTTTGTGTGTTCCTTATTGATTGATTCTATTTTCATTTTCATGTCGTGAATGTTTTATTCATTTTCTTCCACTGTTTGTGTTTTCCTGCATTTAGAAAGGGGATTTATTGTTTTTTTTCTTTAAAGACTTCTATCATATTCATTTTCCTGTGCTTCAGCTATGTTGGAGTATTCAGGGCCTGCTGTAATGAAGTTGCTGGGCTATTATGAAGACATACTGTTCCGACTGTTAGTGATTGTGTTTTTATGTTGGCATCTAGGCATCTGGGATTGGGAAGATTGTAGTTGTAGGGTGGGTTTTTGTTCCTTGGTTCCTCTTTCCACTCTGTGGTCTTTTTTTTTTTTCTTTTTCTTTTTGGTGGCTGTGTGTTTGTTGTCTGGTAGGAAACTTTCTGCGGACCTGGTAGGTGTGGCCACAGGGAACTTCAGGTGCAATGTGTTTCTTGGTATTGGGTGCTGACACTTCTAACTGTGAATTTGCTAGGGGTCTGAGGGTATTTATAGGAGAGAAGAAAGTAAGGTGTTCCACCAAGATCTGCTTATTTAGTCTTCTTGCAACAGGGGCAGAGAGTGAAGGGAGGTCACCTCAGAAGGTCTGCTAAAGAGCCAGGCTTGAGATGGGAGTATTGAATCTGGAGGAATGGAAAGAGATATGAAGATCTATAGTCAGTCTACCTGCTTCCCTGGCAGGAGTTCTCAGGACGTGCCTGCTGGAGTTAGGGACTGGGATAAAGCAACAAGATAGGGGAGAGAGGTTAGAAGGGGAAGGGTTTTGGGATCCACAGGAGATGTAGGCAGAGGGAGAAGGAAGGGTCAACATGTGCTTTGTTGCTCAGCTTGGGTGTGGTACAGAGGAGGTAGTAGTCAAGGTCTTCAGTTAGCTTACTCGTTCTCCTGGCTTGTTAAGCTGATTTGTTCACAGGCAATGCCTGGTGGCATTGGAAGCTGAAACACTGGGTCAGTAGGGGCAGGTTTAAGAAGACTTTTGTGATCCATTGAGGATGAGGTCAGAGAGGAAAGGAAAACCACAGTAGCTTTCCTACTAGAGAGCTAGGGATGAGACTGGGGCAATTGGATGTGGAAATCGGGAAGGAAGACATTCAATCAGCCTTCCCGCTTCCCTGGCAGGAGCTGCTTGTGAGTTAGCAGGGGGTGCTTAGTTGGGTTGGGGTCTGGGACAAAGCATTGGATGCATGGCAGGTGATTAGAAGGGGAAGATCTGTGGGATCTACAGGAAATGGCAAAGGGAGGCGTGGACAGGGAAGACCGCTGCTACAGGCGCTCTGCTCCAGTGCTGGTGATGATACTCCAATATACTGAATTTTAAATGATTTAAACTAAAAACAGTAAACAACATCTGTCAAAGTAAATGTTCCGAATGGATGAAGCCTGTCGATACCCATTTATGGTTTTTATAGTGACTCTGGGTTTGGTATCAACCCCCCCCACTAATGTGTATAAAGTGTGTATAAAGTATAAAGTGTATAAATGTATATAAAAAGGATAAAGAGATAAAATCTGATTGGCATTTAGTTAAAAAATGATAGGGTTTGGCTATTGTTTAATAGATTTCTTTTTTTTTTTTTTTTTTTTTTTTAGCTTTGAAAATT
>CM052702.1:7127363-7172996 GCA_028551405.1 Uromys caudimaculatus
CAGCTGTGGGGCCCTGTGGCCCAAGCTGAGGTCTCCGGCCGTCGCCGGAAGCTGCTGGCGGTCAGTCTCTGTGGTCTGGTGAGCTGTGGGGCGTGTCTTTGGCCCTCCGCTGGGTCTTGCAATCTCCGGCGAGGGATCTTTGTCCCGGCGCTGATCAGGTGTGGGGCCCTGTGGCCCAAGCTGAGGTCTCCGGCCGTCGACCTAATAGATTTCTTTCAGGGCCTCTTTTTAAAATTATTATTGCTACATACATACATATACACACACATATATATCACTTATAAATGAATATATATATATATATATATATAACATGATAAGTCCCTTTAGTGTTGCGTTTATGTATATTTGATTAGGTCTGCTCATGTGGGGTCATCTTGACATTTTTTTCTTTATGAGTAGATTAGAACATTTACAAACACATTTTGTCATAATGTATAAGTCAGAAAATGTCTCAAAGTTTGTAGTGATGACATGAAGAGGAGGGGAACTTCTAAGTGATAATAATCATAACTAATATTATTGTCATTGCTTTTATAGATAATGATAACTTATTTTGTGCTAAGCACCTGAATTCTAACTTCATTGCTAAGTCTTTTTAACACGCCTTATCTTATTTTCTAAAATCAATTCTCTGAGGCAGGTTTTATTACAATTATTATGCCAATTTTACAGATAAGGATTTCTTGAAAATTGTCATTACATTTATTTACTGAGAGAGCAAATGTGTAGCTACCAGCAAGTGCTCACATAGGAGCCATGGCTTATGTGTGAATGTCAGAGGACAACTCGGGAGTCAGTTCTTTGTTATGTCATACTGTTTTATAGGCTTAGATTTTTCAAAGCTTACTTTAATAAGGATTTTTAAACACTTTACCTCCCTTCTAGCCCACCACCCACCAAAGGTAGTGGAAAGAAAAGGTTAATAGGGCAAAGAAGACTATGGACCTGTTTAGAATAGTTCTTTGGGGCAATTCCAATCTTTTTTTTTTTTTTCAGTCAGGATATCAGCAGTTCAGTCACACATAGCAGCAGCAGTAGCTAGATCCACTCACACACACCATTCACCAATCAGCAACAGCAGTTCAATCTAGAAGAAGCCACAAGGCTCTGCCAATAGGCCTGAGCCCATCAAAGTTGCAAAAAGCCCCTGGAATATCAATAGAAGTTCTTTGGTGCTTTTCTTTCTACAAAGTCATGACAAATGATCAGCAAAGAAGGCAAGGCAAACCAAGACCACAGGTCATCAGCAAAGACCAATTTCAGCAAAGTCCAACAAAGACCAGCAAAGACCAGCAAAGAGTGGCAAGGTGAACCAATGCCACAACCTCGTCCCACTGTCTGTGGTCATATTTATATTCTTTCTAAACACCACACATCCTTTCACATGTCTGCTTCAGCAAAATATCAACTCATCTGTGTCTGCTTTAGCAAAACATCTTCTCACCTGTGTCTGCTCCAATAAAACATTCTTTCATGTGTCTGCTTTGGCAAAACATCATTTTGTCCTGAGTTTTCAAAAAAACCAGAAATTTCTACTTAACTGTTCTCTAGGGTAGATCTCATCAGTCATCAGCCCTGGCAATAGCATAGTTTCTGGCCCACAGAATGTCTTAAAAACAAAACAAAACAAAAAAGCAACCAAACAAAACCCAAACACATGGAGGAACTGAAACTAAAAATGTCAGAATTTCTTGATTCTAAAGTTTTCATTCCTCTAGAAATAAGAACAGGAGGTTAAAGTCTAATATTTACCATAAAAACATTTAGCTTCTTATCTTGAGGTAATGGTAATTTGCATGGAATTAGAAGAAATAATATAGAGATAGTATGCATTCATCAGTATCTTCCAAGACAACACACTGTAAAACTATAGCAGTACACTATTACTGTCAGTAATCATCACATTGATGTAGAAACAACCAAGTGTAGAACTTGCACAGCCTGTACACTTTTCAGCTGTGTGCTTTATGGTTGCTTATTTTTACATGGATACCTATGGTATTATTTTAAATAGTTCACTGTCTATGTACTTATCACAAGTGTATATTAATATAAGTTATTTTTATGTGTTTATGTATCCTATGACTTTGAATTAATCTCTTACAGGAATATTTTGTTTCTGGGGATTCTCCATGTGGACAATTATACCATGTGTGATTAGAGAAAGTTTTATTTCTTCCTTGTTTATCTGAAAGAGTCTGTCCTTTATTTCCCTTATTAATATGTCTTATAGCAGGTGGCATAAAGGAATGTGGAAATAGACATCTCTTGTTTGTGGCATAAGGAGGAAAATATTAAATATTTCACCAGTGCTAGCTATAGTGTAAATGTTTTTCTTTTTGTTCTCGCTTTAATAGATGTTCGTTGTGACCGAGGAAATTTAATTTTGTTCCAAGTTTTCAAATAGGTGATTTATTTCTTTTCTTAATTTTCTCCCCCAAGAATGGGTGAGGACTTTTGTCAAAGCTTTCTATTTTTGTTGCATTGATTGATAGAAACCATGTGGAATTTTTGAATATGATTGTGCCCACCAACAAATTTTGAGAAATAAGTTGCAGTTCTTCCAAAAAGGTTTAATTAACCATTGTGATTGTTTTTGTGTATTGCATATCTCTATTTACTAGTGTTTTAAGAATATTTGCATCTATATTTATGAGGAATGTTAGCCCATGACTTTTTTGTAAAGTCTTTTTCTGGTTTACTATGAGGTATGATGTCATAACATGAATTGTTAAATGTTATGTCTATTTTCTGGAAAAGATCATGTAACATTAGAGTTACTTCTACTTAAGCATTTGGTAGAATTTTTAGTGAAGTCATCTGGTCTGAGAGATTTTTGTGTTATGTGAACTCAGTTCCTTTCATAATGCATACACTGCTTTGTGTGTAGACTATTTAAATTGGGTAAGTTGTGGTAGTTTGTGCCCATCTTCATCTGTCTTACATTGTCAAACACAGTTATAGTACTGCATGTAACACTCACTTAACCTTTTGATGTCTTTAGTCTGTAGTGATTATCTTCACAGAATCACTGATAGCGATAATTGGTGTCTTTTCTGTTTTGTTGCTTTCTCTTTAATTTTCATATATGCAATATATATTTATAGAGAAATCAGTGTTTTAAATTGTGTACAACAGGAAGTATAGGAAAAGCATATCTGCTGTTCTACTTTTACTGGAAATGTAAGCTCTGTTTACCTAGTTTAAGTATTCATTATTTAATTTTTAAAATTATGTGCAAATAAAGACAACATGGTAAAGTTTTTGCTTCAGTGATCTCTTTCTAACTTTTGTCTTCTCCTAAGACATTTTTAAGGAGGAGGTTGGAATAATGCAAAAAATTTTAACTAATTTTGCACCACATTCTTTGATTCTTCATTAAGTTGTTGCTTAATATTTCTTTATGCAAAGATTCATTTTTCTTCTTTCTTTGTGTGTTACCGTTTTGTCGCCTTAACAAAACATTGAAGCAATAAGCTGAAAAGGAAGGAAGGTTTACGTTGGTTCTGTTTTGGGGGTTTTAGTCCACGGTGGTTTGGCACTGGTTAAGCTGTGAGGAGGCAGTGCATTGGGGTGGAAATGTATGGCAGAGCAACCTCCATCTTCTTATGGAAGTGCAGAGGGGATCAAGAGACCAACATTTCCTTCACAGACATGCTCCCATGGACCTAAAACCTTCTACTAGGCTCCAACTTTTAAAAGATTTCTACCACTTTCCAATGTTTTCACACTGAGGACCAAACATTAGTATATGGGTCTTTGGAGGACATTCCAGATCTAAACTATAACAGTTGAGATGTTTGTATATGTTTTTATCTAACACTGACTATACAAATTTGTAGTCTTCTGAGTTGACAGTATGGTGCCCTGAATGGCTATTGGAAATGACATAATGAGACTTTTGGTGACTTCAACAAATGTGTTCGATACTGATGTCTAATATTTAATTTTTAAAATATAGAATTGAATGTTTTCTCATTGTTTAAATGATTCTACACAATAGGGGGAATATTTACTGGAGGATTTTGAGTTTGAATTATCTACCTATTACTCTTGTTTAGACTTTAAAGGTGAAGGACTTTAAATGTAAAAATAAAATGAAATGTCAGACTAGCAAAATTCAGAGGCAACTGTGACCTGTATTGAGTAAAATTTGGGTAAATTAATTTACTGTAGAATATGTAAATTAGTTATTATAATCAGAAATGCAAGAAACCAGTTCAATGAATGCCTAACACTTTGGATACCAGTAACCATAACACATGTCTCTTCTCAAAGCCATATTTTCACTTTGAACTTGTTGGAGACTCCAACCCTGCTAGAGAAGACAAGTTGTAATGTATTTTTGTCCAAATGAGTAAGAAGGAAATGTTGCATATAATTTAACAACATAGCTGCTGAAGTAGTGTCCTTGAGATCATGGTAAACTCTAAGGATAATGACATTTTATCCTAACAGAGTCCAAAATCTCTGCTGGTCTCTGAACAGTATTTAAGCCTTTTTAGCTTTGATTTTGCTCCATGAATTGTGAAGTTGCCATTTTAGAGAACTTAAAACAAAACTCTTCTGAAGGTTTTTATTCTAAACTAGGTATAGGAGACAGGAACAGGGTGTATTATAATACAAAAATAATATGAATTCTTTGTTTCCTTGTTCTCTTGAAGTTATTCCTGGAGATTATGGTTACTTTGTTTGTGAAATCTATAGGTTAAATTATTAAAAAATAAATGTATAGAGTTCTGTTAGTATAAATCCAATTCCTTCTGTTATTATGTGTAAAATAATTTTCTCTTTCATTAGTGCTTTTAGCCATTGGAATGTTTTTGTTGCTATTCCTGCTTATGTTTCCACAGCATACTGGTTCAGGACTTACTTCTGGATCATTATGAAGGAGGAAGTTGTTCCCCCCCACAAACCCCCTATTTTACTGCTGTGGACAGACACCATGACCAAAGCAACTCTTATAAAGGACAACATTTAATTGGGGCTGGCTTTACAGGTTCAGGGTTTAGTCCATTATCATCAAGGCGGGGAGCATGGCAGCATCCAGTCAGGCATGGTGCAGGAGGAGCTGAGTTCTACATCTTGTACAGAAGGCTGATTTGCAGGCAGCTAGGATGAGGGTCTTAAAGGCCATGTCCACAGTGACACACCTACTCCAACAAGACCACACCTCCAAATAGTGCCACTCTCTAGGCCAAACATATTCAAACTGCAACACCCCCTGAGAAGTGTAAGCACTCTGCAGCTTAGAGTCTATGTTCTGGGTTCTTAACATGTTGCATAGTCCCTGGCTCATAGTGTGATGTCTCTCACATTGGAGAAAAATTTAGGATAGTATGGTTTGGATGGAAGGAAAGGTGGGAATGGGTGTATGTATACAGCATGAAGAGCACGATGGAACAGGAAAGAAGGAGCACTGGAAAGATCAAAAGTGTGGCGGGAAGACCGTGACTCTGGGAGACACTGATGCAGATCTAGGACCGAGCTCTCAGTAATTCCTGTTTTTGATCCTAGCCTCTGCCAAAGCACACACCTCCTAAAATGTAAACACTTTTCAATTAATATTTTTATTGTCTACTATGGTTCTCAACCAACTTGACACCTGGTTGAATAAAATAATAATAATAATAATGATAGCAGCTATGAGTATAAGCAAGTTATGAATTGAAGTTAAGCTTCTAGAGTATCACAAGATCAATGCCTGAGTCCTAAGGCATGTCTTTTTCCTTCCTTTGATTTCTGCTCTTCATTCTCCTCTCTTCTGAGCTGGGCTCTTCGTTCACTGTACTCACAGTATCTGTAACTGAGACAGAGGAGAGCCAAGACTGCCAGCTACTTAGCTTATGGTCCTCACAGCTCTTAACCTAATGAAGGAAGTGTGTTGTTATACCTAATTTGAAGAGACAGATACAATTTTTTTATTCTTTATAATTAATGTCTAAAGCAATAACTTTTACTTTTTATCCTTTGCACTATTGATTTTTTTGTTTGTTTAATTTCATCTGAAGCAAAGCCTTCTATGCTTTCATGGGACTTGAAAATTAAGTGTAAAGAATAAAAGAAAAAAATATTATGTGATAAGTTACTCACCTTTACTTTCAGAAGCCTCAGATGATTTTGTCTGTTTCAAAAGGATTTTCTCTCAATATCATTCTGCTCACAAGTGCTAAAACAACCTTCTTTAGTATCCCATAATAAGTGAACCATTGTTATAACCAAAGAACAGAGATCTGCCATGATGAGAATTTGTTGAATATCCCCAGATGACAACCATTATGTTAGGTGGCATTGGGGAAGCAAATACCTATATGCCCATGTTAATACACCAAAGACTTGTAAAAACGTTTGGAAAAAACAATGTAAAACACACACATCAGAATAATGGGAGTCAAGTAACAAAGGAGCTATAAACACACGGAGCTAATGATTTTTTTCACTTACTAACTTTAAGGAGGCAAATGTGCTTCAGATCAGGCAACACTTACTTCTAGAAAAGAGAGAACATGGAGATGAGGTACGGTACGTCCACAAGAGGTGCGCTGGAGGCCAGGCACAGGTGTGTGGGGCTCTTTGCTCAGGTCTCGTACCACTAACCCATTTGTGGTCAGAACCTGAGCCATCCTGCTATTGTAGCTTCATCTGCAACTGGAGATCCCTTGAACTAAAAACATCATTAATAATTGTTTCTGTTCACATGGAAGTGATTTTTTAGAAATATAAAAAATTTCATAATTTTGAAAAATGCCACTAATTCAATGTTAGTTTATTATAAACTCTGGGGAGATGTTCAGTGGCTAACAGAACACGCTGTGAAGGCAAGAAAACCTGAGTTTGGGTCTCAATACTTTTATATCTGTGTAGATCAGGATTAATGGAGGTAGACATCCCCAGAAACAGGATTGTTTAATAAGAAAAACTGAAGGGCTGCAGTCTCTTGCAGAAGCAGAGACTGCACACATGTGGGGTGGTGGTTGTGGTATTTGGGTATTTTTAGAAGCATCAACCTGCAGGGCAGTTCCCCAGAAGTCTGGAAGTGGTGAATCCCAGTGGAGAGTGGTGTGTGGGTCTCCTTATCAGGACAACCTTCCACAGGCGCCATCATTCAAGTCAACTTTCCTGTTCAGAGTTTCTGACTTTTCAAGCTCTTAGGTTATTAATCCTTCAGTAACAAGCTGGTTATGATCTCATAGGTGCTTGGACACAGGAGGATTGCTGGGACTTGTGGCTCACCGGCATAGATGAAGATTGTTGGCCCCAGACCCAGCCTCAAAGGACTATCATGGAGAGTGCTAGAAGAAAATATTTGACCTACTTTACTGGCTGCCATAGTCATACACTCGCACTCCTTGCAAAAAATGAAGCCTCTGGACTGAGACTAGTGCAATGGTAGGGCTGCCTGGTGTGCATTGTGCCTAGGACACAGTGTCTAATATTAATGTTAGTAAGATCAAGATCAACTAGTCGGGCTATATGACTTTGTCTGCTATTATAGACGCCAGTTCCTTAGGTAAACCTAGGAGGCCCTGCATTTGATATAGAAAAGAATTAAATTTCTAGTTCTAAACGTCTCATTAGGGGACGTTGAAAAAGTGATCACAGTTAAAGCCTTTGATGGGGAGTGTGGTGGAATGATGTGGTATACAATATCATCTTACGGAACTCCTGTCAGGAGTCACATCTTCAAAAGTTCCTCCAGGTCGTATACAACGAGTCACGGCTTGATTGCTGTGGAAAGAGCAAAGGAGCAAAGCCAGGTAATACCAAGTGAGACCCTGGATTGGATTTTGGAACAGAGAGGCTCATGGGAGAACTGGATCCTTTGTAAAAGATCTGTGAATTGGTTGATATTATCATACAAATGTATACATTCCTGATATTGGTAATTACACAGGACCAGGTGTCAGATATTTGTTGACATTAAGGGGCCTGGGAAGAGTGCCTAGAATGGTATTATTCTTTGCAACTTTGAAAAGACTGAAATTACTCAATAAATTGAAAAAAATTCTTATGTATAAATGCCATCCAAATATATAACCAAAATAAATTCAGTTCATTTTTGTACATTAATACTCTCAGTGATTACAAATAGTATATTTAAGTATAAAGGTATTCGTGTAAATATGGGCAATATTGAGCTTTGAGTGTTTTAAAATGTGATATTAACATTAAGCCTACTTCAGACTGGGCTTGGCTACAGATTTCCCTCGTACTTTCTGAATATTGCTTTAGAAGTGTTAACTATATTTACAATACAACACATTACAAAGACTTGGAAGGCTTTGTTTTATGAAATCAACTCTTTTGAGGATATTTGCAGATAAATGTCTCTATAAATCCTTGAAAATACTGTTTTAAATATTGATGGGTATAATAAAATGCTATGTACAGGTAAGAGATTGTCAAAAAACAAAACAAAACAAAACAAAACAAAAACCCCAAATTTAATTAGTTAAAAAAAAAAGCTTGCTGTTTGTATTTAAGTATGCACTCTGTCAGTCTCTCAGCCTGTAGAAGCACAATGCTCTGGCTTCTTTTACTGCCCTCTAGAGGTAGACTAGAGGGAACTTACATTGTTATGGACTCCTGAATAGGAAATGCAGCTTGGAACTTTCTGTAGTTGGTAGAGATAAATGTGGTTTATTCACATCTACATTATTTTAACGCAGTATCACACTCTTAGATTTTATATCACATTGCTTGACTGTTGTTGCGAGGCTTAATGTTTATTTTAGTTACGCCTGTCACACTAGCCTGGTGCCAAGTGTGTACACAAGGCAGAGCGGCCAAGGAAATTTCATCAATAGAAGTCTGTTCTCCAGATCTTTACTCCCTTGCATGAAATCCTTCCGCCTCCATAATATCCAATCCTTCCTTAAGGCATCTAAGACTCTGTTTCTCTCTCTCTGTTACAGAAAAGAAAAGGGAGGGGGGGAGGGAATGGTTAAACTCTACATTAACACTCGTGCTACACATGATGGAAGTTCGAACGTAGTCACACCAACTTACTTTCACTTGCACGCTCTCTTTCTGAGCTCCAGTGTTAGCATCACTGGCATGATGCTTGCACGGAATATCTTAATTCGCTTAAAAATCCTTATATATCTATATCTATCTATATATGTATATAATCTTTGATTTTTTTTAACATCACACATTTATTAGAACTACTGAGAACTTATCTTCTCAAAATATAGAACAAATAGAATTTTTTAGGACTAACATGATATATTTTAAATCGTGTAAAACTTTTCTGAAATAGTCTATGAATATCCAAAAGGAAGTATTGATTGGTTAATTTTTTTTTTTTTAAGATGTCGAAGTTAACCAGACTAATGAGTTGAATGTTAGTTTTAAAGAACGTTTGCAATATGATCTCAAATTCTTACCATTATTGTTACTATTATTTTTGTTTTCTCTGAGTAGCACAAACCTTACCACAGTGGGGAACTGAATGGTTTCAATGGCTAATGACTGAACTTTTCACCTCAGGCTCTCCTTCACATTAGGCTGCAGTTTAAAGTGATTGACAGCCATTTCATAGTATCCTGCCAAAGACCTGAGGGCCAAAATCATCCAAATTATGGAGAGAAAATGCCCCTAATGGAAAAAAAAAATAAAGGCAGAAGTGAAATGACCAATGTAGCTGGAACTAATTGGCCCCCTTCCTGGCAAAGGAGTGAGCGTGCACAAGGACTGAATAATCTCTTGAATTTGGTGGCAGACCCTTGCAGGTTGGAACTACGAATTGGCAGGTCAGCATAAGGGGAGGCCATATCCCCCTAGCATGTGACACTTCTGTTCTGTGAATTTCCATTTTGTGGAGCTGTCAATCTGTGGCTTTTGTAAGCCTTAAACTTTCTTTAGAAACAACATAAAAAAAAAAAAAAAAGAAAAAAAGAATGACCCTACCTCCTAAACTACCACATAAATCAGCTTGATTAGTAATCTCTATTAAGAGACACTGAGTTTTAAATAGACTGGGTATTTGCGATACAGAATGAAGGACTTGGCAGGGCCAACGAGGGAAATCTGAGCGGCATCTGCCCTGCCCCTTCCGAGCACTTGTATGAGTTTTAAGCCTACTCACAAATGCACTAAATTATAAAAGTGCAAATTATACTGCCCACAAGCAGCCTTTTCGACAACATTAGGAGGCGACTGTAACATCAGCATTTTATTAAGGATACAGGATTCTTGAGAAAATGTTTTATAATAAGAAAGCCAAAGGTGACAGTCCTTTAGATATGAGCCCATTAACAGCAGCTCACTTGGAGCATTCTTTTTCATTAGCAAGAATTTGATCTTTTTTTTTTTTTTTTTTTTCTATCCTGGATTTGTATTTTAAGCTCTATATACTAAAGCCACAGATGGGTGATTGCTGTGTGATTTCCATGGCTTCATACAGATTACCAAATGTATGCAGCTGTCCCATGGTCCCTTAATAGACCACCAGCTTCTCCATACATCTTCCACTGATGGCATTTCTGTGGATAAACACCGTTTCGCAAAGAAACGTGCCAGATGCCCGGCCATACACTCAGGTACCACACAGCACGTCTTTAAAAACATGTTCCTTGTCTCAGAATGCCCTGCTGGGGCTTTTAATTTTTTTTGATTATTTTTTAATTTAAATTATATATATATTTCTCCTTTCTTTTTATCCTACAGGTCCTTTGGGTATAAATTATGCCTTCCAATTTAGTGCTTTTATTGGATCCCTGAGTGTGTGAACGACTGTGTCTTTGTGTCTATATGTGTTTCTGGTGCCTTTTCCTGGGTTCTTTTCCCACTGTTGATTTGTCTTGTGCAATTTTGATATGATACTTTTATCTTATTACATTATATTTTATTATTATCTCTTAGAAGCCTGCTCTTTTCTAATGAGAGACAGAAATGGAGTGAATCTGGATGGGAGGGAAGGTGAGAAGGAACTGGGAGGAGTAGAGGGAGGGAAAGCCATAATCAGGATACATTAAGTGAAAAAAAACTATTTTCAATAAAAGGAAAAAAAGTTATACCTGTATTATTTATTAATTTAGAGACTGAGTTTTAGATACACATTAGAACCCAAAATTTGTTGAATGAAATAGAATATATCATAGTTTCTAATATACTTGACCCTAAAAGTCTCCTAGCACATTCTTTTCTGAACCATAAGACTTGGTATTTTATTTCTAAATGTCTCCTTCTGGAACACATAATCAGTATCTCTGTTGATAAGATTACTAGGTAGTCTTTCTTTGAGGTTAAACATTGCTACATTATAGAATTGGAGCAGAAGCTCAGTGTTTATGATACAGTGTTTGTTGCTCAAGTATGTGACCTGAATCCAGGTCTCCAGTAGCCATGTAAGAGCCTGGATTTGGTGGCATGTTTCTCTAATCCTAATGCTAGGGGTAGAGGGTGGAGTCAGGCAGGTCCCAGGGTGCACTATCCAGCTAGAGAGAGACCCTATCTCAACAATAAAAAAGGTGGAGAGAGGTAGACACTTAAAATTTCACCTCTGGCTTTCACACTTGCAAACACAGGGTACTGCAATGGGCACATACAGGTATGCGTGTATGCTCACAGACACAATTGCTAGATCAGGGATGTGAAAGACAGGCATGTGTGTGTGTGTATGTGTGTGTGTGTGAGTGTGTGCGTGCATGTGTGTATGTATGGTGTTTCATTTAATAAAGGAATTTAGGAGTTACTTCTAACAACATGCTTAAATTTTGTACTCCTATGATAAAATGTATTCTTTTCAAGTTTTCTATAGTTTTTCTATTAGGGGTCTGCAATAGAGGACTAAATAAAAATAATGTACCAGCAAAAGTAGTTATTCAAGACTGTCCCCAGATCAGCCTTTGATTTCCTTATACCAAATGCAACTGCATTACACTCAAACATTTGAAGACTGCTGACATGTGTCATTGTCTTTCACTTTATTTTGCACAGGACAACTGTTTTCTAAGGCTGCAAAATCCTTAAAATCTTTAACTGTAGGAATTGTGTGTCCTTTACCACTTTGAAATGCGCATTGTTGAAGCAAACATGAATTCTAAGTCAATGGATGTTGGATTCATACCCTAATACAAAATGATATATTAAACTCTCCAGTAAAGCACTTCACTTTTACCTACAAGTGTTTATAGATTATGCAAATAACAGCGTCGACATCAGTGTGAGACGGTTAACATTGCTCCTCTTGGTGTGGAATGTACATTTTCCCATTACTTTTAAAAACTGGGATTTCTAACAGCTGTTGAAGTAATAGCTGAGAAAACCGATTCTTATATGATCCACTGCTAAAGAAAATTGGTTGGGTAATACTCTCAAGGTTTTCAGAACCTCCAGAAACCATTTAAACACTCTTCAATACCACACAAACTAATCATCTCTGTGGTGTTTGTCCTAAGCAAAAAGAAAAAGAATCACAATAAGAGGAGAAAATGACATTCTGGGGACAATCATTTAAGATTACAATATCTTTGTTTTGTTTTTTTTTTTTTTTAACTAAAAAAATTATACTATTTCACTAAGTATGGTGGCACATGCCTGTAATCCTAGCTCTTGGGAATCTGAGGCAAGCAGGTTGTGAGTTAAAGTGTCTGGCTAGCCTGAGATTCATATAAGAGCCTGTCCCAAAACTTGCACAGACACACAGACACACAGACACACAGACACACAGACACACAGACACACAGACACACACACACACAAAACACACACAGACACACACTATAGATAAAGAAAAACACAAAAACCAAAATAAAAACAAAGCAAGCAACAGGACGTGATTCTTGAATCTTTAATCTTTTTTTTTTTTTTTTTTTTTTGCACACACACTTTTAAAGAAAGCTAGCTGAGATTTTAATCACATTTGAGATCACTTAATAGTGTATATTTCCAATTTATATCCTACTTGTGGCATTCATTATTACCCCCAAATATACTGCTTTTTACAAAACATAGAACTGTTCACAGTTTGTTCTGCTGTCGGGATTAGGAGCCTATAATGAGTGCCTGCAGTTCTGGATCTGGCAGATATGTGGCTAGTTGTTCTGATCCATGGTGTGTGGCTGTCTCTGTTAGGGCTGCTGTGTTTGCAGCCATGCTGTCAACATCCACCAGAGAGCAGAACAGCTCCGACACCCACATCTTTCACACTAGGAATAGATGGAGACAGTAACAAAGCCAGATCTTTGACCAAACAACCAGGAGTGCAGTTCATTTCAAAGGTCAGCGCATATTTAAGCCTGCTTCATTACTGCCACCTTTATGCCTGAGATTTTCATTAAAAAAAAAAAAAAAATCAGCTTACCCAGGCTCCTTTAGCAACAGGAAAATGAAAGTGCTGAGTCCTATTTTCATTTGGGGATATCAAAGTTTTATCAAATTATAGTGGTGGCGTTTCAGAGTATTTCATATCTGATCAAGAGAGAAATCCAAAAATAATTTTCTCTTTATTCAGGAGTCTTTGAGGCAGAAGGAATATTTTATTTTTTATTTAATATTGTGCCCAACTCAATCATGTTGAATTCGGAGAGAAAATAGACACTTAAAAGCACTCTATAATAAAAAAAATTTGGAGTTCAATATTTTTATTTACAGTTTTTGATGAAAACACCTCAATTTATCTTCTTTTGGCATTTACTTGCTGCTTTGTAAAATATATGCTAGCTTTTATTTTAAGGACGGTGAACAAATAAATAATTATAAATATCTACTTTTTTATTTGCCTTTAAGATTAAAGCAAGGATGCTTTATCTATTTTAAAACAAACCCTCATCTTTCCTCCTTACTTTATATATCAGTATATATATATTATATATATATATATATATATATATAATATATATATGGGAAACATGTGAACTATGTTAAAAATATTAATTTGGTCAGTATATATTAAAGAATTCCAAATGTGTTTTGTCAAAAAATTATCTTTATACAATATTTGTTTTAATTAGAACAATTAATCATGGAAGAAGTTTTTTCATATCTTATTTGCAAAAACTAATGTAGAAAGTGAAAAAAATTATCTGACATATGAGGGTGAAGCTGCGACACAGTGCCAAAATAATGTTCTTAATCAAGGCTCTTGATAACAATATATATATATATCTTGATAACATATATATCTGGATAACAATACATATATCTTGATAACAATATATATATCTTGATAACAATATATATATCTGGTTATATATATATATATATATATATATATATATATATATATATATATATATATATATATATGAGTTTGGTAACTTGTTTGGAATTGAAGTGCCTGTCGGGCTTCTTAAATAATGACAACACATGTAGTGAAAAGCTTTAAACAGACGCTGTCTGTTATCCTTTTAGATCATGGAAATTCCTCAGAGAAACACTACCACTCTCAAGTTATATAGCAGAATGCGTGCACATATATATGCATATATTGATGATACTTTAAGCTGGATTATTTTTGGTTTGGCATTCTCATATTCTTGAAATGAATAAATGTATTATAACTGTGAGTGAAAGAGAGAAATAGATACATTTACATATATGTATAGACACACACATATATATACTTGAGTACTTTTAGATTTGTAAATATATCTTGCAAAACTATTAGATATGTTGTTAATAAAGTTTCTATAAAATATTTTGTAATAATGAGGAAACCAACATGACTTAAAACTCACTTATGTACTCTGAATCTGGACATCTGGACCATTTCCCTGAATTCTGAAGGCTGCTTAAAACTGCTACCATCCTGTTTGATTTTAGGAGAGTGATCTGTAGAATGTTCTAGAAAATGTATTAACAGGGCTTTAGGATAAAAAAAAAAAAAAAAAAAAAAAAAACATACGAAGTGTAAACCATGAGAAATCTGGCAGAAGCCAGAACCTCAAGTCCCTTTGGCTATCTCTCCACATAAATCTATCTACCTGAAGAACCGTTATTGGTCTCCTCTCTGACTATTACGTGACGTGCTGCTGATTCTTATAAACCGTAATATGACTATAATGTAGGCTTAAAAACAACTTTCTTAAATGTTATTTAAAATGACAAAAGGAGAAGAGTGCATGGATTAGAAAGCTGTATGTACCTGTTAAAGAAGGTAACCATGTATTGATTGTCCACTACTTGCATAGCTGTACCTTCTCACATAACCTTTCCAATGATGCTGAGAGATTCAAGACTTATGTCTTCAAAAGCTCAGCTGTCATTTCAGCTAACTAACTAGTACTCGGTCCTAGGTTATCACGCTACATTTCCTTTTATCCCTCCTTAGTGTGAGAAATTCTTGGGCTCTCTTTGTGGGTATGCAGCTACCTGCATTAAGAAACAAACAATCGCCCACTTCCCACCAGCTGTTCATCCCAACGCCACTGTCACTTGTAGCAGGAAAACTTAAGCCATTTTGTGTATGCATATTGCTTATAACTTGATTGTAAAAATGGAGGCTTTACTTGTGAAAAATCAGTTTGTGCCAGTTTTAAATAATGGAGATTATCCTTGTGATGTGATATTTACTGACAGTAGCTTTAAGTATGTCAATCATGTTAGGAATAGAAATTATAACCAGATTGTTCAAAAACAGGAATTTAAAAAATTTACTGTACAACAAAGACTGCAGAATTACATTGTTATTTTTTTCTTCAAAATCAATTTCTGAGAGGTTCAAAGATCAAAAACTAGAAAGTCAGGTGAGTCAGGCATTTCATTCTTTACTGTGGCTTTTCACTTCGCAAACTTAGCATGGCCATGGTTTGAAATGACGCGAGTGAAAACAGTATTTCAAAGTCTGTTTCCTTTTCAAAGCTGAGAAATCCACTTCAAATGACGGCTTACAAGTAGAAGTGACCTCGAGCTCTTTTTTAGAATTTGAGTTAGGTTTATACGTGCAGGTAGATGATCTTTGGCTTCACTTTAGAATTTAAGCTGGAGATTCTGGTTACTCAATAGCCCTTTGTAGCAGCTCGGTGCCTGCTACAGTGTGACTGCCAGAGGCCGCTGTAACTGGGGCTGTGGAAGACGCTTTGCACCATATGCATTTGATTATGAATCTGAGGTGCTTAGCTGTACAGTTGGAAGGTGATCATTTCTGAAATGGTTATTTATGTGGACTATGTTAAAATATCCCACAGCCTTCGATGGTCCATACCTCTAGCTTCCATTTTTAAAAACAAACACCTTAGGCTTCAAGCAGCATGATTATTTACTACAAAAATAAAGACAATAAGAACTGGGAATGTAGTTCAGTGGTGGAGAACTTGCTTAGCTTGCTCACAGATCTCCAGTATCAACAAAACAAGAACAACTAGGGCAAATGTTAGGTTCCCCACCCCCAATGTAACCATTGCCTTTCCTTGAGTTCTCAGGCCCCTTTAACATTAAATTCACCACCATTAAAAAGTTCTGCAAACTCCATGATAAAAATCTGAATCCCTGTGTGAAGGTTGGCAAGAAATCTGGCACAATGAAGATAAATCTAACTTGTAGATTTTTAGAGGATTGAAACACTTCTACCTCACCACAAAGCGACGAAAAGACACATTTGCAAGATATTGTTCAAGAAACACATTTACATTTGAGTTGATGCTATTTGAAGGTTTTAAGAGGCACAGAAATGATCTGTGCGCCTCACCACTCCAGGCCTCAGCAAACAGGTCCCATGTAGTGAAGTAGATGAAGGGATGACAGGCACAGTACACTTTCTTATATATTAACACTTAAAATAAAAGGGAATGGCAATGCTGCAGAGACTTCATGGACTTAACCCAGTAATCTACTCAAAAAGGAAACGAACATATTTTTGGGGAGAATGTTGGCTCTATCTCAGATGATATCATATTTTAAATAATGCAGGGATTATATTTCTGTAGAATCAGAATTGGTCATTTTGATGTTTGGCTTGACTTTCTAATACTTTATATTTTTCTTCAAACTAAGTTAAATACTGCAGAATTCTTATTCATCTTTTTTTTTTTTAATCAGAATTCATGTTTTTAGCTAAGAATCCTCATGTGTCTGTTTGTGCATTTAGAATTAGAAGTAATATATCTTATTTTCTTAGCATATACTGACATGTAGTCTCTTTCATATACAGGTCCAGACTAATTTTAGAATGGAAGTTTAAAATTTCACAGCGCATTATTAATCTGCAAGGCTAAACATCTGAGCTCATGTTTGAATTATCAAAGAAATTCTGAAAACAAAATGCTCTTAGCTGTAAGCCTGATCTCTGTAGATTCATTTTTAGAATCGCTTGTGGTTTGCATGGAATATTTTTAAGGGAAGTTCTTGTGCAGAAGTTCAAGGGTCTGATATTTACATGTTCCCTTTGCATAGCACACCAGCCTGATTTGTGAGGAAATGAAGGGAATTTAAATATGTAAAATTGCTGAGTATTTGCACATAGCACAGGATAGGGGAATTTTTAAAAAGTCATCCATATACTAGTGGAATTTTTAATAAACAATAGTTCTAATACAATTTCTTTATGGAAACAGAATCGTGTTTATGGGGTGACACTTTGAGTATGTTAAATAAAATGAAATAAGATTAGCTTTATTTTTCCTATTTTCCCAGACCTTTGGAGGTTTAGTGTCCGAATTACCACTTCTAATTTGGTTTTCATTCCACACAGGCATTTCATTAACCTGTTCCTGGCTCTATAGCTGCTCTGCAGAGAAACCAGGCAGAAGCTTTTCTGAAAAGACTGTTGACAGTGTCCACTGTCGGATGAGTTTCCAAGTACAAGGGCACCATGCTAGGTTTTGCTGTGATTACACTAGGGTGTTAGAGCTTTCATTTTGACTAAATGGAATCATATAAGCTAATGCTATCTAATAATATTTAGATAAAAGTTATGAGGTAGTACTAGACAAGAAACATTTTAAGTAATAGTTCTCTGAAATTATTTTCACTGCTTCAAATCTGGAATAAAGACATCAAAACTGAGGTGTGTTCCTAAATTTTGCTACTTATGCAGTGAACTATTAGAATGGTAATTAAAACTTTTTGTAAAATGGTTGATTTCTCTCCAAATTAGGTGTAAGAAGCTCAGAGGAAGGGCATAGAAATATTGTAAGCAGATGTAATCATACATTTCCTTGGGTATAATAAAATTTTCCTCTTTCATTCATTAAAACTCTGTTATATGCTGGTAAAATAAATTATATGCATAAAATTGTCACTGAAATGTATAAAATAACTTTTCATATTAAAGTTACTTTTAAAAATTATATTTACTTCCAATTTTAGTTTGATATATTTGCATTGCTCAATAGAGCATTTTGGTTCAGGTGAGAGAATTTTAAAATCTGCACTGGCTAAAAACAAACAAACACACACACACAAACAAACACTCTTTGAATTTAAAATTTAAAAGCACTTCATAGTTGTGAGGTGGAGGCAAAGGTTTAAAAGTCCAGGGCCAACTTTGAGTCTGTAGTTGGAAACTAGTCTAGGCACATGAGAGTATCTCACAAAAAGGAAAGTAAGAAAAAGAAAAAAAGCAGCATTTTGAAGTTCAACTTTCTATCCAACACCTACCTTAAAACTCTCTGGTTCGGGTTTATTGGTTGTTATCCTTCTGAATGAGGAAGAGTGCGCTCACCGCTTGTGCATAGCAGTCTTTTCTTCTGTCGGGATATTCTAAGATGCCAGTTGCTTCTGTCTTTTGCTTATTTTGAGATTGCTGTCTTGCTTACTTGCTCATGTCAAGATAAATCCACCTGACAGTAAGTTTTATTTGTTATCTTGTGTTTGGCAGTAAGAAGAAGCTACTAGAATGTCACTCATTAAGAACCATCCTGTAAGGACCATCAAAATTCAACTCTTGCTCCATTTCTTCATATCTACACTTTGCTTTTCTGGTCTGATAAAAGTTTTAGATAGAGTTCAGCCAACACATGTTCAGAAGGCCTGGCACTATTTTAGACTCCTTCGTGGAAACAAAGAAACGAGACAAGGAGTTGTCTTGAAACTTGTATGCGAGTGGGAATAGGAAAACAAGGAATTTGTATACTTTCTACCTTAAGCACACCGTTGGATCGAATTGCTTGCGTTCACTTGACTTTCCCATTAGACTTGCTATTTTTGAGATTTTTTTCCCACAAATATTTATTGAGTGCCTGCCATGTACCAGGCACTGTTTACCCCCTCCCCCGCCCCAATGAGAAAACAAAAGGAAACAAAAACAGGACAGAGGCAGCAGGAAGAAATGGGAGGGGGAACAAAGGGCAGTTGGAGAAAGCTGAGGGAACTAAGCAGCCTGAGGTGATACAGGCCTCTCTGCCTTAGGCCTCTTCTTCTGCATCCTCTCCGAAATCCTCTTCCTCTTCTGCGGTGTCATCCTGGTACTGCTGATACTCAGAGACGAGGTCATTCATGTTGCTCTCGGCTTTAGTGAACTCTATCTCATCCATGCCTTCACCTGTGTACCAGTGGAGGAAAGCCTTCCAGAGGAACATTTCGGTAAAGTGCTCCGAGATGCGCTTGAAGAACTCCTGGATGGCCTTGCTGTTTCCAATGAAGATGACTGCCATATTGAGGCCACATGGTGGGATGTCACAGACAGTTGTCTTGACATTGTTGGGGATCCATTCCACAAAGTAGCTGCTATTCTTATTCTGCACATTGAACATCTGCTCATCTACCTCCTTTATGGACATCGGTCCACAGAAGACAGCCGCAACTGTGAGGTACCGGGAGGGTCACAGGCAGCCATCATGTTCTTGGCATTGAAGACCTACTGGGTAAGTTCAGGCACAGTGAGGGCCCAATACTGTTGCCTTCCACAGTTGGTGAGAGGGGCGAAGCCAGGCATGAAGAAGAGGATGTGGCAACGCCAGCTTTTGAAGGTCAGTGTTAAGCTGGCCTGGGAAACGGAGGCAGGTGGTGACACCACTCATGGTGGCTGAGACGAGATGGTTCAGGTCTCCATAGGTTGGTGTAGTAAGCTTGAGGGTACGGAAGCAGATGTCGTAGAGGGCCTCGTTGTCAATGCAGTAGGTCTCATCCGTGTTCTCTGCCGACTGATGGACAGACAGGGTGGCGTTGTAGGTCAACCACGGTGTCATACACTTTGGGTGAGGGCACCACGCTGAACGTATTCATGATGCGGTCAGGATATTCTTGAATCTTGCGGATGAGCAGGGTGCCTATGCCAGAGTCTGTGTCTCCACCCAGTGAGTGGGTCAGCTGAAAGCCTTGCAGGCAGGCACAGCTCTACGCCTCCTTCCCCACCACATCCAGGACAGAGTCAACTGGTTCAGCTCCCTCTGTGTAGCGGCCCTTAGCCCAGTTGTTGCCTGCTCCAGAGTGACCAAAAACAAAGTTGCCTGGTCTGAAGATCTGACCAAAAGGACGTGAGCGAACAGAGTCCATAGTCCCGTATTCTAGATCCACTAAGATAGCTCGAGGGACATACTTGCCACCTATGGCTTCATTGTAATATACAGAGATTCAGTCCAGCTGCAGGTCGCTGTTCCCGTGATAGATACCAGTGGGGTCGATGCCGCATTCGCATTCGTCATTTATCTCTTCTCTGAACTTAGCACCTATCTGGTTGCTACACTGTCTGGCCTGGATGTGCACGATTTCCCTCATGGCTACGGTTTTACTGTAATAATTTTTTTTTTTTTTGATGGTTCCAATGTAGGTACCGAGCAAGAAAAGATAATTATTAAGGTTTTTGGGTTTTTTCTTCTGGGTCGCTCTCAGACTAAAAGGATGGAACATAGACCTGGAGGCTGTCCCAGTGAGATGCGAACGAGACTGTAGGAAGGTTCTTTTTGAGATTTTTAAAACCATCCCCCAACTAACTAACTAATGACTAATCTTTCTGTCTTTCCTTCCTCTCCTCTCTTCCTTTCTCCTTTCTGTCTCTTTCCCTCTCATCTTCAGTATTCATTGTGCTTTTTCCTTTGTTTTATCTTCTCTTCGGCCTTTGGCAGGACAGATCATTCTTGGCCATTGTTTAAATTAATTCATTTCGTGACAATTCCATCCAAGTATATAATACATTCTAGTCACACTCCCCCTCCCCATCTTCTTATTCTCCTTCCATGTCCCCATCCCAGTTTTGTGTCTTTTTATTTTTCTTTTGATTTCTGACCCACCAGTTTTATTTAGTCCTGCCCTAGTGGGCATGGGTACGGAGCTATCTACAGGAACACGGTATCTTATCAGTGGCTACACCACTGAAGACAATGACTTCTTCCTCAGCAGGCCTTGCTTACCAATATCTCCCCTGAGCAGGATGGAACCCCATAAGCCGTTCCCTTATTTGTGACTAAATGTTCAAGAGCTCAGTCTGGTGCAGACCCTATGAAGGCAACCTTGTGTGTGTGAGCTCATGAGTGCGCAAGCTCATGAGTGCACAGCCATGGCATAACCACGAGACAAATTTTCACGGCCATTCTCTCCATCCTGTGGCTCTTAAATTCTCCCCAGTCTTTCATCCTTGATGTTCCCGAGGCCTCAGAGAAGGTAATATGAGTACCTCATTTAAGGCCAAGAACGGAAGAGTCACTTGTTCTTAGCACCCCAACCAGTCTCAGATCTCTTCCATACACGCCCCTTTTGAAGCAAGTTATTAATTTATAGGCCACAGCCACACCAGTCAGCTGAGGGATTTCCTAGTCATTCTGGCAACATCAAGCCTTTCAGTATATTCTATTTTATGATCAGGATGAACTCAAAATACTCTCTATTTGGTGCCTTCGCCCAAGCAGTAGCTCAAACAATCTCATATGAAGGAAGTAACAATAGCTATTGTCTTATTGTCAGTTCTCTTAATAAGCAGCTCATTCTCCCTACAAATACTTATCTTTACTCAAGAACAAATCTGACTTATTATTCAAGCCTGACCTATAGCCATAATATGATTTATCTCAACTCTAGCAGAAACAAATCGAGCCCTATTCAACTTGACTGAGGGAGAATCAGAATTAGTTTCTGGTTCCAATGTTGAATACACAGCTGGTCCATTTGCACTATTTTCATAGCCAAATATACTAATCTCATTTTAATAAATGTCCTAACAACCACTGTATTCTTAGGTCCATTACACAACATTAACTTCCCAGAACTCTCTTCAATTAATTTTATATCAGAATCTCTGTTATTATCAACAGCATTTTTATGAATCCCAGCACCATACCCACGTTTCTGATATGATCAACTCATACATCTTCTATGAAAAAACTTTTTACCACTAGCATTAGCTTTCTGCATGTGACCCATTTCCTTCCCAATTTTTATAGCAAGCATTCTCCAAGAAGGAACTTGTGAATAGGCAGAGGGCAGCGCCCTTGGTATCCACAGCTTGGATTGTGGGACCCTCAGTTCTCAGTGTTTCAGCTCTGGGATGAGGGTGTTCATACCCTCATTTCTTAGTGTTAAAGCTCTGGGTTTGGGGTACTCATACCCCAGTTCTAAGTGTTTCAGTTTTGAGCTTGGCAACTGGAGTCAGAAAGGCTCAGAAGCTTTCTGGAACTCTCTAGGTTTCATGCTCCATAGCTCCTTTACTGTCTTGGCCCTTCACAGCCCCTCGCTTTCTGTAGTTTCAGTTCTCCATGGCTGTCCCACCTTCTTCTACAAACCTTTCCAGTCTCAGCTTTCTAGAATTCAGTCTCTGGTCCCAGGACCTTGGAACTCTTCAGAGGCCTTCTAGTTCCCACTGGGTGTGTCTGGGTCTGGCAACCCCAACAGTTTCTGGTGCTTATGTTACCAACTCAGAGCACTCTACTTGTGATAAAGACCGCAGATGAGAAATAAAACAGTTAAATGAGGCTTTATAGGTGTCTAAGTTATATTCACATGTGTGTGTTTGTGTGTGTGTGAATGAAGGTACATGCATGTATGCATGAGCTCACACATGTGTGAGGTATGAGTATGGTGGGGACAGGTATCTCCTGGTCTGTTCCAGGGACAGTAGGAGGAGGGCTGCTTATGTATCCAGTCATAGCTTCATAGTAATTATCATTGGTAAAGGAGGCATTCTTTTTCACTGGACTCAGGATAGGTTCAAGGAAGTATCAAAGCAGCTGGGGTTGGGTGGGGAGAGGTTTTACCAGAGGGTCAACTGAAGTTCTCGTAGCCTAAGTGCCTAGAATTTCTGATAGTGTTGCCATTTCAGTCTCCTGAAGAAAAGTGGTGGTCATAAGACTGTCACTTCTGTGTCTGTAGCATGTCTCTTTGGGTGATCATGCTGGTTTGGTGTCTCTAGCATTGATAGGATGGTAGGGACTTTCCTTCAGCAAACAGGAGGTGTCTAAAATGATGATAGTTGTCATGATGACCACTGGGTGAACTCCAAAACAAGCTGTTGCTTGACCGACAGCTCCAGAAAATTTGACAAATATGATGGAGAAGCTTGGCTGCTGCTTACCCCAGTGAACCTGGAGGAATGGCAGAACCATCCAATCTGACTGGATTTAGGGTCCATGAAGATCTCAACAGCGGTTTTGATTTGGCCTTCATCCCTCCCACCTGGGGTAGTTGTTCAGTTCTGCTTCTAGGCCATGGCTAGTAAGAAGAGTCTTTGGGCAAGGATCTGGCAGTTGTCAGTCTGGTAGCCTGAATTCAGCAGTCACTGACCATTTCAGTCATTCCAAATTATAAAAACAGTCAGGAGTGTTTAAAACAAAGGAGCATGAGATTGACATAGTCTTCAAAGAATTTTCTTTAACAACTCTTAGACAAATAACCTTAGGGAGGGTTACCTCTCTGTCTCATTGGCTCAGGTTCTTGGTTCACTGGTCACTCTGTTTATCCTCCATTGCCCATGTTCCTTCATTTTCCAGGGCTCTATATGCCACAATATTCTGTCCCCTGGCCTCATTATGTGTTCCTTGCTCTCCTCCTCCACTTACACTTCCTGTGCCAACTCAGAATTTTGTGATTTGGATGTAATTTTTAATCCATAACACTAGAGCCACTGATTATAAGGTTAAATCTATTGTACTATTATCGTCATACACAAAAGGGAAAAGGCCTTCCAATTTTCTTGGTAAGACAACGTTGATTGTAAAGGAAACTCCTACTGAACCATGGTAAAAAAATTTTAAAAATGTATGATAATTAATGCAATGTGGCAAATACCTTCACATTTATTCTGAGATGCATATAACTGTGTATATCTGTATGCACATCCCTCCACTGTTCTGTCTAATAAGTTTATCAAGTAATATTGCTTGGACACGTCCCTACTTTTCTTTTTGTGGTAGGGTCTTGTTATTTTGCTCATGTGTGTGTGTGTGACATTGTGCTCACTTAACTAGAATCTTGTTTTATCCCTACTTAATTTTCCTAGAATTGGACCCACCAATTAATCAAGTCTCAATCTTTGATCTGAGCTTTCAATTTTGTTGTAATTCTTATAATGAGCAAGGCATCTACTGTCAAAACACCTCAGTCATTTGTTCATTTCTCCTACTGCACAGTATTTCTATACCTGAATATATCAAATTTATTACACATATATTTAACTATCAACAGTTTTTTGGGTTGGTAATAGTGGGAATAGCAGTGCTATTCTGAACACGTATATACATGATTCATTTTTGAACTGTTTGGGCAAGAGCATTCTTGGGGTCACAATGAATCTATTCCTCAATTTTTCCTGGTAGGACCAAATTTCCCAGAGTGCTGTGCTCTTCAGAAGTATAAAAAACCAACGGGAAATCCACATGATCAGAAAACCTTGCTTCTGTAAAACTGTTTTTCTTTTTGCTTACATAGTGAGTATTAAATAATAGTGCGTCATTTAAATGTGTGTTTCTATAATTTTATATAATCACAGGTCACCCATCTCTCTCTTTGCTGTGCTCGCATTGATGCCTTTGCCAGTTTTCTTAAGGGATCTACAGTATGATTTATATCTATTCAAAAGTGATTTTCCCCTAGACACTGATGTTTTTATTGTTGCTTAACATGTTGAAATCTTTACAGTACTTTTGATGAATAATAGACATTAACTTACGGTTGTTTTATTGCTTTATGAATTATTTCTGCACATCGTATTGAGAATCATTTCTCTAGTCTCATATATTTCCTAAATACGTTTTAGTAATGCTGTTCTGTACCTAATGCACATGAAAAGACTTTTGCTTGGTAGAAAGCAACAGATTTTCACCTGTAAAACTAACTCTGTTGATATCAGTTATTAAAGTACTCATCCTTTAAAATAAACTAACTCCATTCCAAGCTGCAATTCCTACAGCTTGACTCTTTCTGAAGTATTTTTTTGTTCTTTGGAAAGTCTGTGTGAATTTTATAATCATGTTTCAATTTAGTGAAAATATTTGTAAACAGTACATATACACCATAACTAGCCCCCTAGTTAAGGCCCCAAGCCCAGCGTCTCTAGCATATTTTCCCAGCAGAAAGCATCTCCTGTTCTGTCACAACTATTTGTTGTGGAAATTAGATGTATATCATGTGTACCTTGCCCAGGAGTGACATCACCCTCTGTAATTTTTTCTTGTGACTAATTGGTTTTTTTTTTTTTATATTTCACGGTAAAAAAAACTTAGCTATGAGCATAATATATACTGAGTCCCACATGGCTTCCAGTGAGTATGTGGAATTCCTTACACATTGGCATATTTGTCCATTGTGCTTTTCAGCTATGACTTTATATTTTAATGTGTCTCCTGAGAAAGCTTTGTGTGGAGATTTTCTTTTATTTTTTTAAAATTTTTTATTGGATATTTACTTTATTTACATTTCAAATGTTTTCCCCTTTCCAGGTCTCCCCTTCAGAAACCCCCTATCCCATCCCCCTTCCCCTGCCTCTATGAGAGTGCACCCTCACCCAACTACCCACTCTGGTCTTCCCTCCCTAGCATTCCTCTACACTGGGGCATTGAACACCTTCAGGCCCAAGGCCTCTCCTGTGTGGAGAGTTTTTTAGTTCATCTGTTTGGGGTATCTTTCTTAAGGATCCTAGTTTTATTATATTCCCTTGATCTCTGTTAATCCTCACCAAGCAAGTGACCTAAATTATCTTTTTTCCCCCATTCACATTCCACTGGAAACTAATATCTAGACAACAGGAGCTTGGCAAATATCATAAAATGAATCAGATGATATTTATAAGCTGGCATACTGACTTTAGGTTCATAATTTCTTCTTTTACTTTTCTTCTGACAATCAACATTTCAAACACATATTGTTGCTGTTCAGAGATTTTCACTCTATTTAGACCTTCAGAAAGTCAGAGGGTTTTAAAAAATCATATTCTTTCCTGTACTGCATTGATTGATTATTATACTGGGGCAGTAGACAATAGCAGCTCTTTTTCGTATTTGCTACAATAGAAGAAAAACAAAAATTAAATGTCATTTTCTTGACTTCACCAATGTCTCTGTAGAACACTAATGTTTATCCAGAGAGTATTTAGGATTTCCTCAGGTCCTTTTAAAAATCTAGGGACTAAACCACCAACCAAAGAGTACACATATCCGGCCGCATATGTAGCAGAGGATGGCCTTGTTGGACATCAATGGGAGGAGAGGCTCTTGGTCCTTGCTCCAGCATAGGGGAATACCAGGGTGGGGAGGCAGGAATGGGTGGGTGGGGGAACACCCTCATAGAAGCAGGGGGAGGAGAGATGGGGTAGGGGAATTCCAGGGGGAAACCAGGAAAGGGGATAACATTTGAAATGTAAATAAAGAAAATATCTAATAAAAAAAAGGAAAAAAAAATAAAAATTAAACATCAATTCCAAAAAATCTATTTATGGAGTTCCTAGTGATATAACTTGTGTTGGTTATAACCTCTAGTTCAACTTGTTAATGGTGCAAAACATGGATGTGAGCATGACATGAGTCTTTGTCTTTGTTCTTAGACAAAACAGTTCTAGAAGACATTGGAGCAGTGGGATTAACTGAGTTTACATATATAATTCAGAGTCTTGGCTAGCTATGATTTTAGGATAATGAAAATATTTGAGGATAGACATTTTCACATGGACTTGGATTTTATAACTAAAATGACTATTGCTATTGGAATTTCAGAAAGTTCTTAGATTAAATTTTCAGATGTCTAATATAATTTTAGGTTAATGGGCAATAGTATTTGCCAATTTTTCTTTTTTGATGGAGAAATTTTATAGTGGAAAAGATGATCAAATAGGTTGGTTCATTGACCTTTGAGCATAGGCCAAGCATGTTTGTTGAAAACCTTTCATGTGCCAGAGATCATCTTGACTGTTTATGTTGTTGTTTTATTTTGTACTTGGAAAACTCAGTGAAACAAAGCATCCAAAATAGATCTTTCACAGATGAATAAATACGACTCAGGTTAAGTAACCTACTTGAAAGCACACATCCTTTTCTTATAAACTTTACCTAGTTAGATCACAGAATCAGCTCTGGAGGAAGTAAGTACAAGGTAGGCTAGCACACCAGAAACTTGTACAAAGGACAAACTGGACTAATTTAGTAAAATTAGTTGGAACACTATATGTTTATGTATGTATATGTACACACACACACACACACACACACACACACACACACACACACACACAAAAGGACATTTTATCTGAGCTTATAATTTAATTTGGTATGACACATCATGTGGAAAGGTATGGTAGAAAGCAGCCCCATGGTAGTGGGAACATACGGGAACCGGCTGGTCATGCCTTGCTTATAGGAAATGGGATAGATCACTTTAAATCTTTTCTCTTAACTCAACGTAGACCTAGGAAGAGAGGCAAGTGGAGCTTACTGTGAGAACCAAGTACATCCTGTGAGACTTGGAGCCTGACCACGTCAGTAGCATTAGAGCATGCATAAATATGAGGGAGGAATTTATAGCAATCATTTGAGAACAGTGGGGAAGGATTCACAGGAAGAGCACTTGAGTCAGACAGGATCATCTAACCCAGAAAACCTCTGTCAAAGAATTCCTTTGCATGTGAAACTTGCTTGGGTCAAGTCAAGCCAAGAATTTTAGGCGTCTGTTATCCTCCCAAAGAATACCTTTTGCATAAATTAACTTACTGCATGGTGGAATGAAATAAATATGAAATAGAGAATAAATAGCAAATAGAGTGGTAACTAGTGAATAGATTGATTGAAGCGATCACAGCTCAATTCTAAGACTTCTCATTAATGAATGTGTTGAAAGAAGAGACAGCAAATATTTTCAAAATGTCATATAAGCTGGCAGATTTCATGAGAAAGCAATGTGCGTGTGCTAGAGTGCAAAGATGAGATGCACAAGGAGGCAAAACAACGAACGACAGAAAATGATTCCACTTAGAAAATGGTTTCCACAGAATAAGACAGACGTCATTGTCCCTGTCCACTCACTCTCCCTTCTTATGACAATGGGACCTATCTTCCTCTGGAGGACAAAGGCTCTGACGCTTTGAATGGAGCTGATCTCCTTTCTGCAGTTAAAGCAAACATGTTCTCCTCACTGGTTAACATATTCCTTCCACAGCCAGATTGATTGACATAAGGATATGCCTTTGACCAATCAGCCCACTAAGATTCAGTCCTGGGGTTCTAGCTTCCAGAGAAGTTTCTAGGCTGATGATTGTATTCATGCTGTATCAGGGACCGTCACAAAGGAAGTGTCTTCCTAAAAATGAAATTTCCAGATAAAGCGAGAGCCAAGACTACTAGAGCATCCTGAATTTAACAGTGAGATTTTAGTCATGTGATATAGAGTCTCTTTCCCTTTTAGACTAATTTTACTATGGTGTAAATAATATAAAGGAAATCCTAGCTTAGCATACTGGGGAAGGAGACTGCTGGTAGAAGCTGATGAATTAGCCAACGTTGAACCATGCTGAGCCTGGTGAGAAGTAAGATATTGTAATAAAGGTTGACACAGCTCTGAGGATGAGATTGATATATTTTGAAGCATGAGTTATTCCAACTTCTTGAGCAATAGATTGACATACTGAAGCATTTATTCTTTACCTTATAATAATTTCTTTAAAGCATTTGAGAGCCCACCTTCTCTGTTCTGGCTTCTGATATGTCCATAGTAATAATTTCATTCCTAGGGCTGTCTTCTATAGAACCTAACACCTATCTTGATTATGACTACAAATCTGAGATACCATGCCACTCTGAAAAAGACAAGAAGAAATTCTTGAGATTCATAGATAGCCAGCACAACCACAACACACAGCTCCAACTGCACCCCAACCTTTCCTCTTCCCAATCCCCATACACTGAATTAGTATTTTTCTTATAGAAATATATCCAGTATGAGTTGGGCTATATGTGGAAACCTCTCTTCAAACTGTCCAGTACCTTCATCTCAGATTGTGACTTCCTTGGTGGGCTGCTCCCAAACATTACACTTATTTTTAGATAAGATTTTCCCCCACAGTATCAGTCCACTCTTTTAAATATAACAAGTAGTCAAATGCTTATGGAGAAATTTTACTTTAAATAGGATCACTGCAACATTTCTATCACGTCAGATATTGGTATCTATATTGTGTTACTCTTTGAATGGAATAAGGACATAGAGGAGATGGTCTTGGATTTGTATCTATTTAATGTGCAAGGATATTTATCCTTAGTATGGGGGACACCATTACTTTCATGGGTCAGAAGAAAGCCTAAAATGGTTCTGGGATGTAATTTTCTTGTTTTTGTCATTTCTTCTTCTTTTCTTCTGTTTCAAAAATCCTTTTCAAATGTTAGTCTATTTGTATAGATACTCCCTACCAGAGGCAGTGCAGCTTAATTCTGACCCATTCTTTTACCACTCCATTATTTTCTCTTGTGTGTGGTATTGTTATAGAGTTGTAGTGTTAGGGTCAAGCCCAGGTTTTGGCAACACTAACAAGTCAGGCTCACCCAACTGTCCTTAACAGGTCAATTAAAGACCCAGATAATGGTGAAAACCAGGTAAAGGAGAATTTTTATCAACGTAACTACATTAGGAAGATAGAACAAAGAAGTATAGTTCTCCCATTCTAACTTTAAGATTCTGATGTAAATTTAGCTGTAAATAGAAGGTAAGAGGTGTGTATGCATAACTAGTTAGTTCTGGTCAAGGCAGATCCTGCCATCATCACCCAGTAGACTGCAGTCTCTTTGGTCTGGCAAAATCGTTAGAACTATGTGAAATCTCTTCCTGGGAGACAAGTTCACTCTCAGCCTGAAACCAGAGCTCTGTCCTTTTCCGTAACTCACTGTAAGGCTTCTGGAGGTATTCCAGTTTCTTGTGGTCAATTGTTTTAGTAGTCTGATAGCCAAAGAAAGAGGTACAAATATCTATATATAATATTTTCATTCCTAGCAGGATAGTTATAAGACAGACTTAATACTACACTTTTAAAGCTTATAATAAATAAGGTAGAACAGTATATTTATGTTCTGAATCCTAGTGAGTATCACCTTAACCAAGTCATGGGAACATCACCATACACCGATGCCACCATAGGGTTGGCATGCGTTTCTAGTACAATATGATCAAAGAGCACTTTACCTCAGTTGCCTCCTTTTCAAAGGGCTATAGCTCCAATCTGTCCATGAGGAAATATGGAAAAAACAAGAATAAGGGAATTTTTATGTTATTTGAACAGTAGTATTAAAGTTATGAAAAACAAGGAAAAATTAAGAACCTGTCACAGAACAAATGCGACTTGCGAGATCAAACAGCTGCATGCACTGAAAAGACTATAGATGGTCAAAAGAAACAGGTAGACATTGGGGAAAAGGGGAAAATCCAACTAAAGTCTGGAGTTAGTAGTTTATTGTTTTCAGTTTCTTTATTTTGATAAGTAAACCAAACTAATGCAGAATAGTAACTAATGTTAGGAGAGAAAACTGGGCGAAGGTAAGATGTTTGCAACTTTTCTGTAAGTCTAACATTATTCCAACATGTAAAAACATAATTGTTATGAAGTATTTATTAGTGTAAAATTAAAAAAATGTAATTAGCACCAACTGTCTTTCATCCAACTTAAGAAAAATTATATGTAGTTTTCCATGTGAATCTCTACAGTCTTGATACAGTTATTTTTGGAAGTAATCATTATTCTAAATTTGCCTATATTATCCCTCTTTATGTGTGTGTGTGTGTGTGTGTGTGTGTGTGTGTGTGTGTGTGTGTGTGTGTATGCACGCACACATGTGTGCTGGGGTATATGTGTATTTTAGTGTGTTTTTTCTCCTGGTAATATGGTTTTGGATTTAATCTATAAGATTGGTAAGTTCCACTCCAATAATTTGTTCAACAAATATTTTACAATGTTTTAACTACATGTCAGCCAAAGTCTTGTTACTCAAGAAAGATAGCAGGTCTGATATTTCTGGATGTCACTGCATTTAGAAAGGGACATATGAGAAGTGCCATTCAGAAGTGATTTCCATGGTGAGGCTGCAATCTGGATATTTGCTTTTACTTTTGTGTTTCTGATTGACACACTCTTAGAAGTTTTATCTTGATGTCCTGTTCTAAGTTAAGGATTTGCAAAGGTAATTTGCTATGGCAGAGGAAACCTCCTGGTGAATTAGACAGTTCTTAACCTTAGATAATACTCAGAGTGAATGGACCGTGGGTCCTCAGCATGAGAAAGAAGATTGTAGAGATAGGTGCGTATACTGCAATTCAGTTATTGAGGTGAAGTACAGTCGAGGGAGAGGCAGATTTACTGTGACGCTAGCAAGGCATAAGTGCCAGGGCTTCTCATTTGTACTAGCTTTTGTGAATTCTGGTGGTCATGGGAAATATGAAGTGTTTCAGGCTGGAAGTATGTTTGAAGGATCTATGTTCCAATCAAGAATCATTTCTCTGTAATGCTTTAACTTTCTCTATGTGACCCGAATTTCTAAGTCTTCATCATTTTTTTTTTTTTTTGAGGTTTCTTGTGCTAGAGTTATATATTCTCATTGTGTCTGACTTCAATTAAAAATCTTGTACTCCTTTTTCTTAATATGACATCATATTATAGCTTCAAGCTACTCAATTCAAGTGACTTTGGAGAATATTATACTTGTACCAATCTTTGACAAATTCTGATTCTGGTTTTATGCAATGGTACAGGAAATAAAATATTAACTGCCAACGATGCCAGCACGGTGGCACAAGGTTGTCATTAGAGAGTCACAGATAATTCTAGACAGAGAGATGGGAAGTAATTTCATTTGAGTAGGAACTCCAGGCTCTGTGTTTCTCAGATGTGTTACTACTCATTCACAATATAGTGTACAAAGGTAGTGTGGATTGCATCATTTGTTTACTAGGCAAACTCACCATATTTAGAAGATAATGTGCCAGAAGAGTCTTAATTATAGGGATCTAGCTAACATTTTTTGAAACTGTTGAATTGGGGAAATACATTTTGAGGGTAGATGGTTCACATCCCAATTACCATTTCTGTGTTCATTCTACCATCTGTACATTTTCAAATTTGAGCTCTGTTTTATATACACCTCCTACCTTTCCACAGTTCTAAGAGCTTAGACTCTCTATTTCAGAGCTTGTCCTCACTGGGCAGAGAGTACTGATCAATGCTACCATGTAACTAAACTTCCAGTTATGTCCATAGCCAGAGTGTGTCGTAGGTAGCCAGAGTAAGATTTCTAGCTGTGACACCACAGCTATTTCTCAAGATTCTGTCCTAAGTACATCTGCAAGTACATTTGTATATGCGTCCGTTCTCTCATTCTACCCAAACTCTAGAAAGACCTGCAGAGCAGAGCATACCCCATGATTTATCTTTGACAAACTGAATTTCTGAGTCACAATTCCTAGAAAATGCCAGCCTGTAAATATGGAAGATAAGGCAGCATGGAGCCTGGTACTAGAGAAGGTCAGACATTATTTTATCCTGTAGTTCATAGACAGTGCAGAAATACCATCTCTTCTTTAAAATTATTTTTATTCTTTGGGATTTCATAAAATGAATTTAAATGATATTTATGTACAGTCTTTCCCCCAATTCCTCCCAGATCTAACTCTAGTACTCCACTTTCTATATTGCTATACTCTTTCCCAATAACCCACTAAGTCCAATTTATGCTGCCAAATATATTACTAGATGTGGCACTATCCAATAGAGTGGAGGTGACCTACCAGTACCCACACTCTTTCTACTCCATGCTAGAATGTTGACTGTTTTGACCTTCTGCAGGTCTTATAAAGCCAACCACAGTTGCTCTGAGCTCATGAATGCAGCCTTTGTATAGCACCCAGAAGACACTGTTTGCTCTGGTCCTCCCAAATTTCTGGGTTTTACAGTCTTTTCGTCTCCTCTTACAAGGTTGAGCCTGAGCTTTTGTGTGCAGAGTGGTGTAGATGTCCCATTTATGGCTGAGCATCCCTTACTCACTCATACTCTGCATATTAATCCATTGTGAGTTTTGGCCTTAACCAAAATCTGCTGAATAAAGAAACATTTTTGATGAGGTGTGAGAGCTGCATTAATCTATAGGTATAGTGATATGAATTTATAGTACAATATGAAGTAATCTCCATTTAGCAGAATAGTAGTGGTAGGATTGTCACTGGGGTTTAGGAAATCCCCAACCATGGGTTTTGAACCAAATTTTCAATACCAGCAAGCAATCTCTATTTATTTATTGATAATAAATAGCATAACCATTGCTTTTAGAAGGTAGCTCTTCTAATTAGGATTTTATTAAAATATAAAGCCTGAGAGATAGTCCCTATACTCTTAAAAACAGACTGATATTATGGGTTTTAGTTATCTTTTGTAATATTCTAGTCAGCTGAAGTTAAGGGTAAGAATGAGTGATTAAATGAATGATGGATATCGAAAAGTATGTATATGACATGGTTCAGTGACCTCTGCATGCTAGGCACTCAATAATGCTTTTCCTGAATTAACTTAATCTATTGTTAAGGTATTAACAAATTTATCGTGTGTGTGCGTGCACACACACACACACACACACACACACACATCAGAAAAAGTATCTGATGAGAAAGTATATCTTGCCTATCTTGCCAAAGCCATACAACCATAAGGAGAAGTGAAATTTGAACTCAGATCTGAGGGACTCCAAATTCACTGTCCTTTTGATCTATGGTCTATTGTCTTATCCTGCATAACGTATAATCTTCATGGTTTGTCTTTAGTGTTTATAACTATGAACAGTTTTTACAATTCCAAATATTGTGTATTGATAAGGAGATAGAATTTACCAGAACCCATAGAAACCAGGAGAAAGTAATCTTTGTCAGTAGTACATTAGAAGTCCACAAGATTAGATGAATTTATATGAAAGAACTCAGGGTAAAGGCAACACAATTTTATCCCGATACTCCTCTAATCTACTAATGGGAGTTGTTTTTACTGGCCAGGAATCCCTAATTAGACCAATCGAAGTATCTGTCCAACTAAAGATGTTAACTGAGTTATCAAGACCCCTTATGGGCACATTCTAATTTACGTTGAAAAGAAAGTAGCGGCGTGGTCAGTGAGATAGTTTCCTAAGGTTAAAAGAGCTTGTGGTTATGTGCCTGAATGTCAGCTCTCTCACACTGCCAATTACTCCTTCAGGGAACATGTTCTTAGCATCATATCACTTGACTTGCTGAAAGGCTTCGGAACAAGCTTTTGGCTGTGTGTTGAGGCTACAGAAATATAATTATCCAAAGAACTATAAACGTTGTCTTCTTACTGACTCTGAATGTGTTCCTGCTGACATTAAAGACCACGGCATGGTTATGGAGCTCTTTCCAGTGAAATGAAGCTGCAATCAAAGAAAGGAGATAGGGATCTTCAAAATTCCATTTAAAGCCGTGTAACATGGGAGTGTAGCACAACACAGCAGGGCCATGCTCATGCACTAGTTCATGCTTCTTCCTAGGTTCCTACTTCATCAGTTTACAGGCTACAGTACACCACGTTTAGCGTTTAGCTATGGGTCTTTTTATGATCTCAGTCCTTGAAAGAACATATGTTATTTTTCTTAGACCATCGAAGGGCAGCGCCACTAAACAGCAATCATATGTAAGAAGTCTAAGATAGGTAATATGTAGCTCATTTTAGCAGCTGTTCCTCTAGGAGGCAAACAGAGAAATCCCAGAAAAACCTACTGAGCATTCTGAAGACTGCTTGACAGTACTGTAGCCACTTGAAAAGAAAAACAAATGCTACCCAGAACCAAATTCATTCTAAAAATTTGATAAAGACACACACTTCCCTTGCTACCTTTTCTTCTTTCTTTGTCTGGAGTTTCAAAGGGCAATATTTATCTGGTTTGAAAGAAAGTATTCACAAATACCCTGGTGGGTAGGGACTAGGAATATTTTTTAAGTCTCTCACACAGTACCTGGCATACAGCATGCTCTATGAGGGATACACATCAGCAAAACTGCCTAGTGTCTTCTGGGGTTATTCCTGAGTCCCTTAACATTTCCTTTGTATACTAGGAGATTTACACTGAGGCATATGTACATTTATATTTACCTTTATTTCAGGGATAGTGCAGTGCTAAGTGGCCTCTGCACATATGATTAAATATTAATTAGGCTTCTAATATAAGCAAGTGAGTTCGCAGGCCCGAGTGTCACATGAATAATTTAAGAGGTACCCGAAGGCTCAGCCTGGAAAGCTGATTGGCCACTTTGGATTTGTATAATTACAAAGTTTCATTATTAACAGTGGAGGCAGTGGAGAGATTTGCCTAGCTTGAGGGACTTTGAAAGCATAAGCTGTCTCATTAGGGAAAGGGGGAATAAGGCAAAATATGCAAACTTGTTAGTAGAAAGAAACAGGTGTGGCCGAGATTTAAACTCAGCTTTCAAACATGAGTGTGGTATGCATGCTTTTAAAGTTTGACAATGAAATTTGTATGCCGACTGATGCACATATTTGCTTAAAATTTTACTATCCAGAGCAATGCTTCAAACTTTTAATTTTAAATTGAAGGCTTAAACCTTTAATATTTTACCGGATAAAAGCCATAGGTAGGCTAATAGGCCCAGTGCAATGAGAGGTTTGGAGGTAAAAGAACGGAGACAGTATAGGGCTCTTGCTTGAGTGTGTGTTGTGCATGCAATTAAATCTCAAGGTCAAACAATTTACAGACAATTACTTTTCTAACATCTCCAGAAATGCCTGCTTACACGTCTTTAATTTTAAATGATACTGATATTCCAATTCTCCCCAAAGGTTAATGCTGACTAAATCCAGCTGTGACCTGACACGATGCGACAGCGCGGTGCCTAATTATCCTCTGGATAGTCATTTACTTGAAACCATTAAAGGAATAGACTGAGAAGAAGATTTAGGACCCTGAAAAAATGTTAGCCTGACTTCTTTCTTCTTGAGGATGGGATGGGCTGAAAAATAAAAATAAAATCCTGCTAAATGTTAGCCATTTGCTTTGATGGCAGAAAATTGTTCATCCCACTCTGTTTTTTTACAGGTTAAATTGCTAACTAGTTCATTTTATCCATTGCCTACGGCTGGCGCTAAATGTCAGTGACAAATTTTGTACTTGTCTTGAAGAATGAATTAAGTTATGCACAGAAGCTATAGTGCTCTTTTAAGATGAGTGAATTGCAGAAGGAAAAAAAGTTGCTCTTTTGAAAAAGGATTATTTTGATTAAAGGGCTTTTCTATTGTAGCTGAAGACAGGTAGTGGTTTAAGATAATTCAGACACTTACCTCCCACAGAGGCCGCAGTCCTGTACTGAGAATTTTTCTAAGAGCAATTGTGTCAGATTATACACTGTGATTATTATCATAAGACCATTAGTGATTCTGAAAGATTACTAAAAAATAAAAAAATGAAAATTAAAGTAAAAACACTTAATTTTCATCAACTTGAGTAAAACAATCCTAATTTTTTTTCTCTTATGGCATCAGCGTCCCGTTACTGTCTGTACGCTTTCACAGTGAGAGGCAGGGGGATTACAGAGAGACAAACATATTCTCCAAAATGTTGCAAAAAGGAAACCCTAGTGTCTTCAACACATTTATAATAGGAAAATATGCCCCTGACTTTTAGCAACCTTCATTCTTCTTGATTTTTCTTGCTTGGTAGCAGAGGCCTGACTTATCATCTTTCACAGAAAGCTATCAGCATCTGCTGGTGTCCCATTTTACAACGGTTTAGTCTCACCAGCTTACATAAGATGAGAGCTATGTTTTTTTTTTTTTTTTTCTTAAGCTTTTCATTTTCTTGTAGAATGGATGCTCTTACTGAATTGATGGATGAAGTTTAATAGTGGTAATTTTGTCACATTCTAGTTATATTTTAGCATCCTATAGGCAAAATGAATCAAATATAATTGCAATTTTAAGAACAACCTCACTCTAAAGGTAGCAAAGTTTTATGTACTCAAAAGGATATTCTACCCCCTCTTCAAACTGATGGCTGTTTGTTAGGCTGGGGACAATGACTTATCTTTATGAACTAGAAGAATGTGATCAATTTGTATTCTATTAGTCCAAGATGTTTATTTGATAAGGTAAAAAGATGTTTTTGGTGAAGGAATAATACAAGGCTATAGTTTGGTTTCTGTATGCTAAGGAACAAGTAAAACTTTGCTTATTAATTGCACGTCATTCCAACATACTGTGAAGATATTATTGAGAATGACATTGCCAAGAAAACTAGATTGATTACTTTAAAACCTTGTTTAAATAGTTATTTACTTATCAGCTTTTAAAAATCACATTTAAATTAATAAATTACTGAATTTACAGATAAATATGGGTGTTTGAGCTTCTGTTATAATCCACCGTCCAACTTTGGCAAGAGATGGCTTTTGTGACTGAATGGTTTTCTTTTTCACCCCTATGTTGCCTCTACCATCCATTCTCTAACAACTGCAGTTCTCTCCTATATTTATGAGTGGTGTGAATGGCCTCTCAGTTGGAGTTGTCATTATCTTTATCCTTCCCAGCAAGAGTTTCAGTAAGATGATGTAGCACAAAATTTTGAGGAAACCACCCAAGCATTAGTAATAGGAAAAAGAGGTTATTTTACATGTTATTCAGGACATACATACACGTGTGTGTGTTTCTCTGTGTGTGTGCATGTGTGCTCCTGTGGAGAAGTGCCTGCTGAAATGAACTGGAATTTTATCTAGAAAAAGAATTCTTATGTGCTTTCCTGAGTATGGGCTTCCACAATCTTCTAGCTAATTCTTCAATAACCCTCTGCTCTATTGTGTGTATGTGTGTGTGTGTGTGTGTGTGTGTGTGTGTGTGTGTGTGTTTGTGTGCTTTCATCTTATTTAAGCCCTACAGAAGGGAACTCAGTGGGTGCCTTATTTACCTTGTTAGAGTAGAGTTCACTAATTTTGCAACAGTGAGGTTTGTATACTACCTGAATTTATTTAATTTCTTTCTTTCTTTCTTTCTTTCTTTCTTTCTTTCTTTCTTTCTTTCTTTCTTTCTTTCTTTCTTTCTTTCTTTCTTTCTTTCAACGTTGTATGTCCTATATAATGCAAACAGCAAACTGACAGGGTAAATGTTATTTAGTTTTTAATAAATATTTGTGTGATGAGTGCTTTCTGTTTTGATTCGTATTCAAACTGCTCTCACTGTGACTTGTTGGCATTAACAAGGTACTAGAATGATCAGAGGAGGGAAAAGGAACATTGTTTTCCCTGATGGAAATCATCTGTACTGTCTTCGTGTAAGTGGATGATACCCAGTTCTAGAAGATATTTGATAGTTCAAGAGGTGTGTGATGAAGCCTGGAATATATTTTGCCATTTTTTGCTTCTGCATGTGGCTTCTTGTATAATCAATCCCACTGTGCTTTCAGGTGAAACCTTATTATGTTTTTTTAATATATAAAGAAGGTAGAACTCATTGAAATGCAGAAGTGTGAAGAGTAAAGCATCTGTCAAAATGTAGACTGAAAACCCACATTTGGCATTTGGACATATAATAACAACAAATCTTTTTGTACTTTAGCTTTGAATTCTAACCAGTTTCATGTTGTCATGAGCTCAAGTTTCTAGAAAGAGTGTTTTTTTTTTTTTTGAGGTACTTAATATTCAACATAATATTAAGACATGTTATTCAAAAATATTTTTCCCACTCTATTTGACATAGAATATAAATTGTTTCTGTTGAAAATATAAAGTGCAACTATACAGATTCACAAGACTGAGTGTTTTTGTCCCTGTAGTTTTCAGTACTGTTTTGTGCTTCATATTTGATGTGGTCATGTGTAGGAATTACAGTTCCAAAGGATACATAGAATATCTGTAGAAGGCATGGTGTCCACAACATATATTATGCAAAACCCTCTCTATTTTCAAAGTTCTAAATTACACAGTTGGATTCCCCTTTAGATTAATTAATTTTCAGAGAGGTCACTCTTTTATTGCTTGGATTAATATTTAAATAATGTAATTTCAATGTTATAATTTTAATCTCTGGAGTATGGTGTACTATATTTGATATTTCACTGTTTAAATCTTAGACCCTCCATTGGTACTCACTTTTAATAGTCACTAAGTTTAAGTGATCTTCTTCTTATAGCATGAATACTTGTCCAGAAAGCTTTTCATAAGTGATACAATAAACAGAACAGAGAAGATGAATCAGAACTCCTAAAGGTGGCCTTCCTCATGCAGACATACTAGAGATGTCTGAACCAAATCCGACATTATCCCTGTTGTTCCAAGACCTTGGAATTCCTGATTGCCATAAATAACAGTTATGAAATTCTATTAATATGAAACAAAGGAATGAATCCCCCTTTCTTGCCTAAAATCAAAGCTGTTTGTTTACTTGTTCCTATTTCAGAAGGTCCAAGAATAATATCTCAAAAATGAGGAAGTTGTGCAGAATATTCGGCCTTGTTTGCTCAACTTTGATCTCTGTATTCAACTCAGATCCCTGTTTATTTATATTACGGTATTTTGGACAAAGCCAAATGTAGTCTTTGTGAGGGTTAGATAGGTTGTTAAGGTGTGCTAAGTGAGAAGAGATGAATGAGCCTAGGTATTTTCTGTCTACTTCCTAGTATGTTATTATTTATGCTTTTGGGAAACTGAGACTGACTTAAGGGTGTAGACAAATTGCTTCAGACAGATTCAAGAGAAAAACCATGTGCGTCGTAGAACAGACAAGTATTGGTTATTTTCTTTATAATACCAGAAAAAAATGATACCAGGAGTCATCTCTTTTGACATTGTTTGACTGTTAATGCCATTTCTTGTGATCCCACTTATGCTCTGTAAGATAGAATTTACAGATGAGAGCTCTGTTGCTCTGGGCTACATGGTGTACATTACACAAGAGAGTCTGCTGTTGCTCTGTCGTTTGCCTTCCTGGGTTAAAGAAAACGCGTAAGTATCTGGAGCGAGTGTTTGGGGGTATGTTTTCCTTACGAGAATCTGGCTGTTGAAAGATTTCGCTGTGCACATGGGGACAGGCATCTGCCCATCAGATGTTTGTGATCACCACTGTGAATGAGGTCGCTGAGAATGTGTAGAAATATCGCTTAGCGTCATGATTTTATTTGTGGTGGGAGACAAGTTGGCACGTTACTTCTTTGGCTTTTTGTTGTTGTTGTTGTTGTATTTATTTATTTTTTTACTTACAAAACCAAAATCCCTTCATAAGTCCTACAGAAAATTCATCTTAACATCATTTTGGATGCTGTCTTCCAAGGCCTTCCTGGGATCTGATTTATGCTGATGCTGTGAGCACCACATACACAATATGTTGCCATGCTCTTGCGCCTTGCCACCCCACTTCCCTTTCTATCCTAGTAAATCCTTTGAAGGTTTTATTATTCAGAGTGGGAAGATTGAAGTGAAAGCTACAGAATGATTTAACACTGTGGGAACTTAATCAATAAGAGTGTTGTGAGAGATCCCAGGAAAGGGTGTTGTTTTCCATCCAGATGATAATGAGGCCTGGTGGTAGCAACCTCTGGAGGGGAGTGCTGGGGCAGCGATTCTTTGGTGGTGCTTTTGCTGGATGCTAATTAATAGTTTTGAGGCCGGTGGGGCACCTTTTGGCCTCTCTGACATTTGCAAGCTTTTCTGTGGCTTGTCCCACATGTCTTTCCACCATCAGGGGTCACTCTCAACTGGATTGGAGTCTGACAAGTCTAATTGGCTCGAATCTATGCAGATTTAAACATCTAGCCTACATGCCAAAAATCTGATGTTTTCTCATGCTGCTTCTGAGTTCCGGGCATTATGGGATTGGTGCATGCCTGAGTTATTATGTATCAGCTTATCCTCTTGTTAGCATGGTAAAGAGCAATTAGCTGGATGTGGTGTAGGAAATCGGGGAAAGGCCTTCAGTGCAGTTGAGTTGTAAATGTCTTTTATACTAAAAAAACCTGTCAGACCATTGAGCATTACTGGTTGGAAAGCAGATTGAACCGTATAGTCAAATTTTTTAAAGAGTGAATAATTTCTCGAGAGTTGGTTTAAAAAAAATGAAAAGATCCTTGCTGTGCAAACACACAGCTATGGTGTAATGTAAATCACCCAAACACTCCTGCTTTACTCGCTTTGTCCCCACTTCCTTCCCCAGTTGCACATCTTGCTCAAATTCTAAACTTTTACTGATTAAAAACCTCTGACTTCTTTCTGTTTAGTGGCAACTCGTAGATGAATTTTCTCATAGATAATGCTTTCCATCTCTGATAGCTTACAGGATTCTGAATTAGTGGCAGAATATAGAGCTTGATGCACTTACAGCAAACCAAGACATACATATAAGACAATAAATTTGCACTTTTATTGAAAATAACTTATTCTAATTGACCATCATCACATATGAAAAATATAATAATATAGTAACTATATATATATAATATAGTAATATAGGTAGAAATATTGCTTTATAGATTGCAAAATATTTTGTCTGGCTTAATGTTCATAATAACTTTGAGCATATAGTGGGTTAGGGTAGGTTCATATCTTTAAATTTATACATACAGACTTCAAGAAATAGATGACTTGTCCAATATGGTTGTACTACTGAGACCATTACATTTCCATTCCAAAGTACATTTTAACAACATGCATGAAAATACATTTTTTCTGTAGGTTGCTTCATAAAATCTTTACTATAGGCTTCCCTGTAATAATAATATAGCTTTCAACCATTCAATAAGTTTATTGACGATTATCATGAAATGATGAATAAATTTACCTATGTAGTTTGAAGAGTTTAAAAGTAAAAGCTACAATGTAACTATTCCACATTAAAAGGACCAAACACTAAAGGGTTTTAGAGACAAGTGTGAGCATCATTTGATTTCTGTTTTCTGAGTTTTATGTGTCATCTTTGGTAAATCACCTGCAGTCATGAACTTTTACGATAGGTGCAAACCCATATTAATTATTAAAATCTTATATTTTTGAAAGGTTGATATATAATGGCATCTCTAGTGTGAATAATAATTTAAAGTTTCAGTTCAGTGCTATTTTTAGCACTTTCCCCTTCAAACGCCTGAGAAATCTGAGGGTTAATTTTTTCCTTTTACCCGGAAAATTCCTTCATGTCTCAGAGTCGCAGAGGTCTCAAACTGCCCTTTCTATCTCTCCGTAGCTGTTCAGGGTTATAGTTGAAGTTTTGGAAAGAATGATGTAAGATAAAATGAGGCATGGCTTCAGATGAAATGCATACAGTATGGTGATTTCATAATATACTAAGAATCCTCTGGTAAAATTGCTTATATAAAAATGGTGAAAAGAAAAGAATCGTGAAACTACAGCTTTTCTTGTTTTCAATTTATACTATGTTAAAGACCCATGGAATAAAAAAAAATCGTGGACCTTAGAGATCAACTAAAAGAAAACTTAGACTTTAATTTGTTTATCTCTTTATTGCATTGTTTAATTATTTTAAACTGTTTTTTCAAGACAAGTAATTTGAGGATTATTAATACATACAGAAATCAAAGGATTTCTATACAAGTACCTTGTTGTCTCACATGAAAATATGTATGTTGTGTGGCTTTCATAATTTTCTAAAGTGTATGACATTGTTAAACATTAATTTGAACAAATCAATATTTTAAAGGAGCAGCTTAAATAAACAATGTTTCATTATTACCAGATCAAATATAAATTGAGACAATTTGTAGTTCCCAAAGGATTCCAGCTTTAAACATAGCCATTATTGGTTCCATCAGATGAACAGAGATCCTAATTAGGGTCAGTGTAGTTTACACTTGTCCAGCCTTGATATTACTGCTTGCAATAGTTTTTAAACCATATGAATATATTAGCTGATTGCACAGCTTCTGTTCAATTTGCCGAAACATTTTTAATAGAATTAAATTACCAGAAGATATGGATTTCTAGTTTGAACTTACCTTTAATTAGTTATGTAATTTAGATCAAATGATTCACTTCTTCTTAAGTCAAGTTTCTTAGTAAAAAAGTAGAAACAATGCCTTTCATTATATAATATTTGCATTGTCCAATAACTTTCACAGATAATCTTTTAGCGCCTTTGAAGAGAAGCCTTATTATTAGTGACACCCTCAAAAATTTCCTCAAAACTAACCATCAACCTACCAACCAACCATCTCACAACCCAGCCCTCTAGCCACTCAGCAGTCAACCAACTACCATCAACAGAACAAATACAGACATCTAACTCAAGGTGGGGTCAGATTTTACAGACTACAATGCCTTGAGCTCTAGAGACCTTGATTTAAATACTGGCTTTGTTCTTTTACTAAATATTTCTTGGGAAATTATATTAGAAAATTTTTGTGGTGGTTTGTTTTTCATCTCAAAGATAAAAGAAAAAGAGAGAGAAATGAGCATCCCTGGTCCAGAACTAGGGACAGTCGTCCACATGATGGTATCTCCTTCCCTGTTTCATGACAATATTGTACAAATGGCTTAGTATTGATGTTTTCATGATAATGATAAAATATTGAGTTTCATCTGGCTTTGTTCCCTTGCTTAAATCACTGTATATAAATCTTCTTTTTCATTATGAATTAGCAAGGACAAAGGCTGGCTTTTGACTCAGTACTATATGCATATCTTAAATGTAAATGATTCAATATTATAAGTAGATCTTATCTCAGTGAAGGAGTCTAAGAAAAGCTAAGAAATATATTAACGTCTTGTGCCAAAGCGATGTGGTCTTGATGGGTTTCAGTTTTAGAGGGAGAAATCTAAGTAAGAGTTTTGTTAACCATCTAGACATCACTGAGCAACAGCTTGGACAGAAGACTAAGGAGGGACATGACTTGTGATCTAGATACAGTATTTGTTTTAGACAAATTTAATTTATAGACTAGTTATGAGTAAGGGACTGTCTGTCTGGTTGGGCCTGGTGGCAACTGAGCTAGAGAGAACCATATACAAATTTAAGGAATTTTTCACCATGGGTTTCAAGAGTCATACTATGGAAAGTTCTAAGAGTTATGTTGAATCACTGGTGAATCTGCCTTTGTTATGAAACACATTAGGAAAGAAATGTAAGGGTACATAAATGGAGAGTTGGTGTCCTGTTGGCTTGTTTTTTACCAGTTTGTTATTTCAGAGTACTGTCACAAGTGTTAGCTAGGAGTTGATTATATGACTTTCTTTTGTACTAGGACACAAATAAGTCGATAAAGCCAGAACTAGTTGTTAGCAGAAGGCTCAATATTAATCGGGTTTTATTTACAAAGTTTATATTCTAACCAAAGAATATAGTTAAGAATTATTGTAAAAATTTATAATCCCTTTCCCTAGAAAGTTCTGCTTTTAAACAGTTGCTTATAAATGTCTCTACATGCCTACTTACTGTATATCCAGAGCTTTCCTTTTTATAATTTTACTCTGCAAGAACATTCTTTCAAGCCCACAATCAGCTGTCACAATATCCAAAACAGTGGATTTACATTGTCAGAATTGAAAGCCATTATAAAACAATGTAGGTCACTGTATATCATAGCTACAAACAGTCATAATGGAAATCTTTTATCTATGTCTGTCTTACCAAGAGTAATTATTCTGAGAACTAATAACTTCATTGGACATTCAATTTTGTAGCTCACTTTCCCTGTAAAAGCTGCCTTTATAAACACTAGTGATTTCATGTTTTACCATATGTATTGGGCTAGCAAAGACAAGAAGGGAAATTTGATATATTTTCCCCTTGGACAATAAACTCTTCTGTTTCTTTCTACAATGTTTGGTTATTAATTTCTATATTATTCAAAGGTATATATCTGGCATTAGTTATTTCTATAAAATTCATAAGTACTTGAAAAATGTTTGCTTCTTCCTCAAATGATAATTCGGCCTCTAGAATTTGAATGGACCGTCAATCCTCATTTTCGAGTCATTAAGCAGCAAGGATTAAAATGATCTACCCTTACTATATTGTTATTAGAAGAGAGTAAGTTGCTCACTTCCTGGCCGTGGACTTCATTTAAGATTCCCAGTTCCAAGGAGAAATTTACTGAATGAAACACAATGCTCAGGAAAAAAAAAGCTAGAAAGAGTAATCTGTTTTCTGCAAAGTGAGAAACTGGCTTCTTGTGTTCTTGTGAGGATGAGGCCCCAATGGTGATAGTTTTCAACATTATTTGGTAATATATTCCAAGAAAAATTTTATTTTGTTTAAAGATTTTCATTTTTCTTAAGCTTGTTACTTAAAAGTTAAATAGTTTTATCCACCAGATTTTTTTCGTCTTTATTTTGTCTATTTTCTTTTTTTTTTTTTTT
>CM052702.1:7173496-7190007 GCA_028551405.1 Uromys caudimaculatus
GGACCACCAACCAAAGAATACACATCGAGGGACCCATGGTTCGGACCACATATGTGGCAGATGAGGGCCTCGTTGGCCATCAGCGAGAGGAGAGGCCTTTGGGCCTGAGGGTGTTAGAGGCCCCAGTAAAGGGGAATCTCAAGGTGGGAATACAGGAATGGGTGGGCAGGTGGGTGGGAAGTGGAATTCTCTCATAATGGCGGGGAGGGGGAGGGGATAGGGGGTTTCCAAAGAGGAGACCTAGAAAAGGGGAAACATTGGACATGTAAATAAAGTATCAAAAAAATTAATTAAAAAAAAAAAGAAAGAAAAGCTCCATGTTCACAGACTCTGAATACAGTTGAAAAATATGCTTTGGATTATGTAGAAGGTCTGTTGGTCTCTGCTGGGTCATCATTGCTTAATTTTATCATGGGCAGAATAGACACACACATATAGAACCAATACATGGGCCATGTACTGAAGAACTTTTAAACCCCATTTCACATTCTCTTGATCCACCTCTTTGCTATAGCTTCTACTGAGAGCCAGTTGCTTTCAGGGTTGAGTTTAGAGGGCAAGAGTAGGAACAAGAACATAAACCTATAACCAGTTTGAGATAGAGTAGCACTAGATGGGGATATAGCTCAGTGAAAGAGTGCTTGCCTAGAATGAGTAACAGCATAGGTTCAAATCCCAGTATTGGTGTTGGGGCAGAGATAGTAACAAGGAAGTTCATGATTAAAAATAAAAGATAGCAAGAGTAACACGGAAATGAAGGGGATGGTTTTAGAAATTAGACATTAGAATTTAGAAGTTTAAAAAACTGATTAAAAGGACTTAGCAAATGATTGAACATGGGAAAATTTAAAATTTAATTAAGAAAGTTTCACCATTTTAAATCAATTCTAATGTGTATATTTTACATTTTTATATTGTTTGCTATATCTTAGAAATTACTGCGTATTATAAGCTGTCCTTGAACTTACTTTTTTTAATTTTACTATTTTTATTTTTTTTACTTATTCTCTTTACATCCTGCTCACTGCCCCCTCCTGATCAACCCTTCCCACAATTCTTCCACTATCCCCTCTCTTCTGAGCAGGTAGTACCACCACCCTACCCTGTATCCTCCCAGCCTGGCATTTCAAGTCTCTGTGAGGCTAGGTGCTTCCTCTCCCACTAATGGCCTTGAACTTACAATCTTACCTCCTGTTTCTTTCTGTTGTGCTTACAAAAGTGCTAGGGTCCAAATGTATTCAGAGCCAGATGCACTTGACTCTGTTAGGACTGATGGAGGATAGGACAGTACTTTGAATACCCAACTGCTGGGACTGATGTAAGCAAGGCCACAGTACTAGTATAACTACAAATGCATAAACAGTCCTGAATACAGAAAGGGTTGGAGGACTTTTCTTAAAAGTTGTTATAATGACTTTTGCCCTTTATTGTTAGTGGTAGCCTATTGCCACTTGAAATACTTCCATAAGAATTCTAAATATAGGGGCTGGAGAGATGGATGAGGTTAAGAGCACGAGCTTGCAGAGTACTGGGATCAATTCCCAACACTCATACATTGGCTCACAGCTGCCTGTAACTCCTATTCCAGAGGGTCATATGCCCTCTTCTGACCTCCACAGGGACCAGGAACAAGCATGGTAAAACAGACATATACACAGCCAAAACATTCATACAATTAAAAAAAAGATATAAAAAGTTTAAAGAGAACTACAAATATAATAGGGAGAAAACTGAGCAAACTATATTGCATGATTGTAGTGTATGTGTAGTTCTTTTTAATAAATATTTTAAAATTTCAAACTACATTTCTTTTTTGCCATTATTCTATCTCACCAAATGTTGTGTTGTGTTACTTTGTTATGAAGCTAAACTGCTAACACTGCTAAATTCTGGGAAATTTCCAAAGTTCTAAGCTTGCAAAAAATTTCCATCTGACCCTAGGTATTTGGCCAGGAGCTACAAGGAAGGCTTTTTCTTCACTAAAATTTACCGCCAGGGCATGCATCATTTTTACAAGAAAATGATAAGAAGCTGGTAAGATCGCAATAGCAGTTGTATCTAGAATGACCAAATGTGGCTGGATTAACCTTGGGCAGAATTGTAGTCTGTATTTGTGTTTGGAATTGGTCTCTATATGGAATGTGTTATTTGTGTATCTGTGCTTCCTAACATTTTGTCTTGAGGATTACATGAACTTTCAGAATCACAGACTTTATTGAAGATAGAACTGTCCGCATCACCTTAAGTGCCATTAGCATGGTGGATCCACTGTTTTGATAATTCTAAACAATCAGCATTTGCCTTTTAGAAATGACCAAAAGCAACAGAAGACAAACAAGTTGTAAGGTTATGAAGACCAAGCTGTGAAAGACCTGAACCAGGGAAAGTACATGGTAAAATAGGCCCCAAGACTATAAAATTAAAAGTATCCTGTAACCATGAAAATAAAGAAGATTAAAATAGATGATAGGAAGACTTCATTTCAAAACAAAATGACCCAAGTAATAAACTGAATATCAAAATTTAAAGTATCAAAGTTACAAAACTCATGTACAACATTAAGAGATTAACTAAAGAACATTTCAATGTGTTCATAAGGCACATACATACAAAATAAATGACAAGCATCCACAGAAAACATTAATTCTTCATAAATCTAGAATTAAAAATAAGAAAAGTAGCAAGTAATAAACACAAGGCATTGCAATATAAAAGAAATTACAAGTAGTGAAAACAATTGCAATATATCTTTACATTGAATAAGCAATAAAATGTATACTAAAGTAAAATGAGATGGCACCCCTCGCTTATAAAATTGGATGAAAAAATATCAAATCTGATGTGTATTACAGACTAGGAAGAAATTCTAGGAAGTATATACTACTTATTAAGTCCATACATGGGCACAGGAGCAGAGAAAGAATTTTCGATAACATCTCTTCCAATTTAAACTGTAAATGTACGGCTGTACTACCTATCATCCCATATATAGGTACCAAAACTAGAAGAAAAATTAACACATGTAAACAAGAAGACAGGTACAAGAAAATGCTCACTGAAGACTTTTTATCATAGCAAAACTATGAAAAGAAATAGATAATTATTTTCAATTAAAAAAGGGTTAATCAACATTTAATTACTTTTGGGAAGGAGCTTGCATCTGAGAATGTGTTAGCAATGGGATCTTTACATTCATTTTTACCTTTTAATGTTGCATAGGGAGAAGTCATTCAAGTATTACTTGGGGAATTAAAAAGCAAAGACTTTCTAGGAAATTGGGATAATTTGTTTTGCTAAAACGAAAAAGCAAATACCAAGGAAAACACATACTGTGTAATTCCATTTATGTGACATTTTAAAAACCATAAAATATTTACACAAGGAGAGCAGATTGGTAGCTCCCAAAGGAAGGAGATAGGGTGTGGAAGGAACACAGCAAGGTGACATTATTAAGGAACAGCTCAGGATCACGTCTTTTCTGAGCCAGTAGAACATGCACTAGCTCTATGATAGTTTATTGTGGGTTTGGTGTGCCTAAACACACATCCATACACAACCAAGGACTAGGAAACCTGACTAAGTTAGGTTGTAATCATTATCTTGGTTCTGATTTTATGACATAATGGTGTGTGTGTGTGTGTGTGTGTGTGTGTGTGTGTGTGTGTGTGTGTGTGTGTGTGAGATGAGATGCAGTCTCTGGAGCACTGCACTCATATTGCTCGACCTTCCATCAGTAAGAGCTGAGTTTCCTTTTGTTTCCTTTCTTTCAACTCAGACCAACTAGAAAACGTCAAATATGCCTTCCAAAAACACCCCAGTGCTCTCTCTAGTTAACCTGTTCCCAGTGTCCTCCCACGGACAGCTTTCAATCAGGCCACACCTGAGGCCACTTTCTTTTTACCATTAAATTTTCCCCACTCCTCTGACTTTGAATCCTTGACAAATGCATTGAAGTGATGGTATAGCTGTTTCCTTTCTTCTGGCAAGCTTTGAATAATTCCATTCGCATTCGAGGGCTTTATTTCTAGGGTATAAGCAGATCTCTTTATGTTACTTCCTATGACCTTATGTGGCTCTACACTTGTCTCAGTAATAACTTCAACTGCAAACATGTCTCAATTTTAAAAGGATTTAGAGCAAACAGTGGTCCTTTATATTCCTTCCACACATTCCCTTGCTCTATTGTGGGTGACTTTGGCAAAATGATGCATAGAATGGAAAAATGTTAAATAAAAATAATGGAGTAGGCATATTTAAATACCATTTTTGTTTTACTTACTCTTTAAAAAAAAAAAAAAAAACTCAGTGGCCAATATATGAAATATTCTTCAGTTAAATGAAACCGTGCCACTGTACCCCATTTGTTCCAGCCATTTCACTGGGATCCAAAGACAGAAACACCTGGTACCAAGGGCAATGACTTTCTTTCCTAATATTTAATTTATAATTTAGAACCTAGAAAATGGGAGTACTACAGGTCAAAAGAAACATTTCACCACACACTATGAAAATAGATTCCTTCAATACACTTGTCAGCCTTCTAAAATGTGTACACCAGCACACACAATTTCTAGCCCAGCTACCATTACCATCACCACAAAACTACAGGGACAGAAAGTTAAACCATTTTTGCCAATGCAAATTAAAGTCAGCACATAAATTTGCCACAGAAGACAGCAAATAACTAGAATAGGCTCAAAGCAGTAGTCATGATGCTTCTGGAAGCACCATGGTCTTCAGACACTATTATAAAATGTGAAATAGTACATTTTCGTGGCACTAGCTTTTGCAGCTCAGAAGGAGATATGAAGTAAGCAATGGAAGTGAATTAATTCATGGGTTATGTGAGATGTGTAGCCTTGCCATATAGCCACAGACCTTTTATTCAGAGTCTGTGTTCAGCAGAACTCCCAGGTGACTCATCTGTGTATGTAGACATGCCTATACAAACTAAGTCAAATGTGCTTAGATAAAGTTGGAACAAATAATGAAGATTATTATGCAGTTTTCAATTCATATATGGACCATTAAGTAATTTGCTTTGATAGTTCAAGAAAAAATAAAGGTTTAACTGAAAATTATTTTCTTTAAAAAAAGCTTTAGCCCAAAAAATTTTTCAAATGCTCAAAAATTCTTTTATCTAGGTTCAATTACAAATAAATCACAGAAAGATGTAGCAATTAAAGATGAGGTTGCTTAGTAAGTGCAATGGTGTGTCAGCTCAGAGGCCCCAGAACATCAGTGAAATTGCAGGGAATCTACAAAGAAGATGTAGCTCAGGTCAGACTCAGCCAATTGTGACATTCAAAGGAACAGCATTTTCGAAAATTCAGCTTTAGCAACCTAAAACTTAGAACCTCTTTCTTATAATAAAATTATCACACCATTTCCAGAGAGGTGTAACTCTTTGTCCATCAGAGTGACTTTTTGCAATTTTCAAAACTTCTTTTGTGTTCAGATTATTTGCCGATAAGAATTAGAATCATGGGAGCCGACCCAGGGCACTGGCTCTGCACCAACTCCTATAAAACCAAGGGGGGCACGACTCCCAGGTGCTCTGAAACACCCAGAATCACAGGATCACATGAGCACAGGATCACAGAGGAAGCTCAACTCCCAGGAGATCAGACACACCCAGGATCAATGGAGTTCTGACAAGCCACATCTTTCCCAACCCCCAGTGTTACTGGGACTCCTCACAGGAACCAGGGAAACAGAAACACCCTCCCAGCCAGAGGCATTGGTTACATCCAGCTAGCACCTGTGCTCAGAGCAGACCCAGGGCTCTGGCTCCCCACCCATGCCCTCAACACCCAAAGAAAGCTTGACTCCCAGGAGCTCTGACACAACAGGTCTCAGAAGATTGGTCCCACCAAGATTTCAGGATCCCAGAGGCAGATTGATTGCCATGAACTATGACACACCCAGGATCTCAGGATCACAGGATCACAGAATCACAGGATCACAGAAACAGCAGAATTCCATAGAGTTCTGACACAACCAGAATCACAGGAGGGATAGGACCCAGTGAGAGACAGCAAGTTCAGGTAGCATTAGAAATAACCAGATGGCAGGAGGCAAGCACAAGAACATAAGCAACATATAAGTACCACACGCTAACGGATTGCACCACTGGAACTCATGGAGGTACCCATGGTTTGGACCACATATGTGGCAGAGGAGGGCCTTTGTTGGCCATCAGGGGGAGGAGAGGCCCTCGGGCCTGAGGGTGTTAGAGGCCCCAGTATAGGGGAATGCCAAGGTGGGAAGATGGGAGTAGGTGAGCGGGTGGGTGGGTAGGGGAATACCCTTATAGAGGCGGGGGGAGGAGGAGGGGATAGGGGGTTTCCAAAGTGGAGTCCTGGAAAGAGGGAAACATTTGAAATGTAAATAAAGTATCAAAAAATTAAAAGAAAAAAAAAAACATAAGCAACAGAAACCAAGGTTACCTAGCATCATCAGAACACAATTCTCCCATCATAGCAAGTCCGGGATACACCATCACATGAAAAAAGCAAGATTCGGATCTAAAATCACTTCACATGATGATGATAGAGGACTTTAAAAAGGACATAAATAACTCCCTTAAAGAAATACAGGAGAACACAGGTAAACAGCTAGAAGCCCTTAAAGAGGAAACACAAAAATCCCTTAAAGAATTACAGGAAAACACAATCAAACAGGTGAAGGAATTGAACAAAACCATCCAGGATCTAAAAATGGAAACAGAAACAATAAAGAAAACACAAAGGGAGACAACCCTGGAGTTAGAAAACCTAGGAAAGAGATCATAAGTCATAGATGCAAGCATCACCAACAGAATGCAAGATATAGAACAGAGAATCTCGGGTGCAGAAGATACCAAAGAAAACATTGACACAATAGTAAAAGAAAATGTAAAATGCAAAACGCTCCTAACACAAAACATTCAGGAAATCCAGGACACAATGAGAAGAGGAAACCTAAGGATAATAGGTATAAAAGAGAGCAAAGATTCCCAACAATGTAAAGGGCCAGTAAATATCTTCAACAAAATTATAGAAGAAAACTTTCCTAACCTAAAGAAAGAGATGCCCATTTAAGAACATATAAGAAGCCTACAGAACTCCAAATAGGCTGGACCAGAAATGAAATTCCACCCATCACATAATAATCAAAACACCAAATGCACTAAACAAGGAAAGAATATTAAAAGCAGTAAGAGAAAAAGGTCAAGTAACATATAAAGGCAGGCCTATCAGAATTACACCAGACTTCTCACTAGAGATTATGAAAGCCAGAAGATCCTGGGAAGATGTCATACAGATCCTAAGAGAACACAAATGCCAGCCTAGGCTACTTACTATGCCCAGCAAAACTCTCAATTAACACAGATGGAGAAAACAAGATATTCCATTACAAAACCAAATTTATATAATATCTTTCCACAAATCCAGCCCTACAAAGGTTAATAGATGGAAAACTCCAACACAGGAGGGAAACTATACCCTAGAAAAAGCAAGAAAGTAATCTTCTTTCAACAAACCCAAAAGAAGACAGCCACACAAACATAATTCCACCTCTAACAACAGAAATAACAGGAAGCAACAATCACTTTTCCTTAATTGCTCTTAACATCAAAGGAATCAATTCCCCAATAAAAAGATATAGACTAACAGACTGGATACTTAAACAGGACCCAGCATTTGCTTCATACAGGAAACACACCTCAGTGACAAAGACAGACATTACCTCAGAGTAAAAGGTTGGAAAACAATTTTCCAAGAAAATGGTCCCAAGAGACAAGTTGGAGTAGCTATTCTAATATCAAATAAAATCAACTTTCAACCAAAAGTTATCAAAAAAGATAAGGAAGGACATGTCATATTGGTCAAATAGAAATATTTAAGTGGTAACTTCAGCAAGTGTTATAGGTATCTGATGAATCTCAGTAGTGGCCTTGGGAAACACAAAGGAATGTTCCACTTTGCTCAGAGTGAAGCTACCATATCTTCAAGGGAGAACAATGGATCTATTTGAATTTTGTGTTCACATTAGGGAGGTAAATCCTGTATATTTCTGAAGACTAGTATTTATTTTCTCTGAATTTAGTCAGGAATTTTCAACTTATTTCTAGTTGAGTGTGACAGTAGTAAGGTTTTCAAAGCCTACTAAAAACAAGCAACATTAAACGTGTGATTTATGAGATTAGATTGTGTGCTATTTTGACTGAAGTCAACTTTCCTTTGTCATTTCAAAGGAGAAAAAATGAATGACCTATAAAACTGTAAGAGTTGATCTGTCAGAAATAATTTCCAATTGTATAATGTTTTTACAAAGTGATTTAATTTATTTTAATCATATTTATAATGTGAAAGTATAAGATGATGATAATACTGGCTTCTAAAGTTTTAGCCAAAACATAGCATTTTAATTATTATAGAAATGTCTACAAGTAATTTCATAATTTTTAATTCTGTATTTAATTTTGACATGTTTCTCATAACTCACCATTGTTTATAATACTGTTATAGATATCCCACAGTATATACATATTTTTGTCAGCATAAAGTCCTAGAAATAAGTTTATTAGATAAAATCTTATGCACAATTTATAGTTTGGTACTTGTTGGTAAACTGTTCATTAGATGTACTGTATTGATTTGTTCTGCTATATGAAACATTTCTCCAAAATTTTCTAACAATTAAATTTTATTATTAAAAAAAAAATCCTTAGTCATCAGGGAAATGAAAATCAACATTCCCTCAGATTCCACCTTACACCAATCAGAATGGCTAAGATCAAAATCTCAAGTGACGGTACATGTTGCAAGGATGTGGAGAAAGAGGAACACTCCTCCATTGATAGTGGGATTGCAAACTGGTACAACCACTCTGGAAATCAATCTGGCAGTTCATCAGAAAATTGGAAATAGTTCTACCTGAAGGCCCAGCTATACTGCTCCTGGGCATATACCCAAAAGATGCTCCACCTGACCTCAAGGACATATACTCCACTATGTTCATGGCAGCCTTATTCATAGTAGCCAGAAATTGGAAACAACCCAGATGTCCTTCAACCAAAGAATGGATACAAAAAAACTGATTCATTTATGAATGGAATACTGTTCAGCTATTAAAAGTGAGAACATCATGAGTTTTGCAGGCAAATGGATGAAACTAGAAAATGTTATCCTGAGTGAGGTAACCCAGACTCAAAAGGGCATGCAAAAGGACTAATAACTGGATATTAGCCAAAAAAGTACAGAAAACCCATGATACAACCCATAAACCATAAGAAGTTTAACAAGAAGGAGGACCCAAGTGAGGATGTTTCAATCACACTTAGAAAGGGGAACAAAATAATCATGGGAGGCAGAGGGAAAGAGGGACCAGGGTGGGAGCGGAGGGGAAGAAGGAAAGGGGGCAGAATCAAATATGGGGAATGACAAGAGAGAAGCACAGAGGGCCAGGATAATGAATGAAAACATGCAACTGAGGAACATGGGGGCAGGGGAAAATTCTAGAAAGTCCCAGAGACCTGAGATGTGAGAGGCTCCCAGGACTCAATGACGATGACCTTAGAAGAAATACCCAACAGTGGAGAGATGGAACCTGAAGAGACCACCTTCAGTAAACAAATACAGCCCCAGTGGAGGGATGGGGGTCACTAACTTACCTCCAAAATTTGACACAACACTATTACTGATGCCATTTTGTGCTTGCAGAAAGGATAGCATGGCTGTGCTCTGAGAGGCTCTACCAGCAGCTGAATGAGACAGATGCAGATATTTACAGCCAACCATTGGACTGAGGTTGGAGATCGCTATGGAAGAGTTAGAAGAAGGATTGAAGGAGCTGAAGGGGATGGTAACCCCATAGGAAGACCAACAGTATCAATTAAGCGGACTCATGGAACCTCAGAGAGATTAAGCCACCAACCAAAGAGCATACATGGGCTAGTCCTAGATTCCCAGCATATACGTAGCAGAGGACTTCGTTGTCTGGCCTCAGTGGGAAAGGATGTGCCAAATCCTGTAGAGACTTGATGCCCCAGGGAACAGAGATGTGTGGGTATGGGAGAGAGTTGGGTGGTGTGGGGAGCACCCTCTCAGGGGCAAAGGGGCAGGGAGATGGGGTGAAGAACTCTTGGAAGGATCATCAGGAAATGTGACATTTGGAATGTAAATAAATAAAACAATTTTTAGAAAAATCAAATCTCAACAAATAAAGGCAAAATGAAATAAAAAGATAGATGAATGGATAGATAGATAGATAGATAGATAGATAGATAGATAGATAGATAGATAGATAGATATAAAGATGCTTCTTAGCTTAATAGCTTGACTTAAGATGACCAGGCTTCATTATGGTAAGAAATTAATGTGCATGAAGACAAACAGTACTTTAAATTTGGATATTTTCCTCAGTAGCAATACACCTTACTATGTTCTCTTTTCAGTGATTAGCCATTGAAGCAAGCTATAGGACCCGATCAGCCATGCCACCAGGAGGGTAAACCAACATTCTACAATGTACTGTGATATTAATCTTCCATGTCTAATTGGCTCAGTTTATTAGATGCACTTTCAACCTACAGTAGTTTTATAGAGACAACTTTCCCTCATGAGTTGAGGAACTTCTCTACAAATAAACTCAACAACTTAGTCTCCCTTCACTTGCATGTACGCTGGATTTGAGATCTATGTTCAAAGAGAAAGAGGGAAAGAGAAGAGTTTACAGTGGAGATAGCTGGTAGACAACTGAATGGTCAAAATTAGGATACGAGTGATACATTAATATCAAGCATCTTCTGACATCGGGAAATGAAAAAGTCACTTAAACCACAGTAGTATTGTCTCCTTTTCCCCAGTACACACATATGCCAAAGAAAAACACTAAACTGACTCAAATGCAAAGAAATTTTATATAATACTTGATATAGATGCTTCAAAATTACCAGTGTCAGATGCAACACAGAAAAAGAAATTGTTGGCAAGAAGAGATTACAGAAAGGCATACATTGTGGCACATATCTCTAATCTTAAAAATTGGAAGTCAGAGGCAGGAGGATCTTCAGCTTGAAGCCAACCCAAGAGTTATAGGAGTCTCTTTGCAACTACAAACATTTTGCTGCTTTTCTCAAAACCAAAGAAGGTGACTTTTTAAAAGGTATGCATGTGTAGATATTCAGGCATTCGACTTCCTGCACGACTGCCTATCTCCATGTAAGATTTCTATGTTGTTGGGTTTTCCCCCCTATGTCCCTAATACTGGTGAATCCTTCAAACATTCCCACAAGAAAGAAACAGATTTTACCTCCAACTTGCTAATGAGTAGAGTCCACCACAGCTACTTAGTAATCTAGAGTGAGTCTACAAGTCCCCTCTCAATATCACAACATGCCTGTCGTTCAACTAGAACCTACATTCACAGAATTATCCACAGGGCTTCTTGTCACCATGTGATGCCTTAGCTTAGACATTCTAAGTTCCTTTAAGTCTTCTCAGTAGATATTCTTCATAAGACATAGGCTCAATGACTTCAAGAATACCAAAATCGTATATATAAAATGGCATAGTACCTGTGTATATCATCTGTATTACACTCCTGCATACTCTAAATCTTTTGGATAACAGGCTGAATATCACTTCTCTGAAGTGCCTGAGACTATAGTGTTTTATACTTCAAGTTTTCACATTTTGGAATATTTGCTGAAACCTTACAAGTTGAACATTCCTAATACAAAATTCAAGATTTTCATAGCGCTTCTGTACATATTAGACATAATACAATGTAAATTCTGTATAACCAGTTGCTGTGATGTATTGATTGGGCATCTTACCAGAAAAACAAGCATGTGTATTTTCAGTATAAATACACCATCATAACCTTATGTACCTTTTGATCCAGTGCCTCTATGGATGTAGAACAGTGGATATGAAGTAGATCAAATGACCATCAAAATTAAAAAAAGACTAAGAAGAGTTCAAACAAACTGGATATATTTAGTCCAGTCTCATACAGGAAACCGCAGCTGCTGTGAACTCATTAGTATAATAGCCATATCTTGTCCAGATGACAGCATTTTACAACTTCTGGTTCTTATATTTTTTTCTGCCTCCTCTTCCTTGCCATTTCCCAAGTCTTGATGAGGAAAAGAAGTAATAGGATATATGATTTAGGGTTTATCATTCCGGTTATTTTTTTTCTCCACACTTTGACCAGTTATCCATCTCTGCATTGTGAAAAGATGTCTGATTTGGGGCTTAGCATTCAGTTTTTTATTCTCAATATTTTGACCACTTATCTGCATTGACCATTTTTACATTAACTACTACCCACTGCAGGGAAAAAGCTCCTCTTTTGAAGATGAGAGAAGCTCAAGTCTATGGGAAATTTGATAGCATGATCATTTACAAAAATAACAATATTAGGTTCTATCCTATATTCTATGCCCTCCATAGCCATGAGTCTTTGATCAGATCAGACCACAAATAAAGCAGTTGCAGTTCTTTCCTGGCAGGTTAGTACTGTAGCATAGAACATCCATAACTGGGCAAGACCACTTATGCATTTTTATCCTCCAACAGCCTGCATGGCACCATTAAAACCTTATGAAGACAGACCAGTTAAATCAATAGCAGATCTACGCTCTATCATAACCTGTTTTGCTATTGTAACTTCTTTTTCCATACTTTTATTGGTTATTTTATTTATTTACATTTCAAATGTTATCTCCTTCCCATTTTTCCTCCATAAACCCCTATCCCCTCCCCCAACCCCCTGCCTCAATGAGGGTGCTCCCCCACCCACCCACCCCTGCCTCAGCACCCTAGCACTCCCCTATGCTGGGTCATTGAGTCTCCACAGGACCAAGGGGCTCCCTCCCATTAATGCCATATAATGCATTCCTCTGCTACATATGCAGCTGGAGCCATGGGTCCCACATGTGTACTCTGTGGGTGGTGGTTTAATCCCTGGGGGCTTAGGGGTGTCTGGTTGGTTGATATTGTTGTTCTTCCTTTGGGGTTGCAAACCCTTTCAGCTCCTTCAGTCCTTGCCCTAACTTCCCCGCATTCAGTCCAATGTTTGGCTGCATGCATCTGCATCTGTATTGGTCAGGCTCTGACAAAGTCTCTCGGGGGACAGCTATACCAGGCTCCTGTCAGCAAGTTCTTCTTGGCATTAGCAGTAGTGTCTGTGTTTGGTGTCGGCAGATGAGGAACAGTAGAGGAGCCAGAGAGAATTAAATCAAATCCTTGCCGTGAAAAGGAAGAAAATACAAAGCAAAGGAAGTTGGACACTTTCTCATGACATGAATATCACAATCATAAACTCACAGAAGTTATGGTTTTCTGCATAAGAATAAGCCAATCAAAACTCTGGCATAGATGTGGGAGGTACTCTCCAGACCCCATTCTTTCCTGGGAGCTACTGGCAAATGATTGCCACTGGGCAAGAATCATTCCTTTTTCAGGGTATTTCACCTGGTAGGTTTCCCATGTTCCAGTAGAGGGTTCCACAATTATGCACACATTGGCATAACTAATTGCATATACTGAATTCTCAAAAGAAGTTGAAGTTGGTAGAGGGATATGTTGTTGGAGGAACATGTGGATAGTTGGAGGAGCAAATGGGGAAATATGGTCAAATCTCATGGCATATATGTACAAAATTCTCAAGAAAATGAATTTTTTTCTTTTTACAATAGGAGTCTCCTACCTATATATAAAATAGTTTCTATAAAGGACCTTTCTAACATTATTGAATACTCCAAAAGGAAAAGATAAGGAAACTCAGTTTTTAACATCTTCATTAGTTTTAACAAATAAGATTTGGTTTTTCCACATTAAGAGTCTTTTATTCTAACCCAGAAGAGCTAGGTAAACTAACACTTACAAGCATACTACATTCCAATACTATAGCTCATTTATAAGCACTTATACGAAAATCTGTCCATATTAAATTATTGAGCACAAAACTCCTAGTGGCCATACATAGCAGAAGCCCAGAATCACTTTCTACTGTGCAACACACAGCCACCACAAAACCAACACAATCTCATCAGAATCAGAGAGGGCAACAGAAACCAAGGAACAAAATACCCACCCAACAAAGGCAAAAACAGATATCAGCATCTAGAATAGCAATCATCCCCAACCCAGATGCCTAAATGGCAGCATAAAATTATAATTGATAACAGCCAGGAAAAAAAAAATGTTTCCACTAAAGCCCAGCAACTCTACCATCGCAAGCTGGAATATTCCAACATAGCTGAAAAACAAGAACAAAAGAATTTATGAATATCATAGAGGTCTTTAAAGTGAAAATGAAGATATCCATTCAAAAAAATCTATGACAACATAAACAGTGGAAGGAAATGAATAAAGCAGTTCAAGACCTGAAAGTAGAAATAGAATCAATAAAGAATTCTGGAATCAGGGAATTCTGGAAATGAAAGATTTTCAAACTTTAATTAAAAGATTAAGAACTTAAACAAAAATCTCAGAGGCAAGCCTCACCAACAGAATACAAGAAATAAAAGAAAGAAGAGATTGAAGACAAGATATAATAAATTAATATAGAAATGGTGGACAAAGAAATGGATAAAGGAAATGTTAGAATGATCTTTGCCCTGTCCAGTCATCATCGGAGAGGCTACCACTGGCAGCAGTGCAGAGTCAGACCAACAGAAATTATACAAAAAGAAAGTTTAAGTTGGAAGTCTCCATTGGGTTCCTCTCCTCAGTGCATAAAGAACACAGTGGTAGAGGAGTAGGAAAGATTGTAGGAGTCGTTGATAATGGAGAACACCAAGAAGAACATGACCCACTGAATCAACTAAGTAGGACTCAAGTGGGCTCACAGAAGCAGCAAGTACAGGGCCAGCAAAAGTCTGTACCAGCTCTGCATAAATGTTATGGCTGTTATCTTGGTATTTTTTGTGGGACTAACAATAGGAGTGGGTGATTGTCTAGCCACTGCTTGGCCAACCATCATCAAGCCACCAAACAAGGAACATCTAGGCCTGCTACACCAAGAACACTCAGTCAAAGGTTGCCCACAGGCAGTCTGCTGCATGGCAAACATCCAGATTAGGCTCAGCGTCCAAATACCTATTACAAAAGAATATTCAGGAACAACCAGATGGCTAAAGGCCAGCGTAAGAACACAAACAAGAACTAGGGCAACAGGGTACCTTCAGAGCAAAGTTATCCCACTACAGCAAGCCCTAGTTGTGCTAAAACGACCAAAGCACAAGAATATGGCTTTAAGTCCAACCTATAAAGATAATAGATGTCTTTAAAGAAGAAATTAATAGTTCCCTCAAAGAAATACAGGAAAATCCAATGAAACAGGTTGAGGCCTTTAAAGAGGAAACTGATAAAGAAATATAGGAAAATACAATTAAATAAGTGAAGGAAATAAAATTGTTCAAGACCTTAGAGTGGAAATAGAATCAATAAAAAAAACACAATCTGGGAAGATCCTGGAGATGGAAAGCCTAGGGAAGAGAATAAACAGACACAAGCATCACCAACAGAAGACAAAAGATTAAAGAGAGTATGTATAAGCGTCTCCAAAAATTCTTCCAGGGAATTTCTACACCTGATAAACAACTTCAGCAAAGTTATAAAATTAGCTCAAAGAAATCAGTAGCCTTCCTTTATACAAGTGATAAACTGGCTGAGAAAGGAAATAGGGAAACAACACCCTTCACAATAGTCACAAATAATACCCCGGGGTAACTCTAACCAAACAAGTGAAAGCTCTATATGACAAGAACTTCAAGCCTGTCAAGAAAGAAATTGAAGAAGACCTCAGAAAATGGAGAGATCTCCCATGCTCATGGATTGATAGAATTAACATAGTAAAAATGGCTATCCTACCAAAAGCAATCTACAGATTCAATGCAATAACTATCAAATTCCAACACAATTCAAAGATATGGAAAGAGAAATTCTCAGTTTCGTATGGAAAAACAAAACCCAAGATTAAGAAAGCAATTCTCTTTCTTAAAAGATTTATTTTTTTATTTGTATGAGTACACTATAGCTGTCTTCAGACACACACCAGAAGAGTGCATTGGATGCCATTACGGATGGTTGTGAGCCACCATGTGGTTGCTGGGAATTGAACTCAGGACCTCTGGAAGAGAAGTCAGTGCTCTTAACCACTGAGCCATCTCTCCAGCTCAGAGAAAATAAATCTTAACAATAAAAGAACTTCTGAAGGAAATCACCATTCCTGACCTCAAGCTGTACTACAGAGCAATAGTAATAAACCCATGTGGTAGTGGTCCAGAGACAAACACGTTGATCAATGGCATAGAATTGAAGACCCAAAAAAAAAAAACCCATACACTAATGGACACTTGATCTTTGACAAAAAACCCAAAAATATACAGTGGACAAAAGAAAGCATTTTTAATAAGTGCTACTGGTCTAACTGGCAGTCTATATGTAGAAAAATGAAATTAGATCCATATTTGTCACCTTGCACAAAGCTCAAGTCCAAGTGGATCAAGG
>CM052702.1:7196564-7227524 GCA_028551405.1 Uromys caudimaculatus
AAGTGGCCTTGGTTTCTGTTCCTTAGGTTCTTGCCCTTGCCTTTTGCCATCTTGTTAACTCTGATGTTAACTGATCTTACTCTTTCTGGCTATGGCTTGTCCCTCCTGCAGGCCTGTGTATCAATACTCCTTGAAGACCAGCTCTCTCTGAGAGGTGTTTGGGTTTTGAGTGCTGTGGCACAGGGTCAGCTCTGGGGTGCAGAGAGAAACCAGAAGGATCTTGTCCCGATCTGTCCCTTGGTTCCTAGTCCTGATGGCTCTGCAAGGGTCTCTCTTGATCCAGTGATTTTGAACAGAAGTGGTGGTTTTGCCTATGCTCTATGCTCGAAGGTGTGTCAGCACTCCTGGGATACCAGCTCTCTCCTGGAGCCCTGTGGCCCAGGCTGGGTATCCAGGTCCCGGTGAGCAGTGGTGCTTTTCTTATCCCCACTCACGGCTTTTCCACCCTCCTGGGAGGGTGACTTTCTCTTAGCACTGTTTGTCTATGTAACCCTGGTTGCCCAGGCATAGGTCTCCTGCTGCAGATAGAAACATGAAGGTTCCCATCCCTTACTTTTCCTCCTCAGTCTCTGTGTCCTGAGGGCCTGGGAGAGTAATTTTCTCACGGTGCTGCTTGGCTGTGGGACCCTAGTGGCCCAGGCAGTGGTCTCCTGCCACAGATGGGAACCAGAGGGTTCCTATGTCTGCCTACCTCAGTCCCTGTGTCCCGCAGGTTCGGGGCGGTTTCTGGTGAGGAGTGGAGCTTGTCTTGGCCCCACTAACATGGAGCTTTTCTGCTTTGACCTGTCCTTAAGGGTCACGCTGGAAGCTATGATTTATGTGTGGTATGCGAGTCACTTAGAATAAATGTGAGCATGAAGTTACAGGGTTTCTGAAGAATCTGGCCTCTCACTTCCTCAGGGTCACCCTCAGCACTGGCTAGGAAGAATCTCCACCAATGTGGAGAAGTACGGATGGGGACCATTGTTCAAATTCTGAGCTTTGGGGAAAGAAGGGAAGATAATCAACAGGAGTGATTTAAACTAGTTTTGCCTATAACATTGTATCCCTATGTCTTAAGAACTACTGTATGAAATCTAAATGAAAATGTGAGAAGCATCTGAATGTATGACGTCACTCAGATGTGTTGTGCCTCCATTTTGTAACCTTTATAGAGCAAACACTTCTGAAAGCCTTCAGATGCCCATAGGACCTTGAGTGCTTTGATTGATTCTAAGGTACATTTTTGTATGAGGTACTATAGGAATGACTAGAAAGCATGGAGTGAATAGCTTAGCCTTCTCTAATATATTTAAGTGGCAACTGTTTTACAAGTTAGGGAGACATCGAATCCCACTTGCTTTATGGTCAAGGGCAACCATACCGGGATTCAGAGGCATGTCAGAGTCAGCAACTTCCTAACCAGAGCAGGAAACTGAGTGTGATTGCGAACATGTGAGCATTCAACTCAGTGAGTTGTTTCGTTGGAGCGTTAGTAATGCTGGAAATCAGGTGACAACTGCCATTAATTAGTTCTTCCTACTTTTATTTTCTTTTATGTGCAACTATAAAGGTGCTGGGCATACAAATGATCATTGTTTCGTAGTACGGAAAAACAGATGCCAAAATCTCTTGTCAAGGCTGAAACTCGTTTTTGTTAGATTGAGAGAATGATCACTGTTGAATATCTTCGTTCGTAAGTGTCTCCCCTCACGTGGATTCAGCTGAGGTAAACCACAATGAAGAGCAAACCGAGGCTGAGCATGATTTCGTTTGTATTAATGTGTACAAGCCATGCCTTAGACACTAAGGGCACTGGATGTATGTGTGGGAACCTTGCAAGGAAAAGTAGAGATGGTTCAAGCAGATGAGACCTTCTTAGTATTTTGTGTTTGTTACACATTTTCAAGCGGCAAACGGTGACACTCCAGTGAACACTGAGCTTTCCTTTGAAAATTAATTCTTGAAAATCTTGAAAACAGAGGACAAGCTTTTTTTTTTTTTTTTTTTTTTTTTTTTTTTTTTTTTTTTTAAACCAAAGCTACATTCATCATCATCAGCTGAACTCAGTTACCGTGCAGATGGTGTAAAAATAGAGAGCTCTAAATTGAAATGTTTAAAAGGTAAAAACAGCAAAAACCAAGCGATAAACAGCTTACTTTTTCAGAGGTGGTGTGTGAGTATGCCCATTTTTAATGAAGAAAATGAAGTCTGCTTGTTGGGGTCTTTTAGGCAGCCTGCAGATACTCTGAGCCGCCTTTCACTGTTCCTCAACCTGCTGCCAGGTGGCGCTGTGGGGCAGTGGGTCCCGTGCTGTGTAAGGCATACAATGTGGACTTTTCAACCTGACATTTTATTGTGTTTCTGACCCAGTAACTGATTCTTCTGGAAGAGTAAACCTCAACTCAGTTTTCCGAATCTCCGGATCTTCTTTCCTAAATTGTAGTTAAATGGGGTTAATCTCCTTTGGTCAGAAGTTTCTGTCCTGGCAAACACATCTTAAGAAAGACTCAGTGTTTCCCGGTACATTGTTGCCTTTCATTATAACTGGTGGTTATGTTCTTAAAAAATATTCTGGCTTGAGTATAAAGTAACATAAAATTAAAACCTTTTGCCAGTAGATAATTTTTTATTTTACTTAGGAAGAGTCAGTCCAGAAGAATTTAAAGGCAGTGGATAGATAAAATATACTTAACGTGTGATATTGACTTAGGCATAGCAGTTTTTCTCTTTTAGGAAAATCTATGTAACATTTTTCTTCCATGATTCGATTTTTGTCTGTCCCCCGCCCTCAATATAGTAATAGTCATTCTTAAAGTGATCAACTTTCTTGTGCTTTTTAAACCCTGATTATATAATTTGCTGTTTTCCTTGTTACTTGAACAATCCTTCACAAAACGAAAATGGCTGACAATCACACTAATACTGACCTGGCTTCCTTATATTGCCATGATAAATTTTGATTATTACATTTGATAATTATTGTTAAATGTGGCTTCTCTCCCTGGAAGCTTCCTCTATAAACCATGGTCTTCTTAAGCTCATAATCAAGACTCAGGCATAACTTCCCCTTCCCTATTAACCACTGTAGGAATCTAATCTGACTTCCAAGTTACTCATGGATTACTCTTCATAAGGAAGGTTCCTAGCTCAACACAGGTGATATATATCAAATACCAAATTATCACAAATATTTGCTTTCTATTGCCATTGCAAATGTAAATCCTCCACAATGTGTTTATGAATTTTTGATTATGAAACACTTATAAGAAATATGTCAATGTTATTGCTTGGGAGTTTTAAATGATAGTATTTCAAAGAAGCTAGCAGTTTGGCAATCTAAACGAAATGGAGCCCTTTTTATACAGTTGCCAGTCTTCTTACATCTTCCTGTTAGAACCATGTAGGCCCTACAGTGGTTAACAGGACAGCTGGATTTATGGATGTGTCTTGGTTACAATGCAGCTTAATAACATCCCTGGTTTATAGAGGAAACTGCCAGGGAGAGGGGTCACGTTTAGCAATAATTATTAAATTTTCTATGCAAAATGTATCTGGTCAATATAAGGAAATCAGATCAGTATGTGTGCGAGATTATGAACTGTTGTTTCACGGGGTTTGTAAAGGGCAATCTCCGTATTGAATGTCAATCAATTTGGACACTTTTAAAGGAGTTACTGAATATTCATGGTAACATGACACACATGAAATCAAGAACGTCTTGATAAGAGCTGTGATTGCCCAAAGTTTATAGCTTCTGGCTTGGAAAAGGCTTAATTCAACAGTGCTCATGGATGCTTTCTTCAGAACTGCTGATTGCAGAGGGAGAATTTGAAACCAGGCCCTTTAGAAATCAAAATCTAGGCCTTTCCCCCCTTTCACTGTAAATTAGACTGTGCTCTTCTGAATGGAACGGATGTGTTTGCTCACGACACTTTCCAGGATTCATCATCATCACTATTAAGACTGATGTTTTTGAGACAGAGTTTTGATGTGTAGCCCTGGCTACAACTTGCTTTGTAGACCAGGCTGGCATCCAGCTCGGAGGTCACCTACCTCTGCTTCCTGAGTGCTAGAATTAAAGGTGTGAGCCATCACTGCCTGGCTTGGGACTCAGTATATTCAGGAGTGTGAGGCTGAGGTGATGCTGAGGCTTTGCTAATAGAAACTACTGTTAATTTCTCCTAAATTGCTTGTATTTGCATCGAAACTCAGAAAAAGGAAACCGATAATGTAAACTGCTGAGAGAGGGAACAGGAATCGAGCAGGTAAATGCACTATTTTTGTTGTTATTGTTAGCAAGTGCTGTACCACTTAATTTCATCCCCAAGATCCAAACAAACCTCTTAAATCACACGTGAGTGGGAATTCGGTGGGATTTCAGAGTCCTTCACATAACCGCAGACAGCAACATGTTTCTGATTCTAAATTATAAATTTGACTGGGCAAAAATACATGCTAGCAGGTTTTTAGAATTTTGGAAAATGTCCAAGTTCAGTTTGAAAGAAGATCCATGAGAATATGATGAAGGTATGAAGGAATTCATCATGGCAGAATACTTATTGCTACAAAATGACCACAGACATTTAATGAAAGCAGTGTTAGGTTAGAAAACAATTCATTACAGTGGGAAGAAGGCAGAAATAATAGCATCTCATGAGAGGAGCATGGACCACGGAGCTGAAAACACCTTCTTGAGAGTATTCAGAGAGCACAAACAGGAATGAGTGAACTCACTAGGCTGCTCTGGTCCCTGTGAATCCCTTTAAGCACTTCCCCTACTCCCCTACTTAGGAGCCACCATAATGGACTGCCGACTGGTTCCACATTATTGCCTGACTCACCTCATTATTGAAGCATAACCCTATGTGCTCCACAGAGCTTGAAACTGGAACTTGACTGAAATGATTTTCTAAGTTCATTTCATAATCAGTGATGCAATGCTTTGTGTTCATATGCACAAATAGGAAAGGTCTTGGTGATTCCACATGTAACCAGTCCTACATGCCATTAAAATTATGCAATTTATTTATTTTTTTTTTGCGAAATATAAAAAAATGACCAGAATGATATAGAAGCCCCAAAGTGCAGATTTTCTTTTTATTGTACTGCTTTTGTCTTGGGTCTTATATGGCACCCAATTTAGGGCAAAGACAAAATGAAAGTGTTTCTTGAATATGCATCACAGGTTCCAAAAATGAAAAGAAATTGGATTTGGATAGCACTTACTAAATAGACAGATATGATACATGGTAAGAAGGTACACTGTCTGCCCTGTGATAGATTAAACTACTTTGTAGGAAAATTACTGTGAGCTAGTCACCACCACCACCGTGGCTAAATCTTTAATAAAATTCTCTTCCATATTCAGGAGTGAGGTATGAAGTACACAATAAGCAAAGTGAAGTGGAGTGCCATTTATCAAACTCCAGCCAGGTCTGTAATCCACTGTATCCTTTCTTTGTACTCTATTTGTCTTTATTGTTACAGGGAGGGATATTTACCCAGAGCAATGGGCATGGAGACTTGATAAACCTCCTCTTTCTCCTCTTCCCCCTGTCTTATTCCTGTTGTCAGTCGTAGTGTAATTTGTTTCATTTTAGGTGGGTCTTTCATTACTTAGCATTCCTTACTGTCTTCCTCTCCTCTGCCTTACTTTAAAATAAGCTCTTGTGCTTCAGGAAATGACACCACGATGTGGGATGCAGTGGGAATGCTAACATCTACCATGGAGGACTGCCCAGGATGTATTTGGTAAGGACTTAGAACGCCTCTTGACAAGATAATGTTGCAAAATGTTGTACCTAGCCCCTGGGTGGCAGTGTACAGCAAGTCCTGATGCCAACAAAAGAGTTTTCAGGGTTAAGGCATATGTGCATTGTGTATGATTTATGTGTGTGCACATGTACTCATGTACACATGCATAATGTTTGTGCAGTATGCATATAATAAATGTGTGCACCTGATATGTGTACGTGTATATATCAATGACATATAGTAGATGCATATGTATACATAGTATATGTTATGTATTTTGTATATACACTACTTAGTTTCATAGTTGCTTCCAAACTAAAGGGATTAATGAAAACCCTCTGGAGTGTTACTCTCTAATTTATCCCAGGTTTCTCACTATAATGACATTTACAAAAGTAGCTAGTGCTTTAAACTCTTACACTAAAAGGTTCTTGCTACACCAGCTAAGTAACCACTAAGTTGTCACTGAAGCCATAAAAACATGTGGACAGATTCAGTAGAAGGGTCTAAAGTAGTGGAAATGGGGTTGGAGGTGTTTTGTGCCCTTCACTCAGGACACTACCAGATTAGGTAGTAACCTTGGGGCTGAATTATTTTTAGTACCATTCCAACCCCTTTTTATTGTGTGAATGGCAATTTTATGACAAAGCACTCAGAGTCCCTTTGTACTTCAGTAAAAGAGAGCAATCATGGAGATCTATAAGGCAACAATGCTAATGATAACTACGTTGATAAATACAGATGATATGGAAATGAATGCTCTTCAGCAGACTGGCAGTCTCTCCCCAGTCTTGAACAGAGGTAGGCATGAGTCTTGTGGGAGAGGTGTTCTTGTTATTTGGTACGGATTATGTTCTCTATGTTTTTCTTGATCACTGTTTCTTCTTTTTAGTGGTCATGATAGCATTACTAACATAAACACTCCGTTCAGATTCACTGTTATAATTTTGTCACATTAGAATTCAATTAACTGACTTTTGAACATGATAGTCTACTAAAATATAAGTTCCTAAATATTTGTGAAGGTTTATTCTCATCTAGCACTGGATCAATTCTGTCTTTTAAGAACCTACAGTTCATGGAAATTTATTTATTCATTTTTTTTTGTGAAGAAAGTGATGAAAAGGGATAGATAATGTCTATTAAAATTCATTATTCAAGAAGTGGGTGTTTTGCTGCTTGGTGACAGTAGTTTACATATACATTATCATTTCTTGAATTTTATTTACAAAGTTCCACCCACAATGTAAAATACAATTTTCCTGTACGGTATGATTTCTTTAAAAATTAAGAACCCTATGACGTTGAGTATTGTTCTTTCAAGGTCTATAAAGAATTGTATTGGAATTTGGATGGGAATTGTGTTCAGTCTGTAGATTACTTTTGATAAGATGGTCATTTTTACTATGTTAATCCTTCTGATCCATGAGTATGGGAGATCTTTCCATCTTCTGATATCTTCTTCAAATTTTTTCTTCTGCGGAGAAAGGGAAAGAAGGGGTGGAGGGATGGGAGATGAGAGGGAGGGACTGGGAGAAGAGGAGGGAAGGGAAGTGGCTATCTAGATATAAAGTAAATAAATTAATTAATTAAACATATGGGGAACAATTTTGTAGCATTAGTATATTGGGTATTACATAATAACAAGATTGCCACTATGCAGTTGTATCTGTATACAGGAAACTAAAATTATAAAATATAGGTTAAAGAAGTATCTTTTCTTCACAAGGGATTTCCAAGGTCTCCTAAAATAATCTATACAATGCCTAATTCTATATTTTGTCTTTCCTTATCCTTCTTCTTCTTTAGCAAAGTATCATGAAATTAAAGAAAAATTAATTTATTTATGTTCTGCCTTGTTTTCAAAAGAAGTTAAAGTAACTTTAAAAAGACATAAAATAAATTTAAAACTAAGTAAGGGTAATGTTGTGCAAGCAAGCCAGAGACTGAGGAAATGGTGGACCCTGAAGCAAAACTAGAAGCCTAAATGCCCTTGGAGAAGCCATGTATGGTAGTAAGAGGAGAGTTTCAGGTCTAGTCCTCTCTACTCTAGCAGTTAAAACAAAGAGGAAAACAATTCTAAGAGACATTGTAACAACAGCCAGCTTCCTCAGGAGAGATGGTAACTAGTTTTGGTACCTAGACTTACTGGAAACTTATTATAGTGTCAGGCAGGTTTCTGAATAGAAAAGAAACATTATTCTTTATGTAATATATGATACACACAGCCATTACTATAATAAAAAAGAGTTACAGATTATGTAACATCTTGCTAAATAAAATACCTGTGAAAGCAAGTTGTTGGATATTCCCATGTTTTGCATTGTATGCTGTGTGTCTAGTGCCACAATAGGTATGGCTGCCCCTGGCCCCAGAAAACTTACTGTCTTACTTTGAAAATCAGCATTGATAAGTGAGTAGCATTAATGGTGGAACATCTTGAAAGTAGGTAACTGGAGACTCCCGTAATATCTGCAGACCAACCTAATTCATGGGTAGATGTCACAATGAGTAATTAAGTCTCATGTCTTTATAACATGTCCTTCAGACAGATGGTGATATTTCCAGAGACACAGCTTTTAATTTCTATTGTGTTATGGTGAGTTCAGGATCGTGCTTCCTGTCCGGCTTGGAAAGGGAGCTGTTTTCTCTGTTGCATTTAAGAGGAAAATCACATGCCACAGTTCAACTGGTTTGACGTTAGAAAGACAAAATGGAGTTTTGTATCGATTACTCTTCTATTTATCTACATGAAGGATTTTGCCTGTTTAATCTGTCAATTATAAATTTCTTATCTTCTGCAATGCATATTTTCTTGAAGCTTTATTTTTGAATTATAACTCTCATATGAATCTGTCACGTTTAGATTTTTTATTATATTTTATCAATAGTAACTGTTAAAAGCATTTTTCAGAAGTTGTTTAGAAGGTAGGGAAATGTTTACATCCTATTGGGAAAATAGTATTTTATGATATCAAGGAATTTATTAAAAACGATAATTGCTCCTGTTAGAGCTATTTGTCTAAATTTTATTAATTAATATTGAGCATGATTTCACTTTAAAATATGGAGACACAACATTTCAGGCAAGCTATCTTTTTGGCTCTCTATCTGTCATGAAGAGCTTGATTCTGCCATCAAGTTATTTTCTTCATAGAAATTATCTCTTCAAACAGTTTGTGTTTCTCCTTTTGCAACCATTTTTGAAAACAGTGAGGAAAGGGAGGATTGTACAAGGGTTATGAATCTTGGATTAATAAGACAAAAACCTTTCCAGAAAATACCAGACTCCTGATATGCTAGAAAGGATATCTTATTCTTAGTAGATATTTTAGATGGCCATGCTACTTAAATGATGTCAATGGCTGTTTGATGTGATTTTATTTCCTAGCATGTGAGAGATCTGTCAACTCTTAAGAAAAGTAACTGCCAACTCTACTACATACACTCTTTATTCTTTGAGTATGTCATACTCTTTGTTTTGGTTGGCTCTTTCTAGATCTACCCTCATTTTACTTTCCTAACTTAGTGTTCTAATTTTAAAAAGAGTCTATCAAATTGAATTTGTGCTATTCATATACTTTTTCCTCCTTCTTTTCTTTTTCTTTCTTTTTTACATATTTACTTTACATCCTGCTCACAGCCCCATCCCAGTCACCTCCTCCCACAATCTCCCCCCCCCCATCTTCCCTCCCTTTCTCCTCTGAGTGGATGGACACTCACTGGGTATCACCCCAACCCTGGCACATCAAGTCTGCAAGGCTAATCACATCCTCTCCCACTCGGACCAGACAAGGCAGCCCAGTTAGAAGAACATATCCCACCTGCAGGCACCAGCTTTTGGGATAGCCTCTGCTACACCTGTTCAGGACCCACATGAAGACCAAGCAGCACATCGCTATTGGTCTTTACCTTAAAGCCTTGACGCAGTGTCTCTCACTGAACCAGAAGCCTGCTCTTTTGGTTAGGCTGGTTGGCCAGAAAAATCTCTGTATTTGTCTGTCTCTGCTTTCCAGTGTGGGTGGTACAGTCCCAGGTTCTCACGTGTGGTGGGGATATGGATTTGGGTCTTCAGGTGTTCTGAGCAAGCACTGTTACCCACTAAGTGATCTCCACAGCATATGAGACCTGTTTTGAAAATTCTTTTATTTAAAAAATGTGAGGACTATGAGGAATTACTCATACATGATATAAGAAATATGAGTAAAATAAGAATTAAATCTATGAAGCATTGAGCGTACGACTTCAATAACCCATGACAACATAAAGATTAACATTTCTTTTAAAAAATTACAGGCAAAATAAAATAAGAAAAAAAGCATTTTAAGGTATATAAATTTAAATGTAATGACGATGATGTGATAAACATCTCTGGTTACTCCACATGTAGAAAGGTAATCTGAAAGGAAAAGAATGTTTTCAGAGGTCAGGGTCAAGATTATTTTATAGAACTCAGAATGGGAGAGAACCACCAACCAGGAACTTATTTGGCCCGTTTGCTTGTCATTTTGTAGTCAGGCAGAAGCCCAATATGGTCTCTGTCCTTGGGGAGCACTAGACCAGTAATGCCATTTCTAAGACCAGGTCACTTGGTAGAGCTAAAATTGCCTGGGTAGCCATTCTCTAGTTATGGAGGGAGGGAAACAGCGGTGGGTTCCATGCTGCACTCCACTTGTCTTGGGAAGTCAGAAGTTGACTAGCCTTGTGTGGAAAAATCAATAAAGCATTTATAACCCTTCATGAAAGAAAAGATTTCTGAAAGGGGAATAGGTCGGTTACATGGAGGGACGACCCTGTGTGAAGGAGAGAAGGGTTAGGATGAGCGAATTAAGCCATGGTGACTACAGGGAACACATGCCAGTATTTTTGATTTATGTTAGCATTCATGTAGTGAATGTCATCTGGAGAATAGTGATGCTTTTCAAATCCCGTTGTTGAAGATCTGCACACACAGTAGTGGTGTGGAGTTGCTGAAGTACACTGTACTGAAGGACTCATCTGTGTGTAGGTGATGAGGTTTTTGTTTCCTAAGGGAGAGATGCTGGTTCTAGTTTGCACAGATTGAGTAGATGATATTTTGGCTTAAACATCTGGCTCACAAAAGATGGCTAGGTACTTTTTCTCTGTAAATTTCTGTACAGGCAAGGTTGTAGTTGTCTCTCTTTTAGAATGGGATGTGAGAGTTTTAGCAAGAGGAAACTGCCCTTTGCTTCTCCTCCCAAGACCACAGCATCATGACTCCTGTAGGGGGAACTTGTAGTTGTTGCTCAGTTTGCAAAAACCCCCATGCTGCCAAAGCTACAATAGAGGTACCTTTAACAGACAAGCTTGTTTTCAAATTGCCAAACTACTAAATCAAGTAGCCCCCCTTTCTTTTTTTTTCTTTTTTTATTTTTGATTATTTACATTTCCACTGTCTCCTTTTTGGAAACCCCGTATCCCTTCCCCCTCCCCGCCTCTATGAGGGAATTCCACCTCCCACCCACCTGCCCACCCATCCCCATATTCCTACCTTGACATTCCCCTTTACTGGGGCCTCTGACACCCTCAGGCCCAAGGGCCTCTCCTTTCTCCCTGATGGCCAACAAGGCCCTCCTCTGCCACATATGTGGTCCGAACCACTTCATCGAGGTTATTAAGGATGAGTTTAGTTTTCATGGATGTTTTCAATTATTAAATATATGACATAATTCATTTACTTTAATTTTAGCTAAAATTTGCTTAATATTTTAACTGATTTACCTTTTAATTTGTGCACTCTGAAATTTAAGGAATATCATTTCCAATGAAATAAATGATTCATCAGACATGTGGGCATTTTGTGAAAGGACATCTTTCTATTGATTAGTGTCAAAGTTTTAGGAACTAAGTATCTCTTCTCAAAGAACAAAAAGGGTGGTCTGATCATTATGGAAGTGTGGGCCTTTAGTCTTGATCTGCCTGTATACCCCTCAAATCTTTATTGTTGTGTCCTATGTGATTTCTACTGCCAAAGCTGCTTTGTAGGTCAAAGACTTAAATATCAAAGGACTCTAATCCAATCTGATGTAGACAGACACCACTTAAAGTCTAAATAATTCCCAATCCAAGAAGTTGCTTTCTGATTTATTTTCTTTTCCAGTCACTGTGAATCGTGACTCCTGCTCTCTTCCCAAGATAGGCGTCCCTTTTATTCATTTTCTTAATAACCTTAAAAAATACGCTTATACTGCTTCACTTGATTTAGTAGTCTGGCAATTTGAAAATGAACTTGTCTGTTAAAGGTACCTCTACTGCAGCTTTGTTAGTGGACTGGCTGGTTTTGTGTGTCAACTTGACACAAGTTGGAGTTATGACAGAGAAAGGAGCATCAGTTGAAGAAATGCCTCCATGAGATCCAGGTATAGGGCATTTTCTCAATTAGTGATAAAGGGTGGGAGGGTCCCTTGTAAGTGTTGCCATCCCTTGGCTGATCGTCCTGGGTTCTATAAGAAAGCAAGTTGAACAAGCGAGAGGACGCAATCCAGTAAGCAGCACCCCTCCATGGCCTCTCCATCAGCTTCTGCCTCCAACTTCCTGCCCTGTGTGAGTTCCAGTCCATATCACCCTCTTATATCACAGGATAATCTTCCCATATCTCATCATATTTTATCATTTTATCAAAATGTAAAATTTGAAATTAGAAGTGTCAAGCTCTCTTCTGAGTCTCAGGAGCGAACTATTTATATAATAGATACTTGGATTATGCCTTATGGAAATTTGAAATGGCATTTAATTGATATCTGCAAAAAATTTGGAGGAAGGGGAGTGACTCTCATTGTCTCTAGTTGTGAGGAAAGTGACTCTATATTATAGAATCAATCTGTGGACTTTTTTTTAAAACAATGGTTTTTTTGGGGGGGACAAATTTACATGTATACAGCGAGTTTCGATCAGGCATGCTCCCATTGCTTTTCTCTCCCCTCTCCTTTTGAACCCTTTCTTGTTCCAGCCTGACCTCCTACTTCTATCATCTCCCTCACTCTCTCCTTTCCCTCTCCCCAACCTTTATCCTCTCTTTCTCTCTTCGTGATCCACTGAGCTTAATAAGGGTTGCTGGCACGAGGATGGATAAAGGACTTTTTCCAGAGCCTGAACAACTCAATAGTGGCTATTCCACTGCAGAGAATTGCCCCCACTAAACCATCATATCTTACAGGAGGGGGTGACACCTCATAAGCTCCTCTGAACTCCTGATGAGATGCTGATAGAAGGGTTTGTGCAGGTCTTGCCTGTCGCGGTATCTATGGCTGCTGCGGATTTATACTTGGAATGGCCATGGCAAATCCAAAAGGCAGGGGTTCAGAGTACCTTTCTTCCTTCCACCCATTCTTTAATGTTTCTTGGCTTTGCAGGGTTTCTATAGATGTCCCACTTAAGACTGAACTCTCGAGAGTCACTTATTCTCAGCATTTTATGTAGTTATGGGTCTCTGCATTAAATGTCACTCACTGAAAAAAAAAAAAAGAAATTTCTCTGGGGATGAAAGCAGCAACTAGTTCATGGCTATAGTGTAAATAGGAAGCCACAGGTCTGGGGGGGAATCTACTACAGTTGTTTTGTTAAATAGACATGTTAACAGCCAAGCTGTTATCTGCACACATTGAAAAACAGAGAAAAATTGGCCTCTCTACCACTGAGTTTAAGTATTTCCTTTTGGCCAGATGTTAAATTAATCAACATGAGAAAATATTGAGAACTAACAGCAAGGCCTGAAAATGTAGCTCCGCTAGTAGTAGATAGAGAGCAGGCCTAAGAGGAATGCAGCCCAGGGCTTCGTCCCCAGTTCCACAAACAAAACGAAAGGGAAGTGAGAGAAACAAAATACAGAAACAGGCCTGGTAGAGCATCACTGTCATCCCAGTACTTTGGAAGTGGGACAGAGAGATCAGAACTCAAGGTCCTTGTTTGCCATAAGATAAATTTAAGGCTAGGCAGCACTTCTTAAGACTCCAGAATATATATATACATATATATATATATATGTATATATATATATATATATATATATATATATGTGTGTGTGTGTGTGTGTGTGTGTGTGTATACACACACATATATACATATACATATATGTGTATATATATGTATATGTATATGTATGTGTATATATATATAAAACAATTGAGAGATGGGTGATAACATTGATCTATAATTGTAGCTTTTCCAACATCAGTGGCTTGTAGTATGATTACTGTTTATTGTCACAATCATGGACTCTGCGTAGTTTGAAATGGTAATGCTATAAACTCTTACACCTCAAGCCCACGCAGCCCTATTTCAAACAAAGCCTTGGGGGTATTTCTTGAGCTTCCTGCAAGGCCTTTGAAGGAATCTGGATTAAGAAATTTTAAGACTTCTTAAATACTGCAACTAGTTGCAATTCTTATTATAAAATGTTATGATTTTTTATTTGAAGAAAATTTCTTTCTATATGACTTAGATCTATTAATACTTTAGATTAGCTTTTAAAAATTTATTAGTGTCATTACAAGAGATGTCACACAGCTGGTCAACATCATCTGTATCCTACTGCTAGAGAGATACCTTTTCAAAAAATCAACTAAAATATGTAGATATTATGTTGTTTTGATTGTATATTTAGTCTTGATAAGCTTCTAAAGCCTTTGCTGTGATTTAAACCCCTTGAATTTCAGGGTATGGAAAAGAGTTTCTTTGGACCAAGTGCAACATGTTAAAATAGCAATTACTCTCGTCATTGCAAATAGCTGAAGCTTCCTGGATTTCTGATGCTCTTATTCTGGGCTTGATTTGCAATATGTTTTGATTGCCTTCCCTAAATTCTTTTTCATTTTATGCAGTTACATATATATTTTTAAACCACATTTTTCGTCGAAATTCATCACAAAAAAGTTTTATAAAAAGGAAGTCCATAGAATGGAAAGACAAGAAAGAAATATTCTCCAGTCTCTTAAGATGCTATCTGTATCTTCTGAAGAGCTTCAAAATGTCCCAAAGGAACGTTTTCTTCATTATTTTATAATTAATATGTTAATAAAGCATCCTTGTAGCCCTTTTGCAAATACAAACCAATTACAGCTAAAAGGGCTTTGCTTTGGGGGCTGGAAAGATAGCTCAGTGGGTAAGGCAACTTGCTGCACAAGTGTGAGACCAGAGTTCAGGTCTCCGGATTCAGGAGTATGTCTGAGCACATGCCTGCAATTCCAGCGCTGTGCAAAGCAGAGACAAGAGAGTCACGGGGCAGGAGGGCTTGGCGACTGCCACCTAGCTTGTTTCAGTGACAGATTCCCTCTCAAGAGAATAAGAAAAAGTGATAGAGAAGGATGCCCATGTCCTCTTCAGACCTTCACGTATGCACAAGCATGTGTAGCCTTCATGCATACATATACAGCACACATTACATCTAGACATACACATGCACACACACACATGCACACATATAGAGAGATAACACAAAGTTTTCATCATGAAAAGAACAGGATACTCTTTTATTCTCTAAATAGGACTGCCTTGTGTTTCTTTGCTATGCTTGCTGCTGAGCTACTGATAGTTTAAAGTATAATACATGATGTAAAATTGTTCTCAGTGGTTATTATTATTTAAAATCTTTGGAGGTTAGACAGGATACATAGCCCTTATTAAAGGTTCTAGGTTTCTCAGCTATGTTGTAACCTAATCATGACCTTATGTATTGATTGCATATTCTCAGCTACAATTCTCTTTCTCTAAATACAGTATATTTTTAAATTCAAGGAGACTTTTACATTGGCTTTAATCAATATAGCAAAAATAGGAATTCATAGAGATATTTTTGTGTGGGGAAGTTTTTGCTCATAAATTATTTCAATATTTTATACTCAGTTGTTGTAGTGAATGGCACAAGATCACGGTTTTACAAACAGACTTGATAAACTTAATGCAGCAGTATTAGAAATCAATAGTCTGTACTTTACTGTACATTGTACCAAAATATACAATAGGGTAGCTTACATAAATCATTTAGTCCCAGTCATGATTGATGACCTCATAACTCACGAGTGATGGGGCAAAGCAGAGCCCCAAACGAGTTATGAAATGCCATCAATAACAAGTGGAAACAAATGATTTATCCGGTGTCACAGCCCATTTTATGTTCAGTTTATGCAACAGCAGTTAATGATAAAAACACCTCAAATGGGTGCAGCTTGTCTCTTATCTATCATGGACAAACTCACTCTTCCTACACTATTTCACACTAGGTTACTGCTTATTGACCTTGAACAAAATGATCTAGGTTTGAAGTAGGAATGTAAGTTGATGGAGAAGATATGTATGATCTTTATATATTTAAATCCTCTTGTAGTCTCCATTTTGATACTCACTCCACCCCTTTTAAAGCTATTTTTTTTCTTTCCTGTATAGCAAAGAACACAAAAAGCAATGTCTACAGGTATGTAATTCACATTGTTGCCTTTTCAGTTGGCATTACTTTTAGGAGACGGAGGTCCTTGTATACTACGGTTCTTTAGAAGCTGTAGATCATTTATGGGAAAACTGGGAAGTATTGCCATTTTAGGATACGTTCTTTCTGAAAGGCTATGGATGCATATCCAGAAATTTTATTTCAGAAGTTTATATTGGATTGATCAGGTTAGATGCCAATTTATTTTAATTATGTGGACCACATATTTATTGGTTACTGCCAAAGCTCATTCTGATAATTCCTGGCAGCTATAGTACTTATTATACCATAACCCTTCCCATGCTTCCTGAAGCTAAGTTTCTGTTACCTTCAGATTTTATCTGCTCACATCAAGGGAATATATTTCAGTGGAACTATGTTTGCCATCTTTCTTTTTCTTTTAGAACATAGATGAAGCGCTCTAAGCACGTTGGTGTTTCTTTGGCTGTTAATTTACCAGTGTCCTTGTGAAGGGAATGTATGTTGGGCCTGGAAAAAACACGAGGGAGTTACATCTGATAAATTTATGCCAACATTTTGATTTTTTTCTTTAATTTCTTTTGTAAACTACCAATAGATTTTAAAAACATGTATACCAACTTATTTTATAGCATATAATTGAGTTTAGGTTTTAGGTTAGTGACTACATACATGCTGAGATTTGACATAGGCTTGGAAGAAAGAGCTGTATGGAATGATATCTATCAACTTCTCTTTCTAGAAAACTTCTCTTCTGTTTCTAGAAAACAGTCTAAAATGAGACCATTACAAATTTTCTTTTATTCTTTTCTCTCTCCTGCCCAGATGGTCAGGGAACCAGAGGCTAGACAGCCCAGAGAGCCTGAACAGAACCAAACATGCCTGGAAAAGTTAATTAAATTATTCCTAATGCTTTTCTGCTATATTCATTCATCAGTGCCTAGCCCAATTTTCATCAGAGAGGTGTCATCTAACACCAGATGGGAGCAGAGCCAGAACCCCACAGCCAAATAGAAAAGAGGAGGAGAAGTAGTGTAGGAGCCATAGGGGTTTAGAACACCAGAAGACCATGGTTCACAGAATAATCTCAGCAGGATTTATAGGGCTTCACAGAGAATGAAGTGACAAATCACAGTCCCTGTGTGGGTTGCAGCCCCTTCCCTTTTCTTCTCAGACCGCCATCACAAATCCCTCCTCCCATTATCTTGTTCCCTACTCTTCAGTGAAGTAGATGCCCCTCTAGAGCACCAACCTGCCCTGGGACATCAAGTTGAAGCAGGACTAACTGCATCCTCTCCCTTTGAAGTCTGACTAGGCAGTCCAGGTTGGGCAAGGGGATCCAATGGCAGGCAATGGAGTCAGAGACAGCCTCAAGATTGTTAGCAGACCCACATGAAGACCAAGCTGCATATCTGCTACAAATGTGTTGGGAGGGCCTAGGTTCAGCCCCTGTATGCTTTTTGGTTGGTGGTTCAGTCCCTGTGAGTCCCTGTTAGCCCAGGTTAGTTGACTCTGTATGTCTTCTTGTGGTATACTTGACCCTTCTGGCTTGCTCAACCCTATCTCCAACTCTTCCACAAGACTACTGGAACTCCTCCTGATATTCAGCTGTGGGTCTCTGTATCTGTTTCCATCCACTGCTGAATGAAGTCTCTCAGGAGAGAGTTATGCTAGGTTCCTGTCTATAAGCATAGCAGTGTATCATTAATAGTGTCAGGGGTTAGCTCTCTCCCATGAGATGTGTCTCTCCCATGAGATTTTGGGCCAGTAATTGGTTGGCCATTCCCTCTAACTCTGCTCCATCTTTATCTCTGTGTATCTTGTAGGCAGGAAAAAAATGGGTTGAAGGTTTTATAGACAAGTGAGGTAACCCAGATCCAGGAAGACATGCATGGTATAATACTCACTTGTGAGTGGACATTAATCATAGAGTGAAGGAAAGTGGTACTACAATCCACAGGGTTAAAGAAAGTAATAAGGAAGGGAGGAAGCATGAGTCTCACTCAGAAGGGGAAATAAAATAGACATTGGAAATGGATGGAAGAAAAGACATGGGTGGGAGAGGGGGTGAGGAGGGGGATGGGCATGAGAATCTGTTGTCTGGAGAGACGAGACCAAGAGAGGGCTATCAGAGAGAAGGGATATTAGTAAGGACATCTCTGGGACTAGCCAGAGACCTGGGATGGGGAGCTTTCTGGGAGTCTATGGGGGTGACCATAGCTAAGACTCCTAGAAGCTGGGGATATGGAGACTGAAGTGGCCACTTCCTGTGGTCAGGCTGAACTTCTAGTGGAGGGACGGGGACTACATCATATATCTTGATTACAGCTTCCCTTTTCTCTACTCCTATTTGCTTCCTTTCCCCCTTCTCACACAGATTTACTCTCATTGTGTTTCTCATTACAAAACCAATATCTAAGAAATAATAATAAAATATTATAAAATGAAATAAGGTAAAAGAAAATTTAGCCCATTAGAATTGCACAAAACAAATAGAAGTAAGAAAGACAAAGAGAAGGCAGAAGAGAGAGACCCACTTGTTTTCACACCTGGGAATCCTGTCAAAACATTGAACTGTAATCTATATGCAAAGTACCTTTAGGGGAAAAAAGAGATAAAAAAAAAAAAAAATTTAAAGAAAAAAAAAAACAACTAAGGAGAATCCTCCAACTGTAGCTGTCCTGCAACCAAGGATGAACTGGATTTACCTGAACGGGGGGCTGGAAATGAAAAAAGAGTGTGTGTGGGGGGGGAGAAGAATGAAGCCGAGACAAGGTTCTGATCAGGGCTTCAAGTTTAATATTCAGCACTGTGTTTATATAAGGAGAGCCCACAGATCCATCTTTTGTTTCAGCTGAATCAAGTTGCAAAGCAAGGTCAGAAGGCAGTCTATTCTTCTAAGTTCCTGTGGGAACTTGCACGTGCAACCAAAGCAGATGACACCACCTAGGTCATTAAGACCCATTGTGGAAAGCACTCAAGGTCTGCTCATACTGCTCAAGGCTGGAAAAAACCTGCTCAAGGCTGGGAAGGGCATATCCAACCAACAATGTGAAGCAATGAATCTTCAAAGATACCACTGGCTTTGTTTTCTGTTGGCTATCTACAGCTGGGCTAGCAACCTAACCTTAAGAGTGGTTTGTTTCACCAGTAAGACTCTCTTGGAAGAAACTAAAATTTCATTTGCAAGTGGTTATCATTGGAAATAGCTTCTGGGCTGGGGGTGGGGATTGGTGTCCACTTCTTTCATCTCTAGGATCCTACTGGTGCAGACCCATGCAGGCCCTGTGCATACTGCATCAGGCTAAGTGTTCCTATGTGAGTCCATTAGAGGGATTTGTTTTCTTGGTGTCCTCCATCTCCTCTGGCCCTTATATTCTTTCTGCCTCCTTTTCCACAGGGTTACCTGAGCCTTGAAGGGAGGGATATGATGAAGACATCATGTTTATGGCTGAGCATTCTAAGGTCTCTCAAATTCTGCATAATGTCCTGCTGTTTGTCTTTGTATTTGTTTTTGTCTGCTTCAGGGTGGGCAGGGCCAAGCCTCTCTGATGATATAGATTCATCATCTATGAATCTGATTATGAATATAATAGAATGTCATTATAAGTCATTTCATTAGTTTTTCCTTTTAAAATTAATTTTATTCATTTATTTTTATATATGTTTGAATGTATTTTAATTTATAAGCCTATTATTATTATTATTATTATTATTATTATTATTATTATTATTATTATACTTATTCTCTTTACATCCCACTCATTGCTCCCGTTCCAGTCACCCAGTCTACTATCCTTCCCCCATCCTCCCTCCCCTCTAAGCTGGTGGGGGCCTCCATGGGTATCCCCACCCTGGCATATCAAGTCTCTGTGAGACTAGGCACATCCTTTCCCACTAAGGCCAGACAAAGCAGCCCAGCTAGAAGAACATATCCCATATACAAGAAGCAGATTTTTGGGATAGAGTTTTGGATCCCCCACTCCAGTTGTTTAGGACCCACATGAAGAGCAAGCTGCACATCAGCTACATATGTGCTGGGGGGCAGAGGTCGAGCCCATGTATGTTCTTTGGTTGGTGGTTCAGTTTCTGAAAGCCCCAGAAGTCCAGATTAGTTGAATATGTTGGTCTTCTTCTAGAGTTCCTATCCCTTTAGACACCATAATACTTCCTCCTGTTTTTCCATAAGAGTCCTCAATCTCTAGCCACTGTTTGTCTGTAGGCGTCTACAACTGTCTGAGTCAGCTGCTGGGTGGTTTCTCAGATGACAGACATGCTAGACTCCTGTCTATAAGTATAACAGAGTATCACAAATAGTGTCAGAAATTGGTGCTTTCTCATGGGATAGGTCTCAAGTTGGGTCAGTAATTGGTTAGCCATTCCCTCAGTCTCTGTTCCATCCCCTATCCCTGAATTTCTTATAGACATGGACAATTGAGTTTTGATAAACAAGCCAAAACCACACAATGGAAAAAAAAAAGCATCTTCAACAGTGCTGGTCTAACTGGTTTGTCTACATGTAGAAGAATGAAAATAGATCCATATTACCACACTGCACAAAACTCAAGTCCAAGTGGATCAAGGACCTCAACTTAAAACTGGATATACTAAATCTCAAAGAAGAGAAAATGGAAAATATTCTCAAATGCATTGGTAGAGGAGACAATTTCCTGAACAGAACATCAATGGCTCAGGCTCTAGGATCAACAATTGATAAATGGGACCTCGTGAAGCTACAAAGATTCTGTAAGGCAAGGACACAGTCAATAAGACAAAATGGCAGCCTAATGGGGACGGATCTTACCAATCCTACATCTGACAGAAGACTAATATCCAAAATTTATAAAGCACTCAAAAAATTAAACACCAACAACCCAAATAACTCAATTAAAAAGTGGGGTACAGAGCTAAACAGAGAATTCTCAACAGAGGAATCTTGAATAGCTGAGAAGCATTTAAAAAAATGTTCAAAGTCCTTAATCATGAGGTAAATGTAAATCAAAAGAACCCTGAGATTCTGTTTTACACTGCTCAGAATGGCTAAGACCAAAAACTGAAGTGATAGCACATGCTGGCCAGGATATGGAGTAAGGGGAACACTCCTCCATATCTGGTGGGAGTTGAAACTTGGACAACCACTTTGGAAATCAATTTTGTGGTTTCTCAGAAAATTGGGAATAAGTTCTACCTCCAGACCCAGCTATACCACTCCTGGGCATATACTCAAAAGATTCTCCAGCACATCATAAAGACACTTGCTCAACTTTGTTCATAGTAGCTTTATTCCTAGTAGCCAGGAACTGGTAACAGCTTAGATGTCCCTCAACTGGAAAATGGATAAAGAAAATGTGGTACATCTACACAGTGGAATACTATCCAGCTATTAAAAAACAAAGACATGAATTTTGCAGGCAAATGGATGGATCTTGAGACTATCATCCTGAGTGAGGTAACCCAGTCCCAAAAAGACATGCATGGTATGTACTCACTTACAAGTGGATATTAGCCATGAAATACAGGATACCCATTCTATACACCACAGACCCAAAGAAGCTAAACAAGAAGGAATAAAATACTCATAAGAGGCAGATGAAGGGAGGGAACTGGCAGGTGAGGGTATGGGGAGAGAAATAGGGGGTTCAGGATCAGATGTGGGAAGGGACAAGAGGGATGCCCAAATGACCATGAGAATGAATGGAAATCTGCAACTGACAGGGGTGGGGGTAGGGAGCATCTCTAGGAAGAGACAGAGACCAGCGATAAGGGAGATACCCAAGAACTAATGGGTATTTCCTTAGTTTTGACTCACAGCATTGGGGATATGGAATGTGAAGAGGCCACCTCCTGTGGCCAGGCAGGAACCCAATGGAGCGATAGGGACATCAACTGACCCACAAAACTTTTGACCCAAAATTGCTCCTGTCTACAGGAAATGCTTTTTCCCCCTTTTAACAGTAGCATTTGGTTTTACCCTAGGTCATGGGCTAACTAGTCACAAGTACTTGATCACCAAAGCGGTATCAAAAATGTGTTCTATCACATGGTTTGGGACTGCAATCAAATCAGATTTTGGGTACTCCTACAAACTTTGTGCCACCAGTGTGCTGTCATACCTTGTAGGAAGGGCATCCTTGTAGATAAAATGGTTTCTGACTGGGTTGGTGTTCTAAATTTTTCTTTGGTACCATGCAGAGTACCCCTCTGTATAACAGATGCTAGATTGTGTGGCTGAATGCTCTAATTAGGCACCCGCACCACATCTCCATGTTCAATGAGTTGAATAGATGTTGTCTTTAGCGGTGGCATCTTGTCAATTTGCAAAAGGACAACTTGGCAACAGACTGGGTTATTTGAGTGTTCCCTTGGTTCCTATTTGGTAAGCAACTTAATTATATGTAACCTAATATCTAGGACTTGAAGCTTCATTGGTGACAAAAGATTCCAATCTGGGGCTCTGTCCTTTGTATTATTTGATGACTTCACTTAGCTCACTTTTGTTTATGTATGTATTTAGGAAGCTTTATATTACCCCTCAAATGATCCATACTTTAAGCAGTCTTTCTTTGTAGTTCTTTCTTTGTATCCATTTTCTCTCCCCTGCACACTTGATCATTCTAGTCCCACCCCCACCATACACCCACAATTATTTCCCTTTCCTAAGAAGATCTATCTGTCTTCCCTAGTCCTTACTCTGTACCTAACCTTTGTGGTTGCACTGACTGTAGCTTTATTATCATTGATTTAACAGCTAATATCTACATATAAGCAAATACATGTCAGATTTGTCTTTCTGGGACTGGATTACTTTACTCAGCATGATGCTTTCTAGGTCCATTCAATTTCCTATGGTTTTCATTATTTCCTTTTCTTTAACAGTTGAATAATACACCATCATGTAAATGTACCACATTTTCTTTGTTCATGTTTCTCGTGAGGGACATCTATATTGTTTCCAATCTCTGGATGTTACGAATAGAGCAAAATTGAACATGGCTGAGCAAGTGTATTTGTGGTAGGATGAAGTGTCATTTGCCCAAGAGTAGTATAGATGGATCTTGAGCTGGATCGATTCTCATCATTCTTAGAAACCACCACAATGATTTTCACAGTGGTTGTACAAGTTTGTACTCCCAGCAGCAATGGATGAGTATTTCCCTAATTCCACATCCTCACCTCTTAGCCATTCTGACAGGTGCAAGAAGAAATCTCAAAGTGATTTTGATTTGTATTTTCTTGATGGTTAAATGTTGAACATTGCTTTAAGTGGTTCTCAACCATTTGAGTTTCCTCTATTGAGAATTCTCTATTGAGATATGTACACCATTTTAAATTGAGTTATTTGTTTTCTTGTTATCTAAGTTTTTAAATTCTTTATATATTGTGGATATTAGTCCTCTAGTATGAGATCTATCCTTTATTTTCATGTGGCATTTTGTGCTATGAACTTACCTTTTGAACTGCCTTTATTGTGTCTCATAAGTTTTGATATGTTGTGTATTAATTTTCATTCATTCTAGGAAGTATTTAATTTCCATCTTGACCCATTTTTCTTTTTCTTTTTCTTTTTCTTTTTCTTTTTCTTTTTCTTTTCCTTTTCCTTTTCCTTTTCCTTTTCCTTTTCCTTTTCCTTTTCCTTTTCCTTTTCCTTTTCCTTTTCCTTTTCCTTTTCCTTTTCTTTTTCTTTTTCTTTTTCTTTTTCTTTTTCTTTTTCTTTTTCTTTTTCTTTTTCTTTTTCTTCCTTCCTTCCTTCCTTCCTTCCTTCCTTCCTTCCTTCCTTCCTTCCTTCCTTCCTTCCTTCCTTCCTTCCTTCTTTCTTTCTTTCTTTCTTTCTTTCTTTCTTTCTTTTTTGGTTTTTTGAGACAGCATTTCTCTGTATAGCCCTGGCTGTTCTAGAACTCACTCTGTAGACCAGGCTGGCCTTGAAATCAGAAATCTGCCTGTCTCTGCCTCGCAAATGCTGGGATTAAAGGCATGTGCCACCACTACCTGACTTGACCCATTTTTCATTCAGTAGTTTGTTGTTCGATTTTCATGAATTTATATGTTTTCTGTTGCTGTTGATATAAAATTTGAATCTGTCGTGGTCAGATAGTATGTAGTGTGTTATTTCCATTTTCCTATATCTGGTGAGGCTTGTTTTCTGTCCAAGTATGCAGTCAATTTTGGGGAAAGTTCCATGAGGAGCTGAAAAAGTGATATATTCTACTGTTGTCTTAGATTTCTGTTGCTATAAAGAGACATCATGATCTTTGCAAGTCTTATAAAGGAAAACATTTAATTGGGGCTAGCTTACAACTTTGGAGGTTTAGTTCATTATTGTCATGGCAGGAGGCATGGAGGTATACAGGCAGACACTCTGCAATACAAGGGTCTGAGTTTTGTGCTTCAATCTGCATGTAGCAGAAGGAGACTGTGTGCCACGCTGGGCATAGCTTGAGCATATGAGACCTCAAAGCCCACTTACAAGTGATGCACTTTGTCCAACAAGATCACACCTCCTAATAGTGCCACTCCCTATGGGCTAAGCCTTCAAACACATCTATTGGGGCCATTCCTACTCTAATGACCACACAACACAAGAATAAAATAACCAGAATCAACAAATATCATTCACTGATAACTCTCAACATCAATGGTCTCAATTTTCTAATACATGAACTAACAGAATAGATGTACAAACAGGTCCATCATCTTTCTCCTGTATATAAGAAACATACCTTAAAATCAAGGATACACACCATCTCAGAGTGAAAGAATGGAAAAAATATATTCCAAGGAAATGGACCTAACAAGGAAGCTTAATATATGGGAAAATGACTTCAAAACAAAACTATTCAGAAGAGACAGGTAATGACACTACATACACATCAAAGAAAAAAATCTATCAAGATAGCATTGCAATTTTTAACATCTATGCCCCAAACACAGGGTCATCCAAATTCATTAAAAAAAAAGTACTATAGTGAAAATCACATACTGACAGTAGGAAACTTCAACATTTCATTTTAGTCAACCGACAGACCATCCATAAAAAACTAAACAGAAATTCTGAAGCTAACATATGATAAACCAAGTGGACTTAACAATTATTTGAAGAAAATTTCACCCTAATGCAGTTGTGGTGGTTTGAATAGGAGGAGGGAGAGGTGAAGATCTATAGTTAGCCTACCTGCTTAGCTGGCTTTAGTGGGCAGTGAATTCCTGCTGGCCTTGGGTGCTGGGATAAATCAATGACTGAAGCATGAACTTTAGGAGGGTAGAGCAGTATAGTCACCTGTAATGAAGTTACAGACTGCTTCTGAGCCCCCATGTTGGTACTGTGAGTCAAACCTGGATCCTTGGCAAAAGCACTAAGTAGTCTTAATTGCTGAGCCATCTTACTAGCCCCAGGAGTGTTAATTAGTTTTACATTTACCAAGAAAACATATGCCATCCAATGCATGAAACTGTTAGGTGGTAGACTCCTGCCTTGTATACTACCTATTTGAATGTTCTTGTTTGTTTGTTTGTTTGTTTGTTTTTGTATGTGAACTTTATTTTATTATATTAAGATATTTATTTGGCCCCTGCCTCACAGCTCTGGGGAGACCAGAAGAAAGAGATACCCACAAACCTATCTTGGGGCTTCAGGATGCCTTTTTAATGAGAGAATATGTGATTGAGAGATGGGAGAGAAAGTGATGCTGAACAGTTCATGTATTGTGGAGAAAGTTGGAACTGAAGATATAATGGTCATGATGTAGACAGATATAAGGAGCCTATGATACCACCTGGGGTCATGGTGATGTTTGGGCCCAGACTGCTGCCAAGGACTATGTCTGGTTCTGTGGCCCTACTTTATCATAGGTCTGTGCTGATGACTATGCCACCAAAGACCATGTGGATATCAGTGGTCTGGGCTGATGCCTGAGACCAGGTTGATGTCTGGGGACCATACTGATGCTGGGGTTTAAACTGATCTGAGTGGCTTGTGTTTCTACCTGAGGCCATAGTGTCATCCTGGCCCAGGCTGCTGCTGAGAGCCATTACTGCATCCATGGTCTTGCTGCATCTTGAGTCTTAGTCAATGTCTTTGGCTCAAGTTACCACCCAAGCCATGCATATGCCAGTGGTATGGGCTGCCAATGAGGCCATAGTGACATATGGGCCAATGCTACCACAGCGAGCCATGTCTGAGTACATGGTACATTGCAGCCAGGCTCTGTGTTGATGTTCAAGGCCTGTGCTACCATCAATGGCCATGAGTATGTCCCTGGTTTAGTTTGCTAACTGAGGCTATGTTGATTTCTGAGCACTGTGTTGAGCTGGACTTGTCTCTTGCCTTAGCAACATGGTAGAGCTAGACCTGGTGAGCAGGCACAGGATAGTAGATGTTCTGACCAATTCAAATTCTAGCCACACCCAGATCCAGGACTCTGAGTTGGCTTACTCCAACATCCTCCCCTATTTGTGAACTTCTAGAGCGCATGAAGGGGCTGAAGCTATAGATCCATAGCTTCACAATCTTCATGACACAGGACACTAATAGTCTACCTGAGAGAAGTCTAGTATTGATAGTGCAGCAGAAGCTAGAGGTCTCAAACCTGACCAATGACTCATTGCAATGAATATTTGCAAGTAAAGCTGTTTCTGCAAAAGGGCGTACTGTTTGACACACCGTGTCACACTGTATCTCCCTTGGAAGGAGCCTTACTTTTTTAAATTTTAATTTTTATTAATATATTTGTATGTATTTTATTTTTAATTTTTGTTTTATTTTGCAGAGGAGATTTCAAGGGCTGAGGGCTGATATGAAGAGATAGGGAGATGAGTGTGATTGGGGTTCATGATGTGAAATTCACAAAGAATCAATAAAAATTAAAAAGGATATTTATTTGTATTTTAATTATGTATGTGTGTCTATGCATGTGTTAATGTTTCTGAGTGTACATCAGTATTCTCAAAAGCCAGAAGAGGGTATTATCTATCAGATTCCTATTGGTTGGAGTCACAAATGGCTGTAGGCGCCCTGAGGTGGATGCTGGGAACTGAACTCTGGTCCTCTTCAAGAGCACTAAGCTATCTCGCTGTCCCTAATTTTCACTACTTTTAATGATCACACATAAGAATTGGTTTCATTATGACTTCTTCAATGTGCCATATACTCAACGCACTTACTTCTATTACCCATTCTTGAACTAAAGTCCTCTCTTCTGCTGATCCCTTTTCTGTTCCCACCCCTTACACACACACACACACACACACACACACACACACACACACATACATAAGAAAGGTGTGGTATTTGTTGTTCTGAGGCTTGCTTTTTTCTGAGGCTCCAGTTCTATCCATTATTCTACAAATGACATAGGTTCTTTTTTCTTTATGGATGAATAAAAATTCAGTGTGGGTATTTGCCACTTCATTTATCTATTCGTTCCTTTATGACTTTACCTCCAGTTTCTCTGTTGGCCAGTGTCTGAAGAGTTTTGTACCCCATACACTCACTTTACTGAATGTCTCATATAGGTGCTCATACTGAAACAGTTGCATTCCGATTTTTAATTCCTATATCATCTTGTACAGTTCTTGAATATTTTCCATTTGTTAAATCGGTTTTAGAATTATGCAGTCACTGAGAGAAGCCTGAGTAACATCACAGGACCCTGCTGCTGTCTTAAGAGGATGCTTACACTGTGTTTACAACAGCAGATGTCCAATCTCTGCTTGTCCCCCACTTTTTCCCTGTTTTTGTTTTTTTTCTCCCAGCTCCTATTCACCTTCCCTCACTTCCATATTTATTCTCTATTTGTCTCTCATCAGAAAAAAAATCCAGGCTTCTTAAGTCATAATAATAAAATGAAATAAAAATATAATTGGATAAAATAAAAATATCACTTTGGAGTCGGACCAAACAAATCGACATACGGAAAGGAATTCAAGAGAAGGCACAAGAATCAGAAACTCACCCATTTGTACACGCCGAAATTCCATAAAAACATTAAACTGGATGTCATACTATGTACACAGAGGACCTGGTATAAACCTGTGCAGGTCTTCTACATGCTGCCTCAGTATCTGTAAGTTCATATGAGCTTTGCTTAGTTTATTCCAATGGCCTTGTTTTCTTAGTGTCCTCCATTCGCTTGGGTGCTTACATTCTTTCTGCTTCCTCTTCAAAATGGTTTCTTGAGCTCTGAATGGAGGGATTTGATGGAGACATCCCATTTAGGACTAAGTGTTTCAAGGTTACTCATTCTCTGTATAATGTCTGGCTGTGGGTCTCTGTATTTGCTTCCAACTGCTGTAGGAGGAATCTTCTCCAATAATTAGCCCCAAATACCTATGCATTACTTGGTTTCATAAAGATTGCCTTGTTTATTTTTATAGCATAGAAGAGAATAAACAATGTAAGAATCCATACATACTTCAGTAGTAGTGAGTTTTCAAATACCAAGTGTAAGTGCCAATCTCAAACCATAGTTCTTAAATGGTGCCAAAATATTGACAAGATGTGCAATATAAAAGAAAAATATAAAAGTTTTGGCATTCTATAGATGAAAGAGATGGAAGACACTATTTAGTTACACAATATAAACTTCTCATTTCATATCTAGGATATGGAAAAACAGAGCTGAAGCAAATTGTCCCTGATTATAAACTGGGTAATTATTAGCTGACTGATTCTGCTAGACTCGTTGGCTAGCAGGGCCCAGGAGGCTTCTTGTCTGCTCCTCCTTATGCTGGGATTTCAGGTGCAGCCAACTTCATGACGCTTTGTGTATGGGTGCTTGAGATCCAATATTAAGTCCTGAAACTTGTGTGACAAGTTCCTTACCGGCTGAACTATCTCATTAAGCACTCATTTTTTTAAAAAAAATTCTTAATTGTCTTCCCTTTAGGGCATGTCCCTTTCAAAGAGTTGAGGAAATAAAACATGTTAAAATAGATTTGATATTGAAATATTTGCTGGTGTTTAGCATAAAAACTTTGAGGAAGACTTGTAAATGTTGTTTGTAGAATTGTTTGCTCCACAACAGTAGTGTATTAACACTTTTTAATTTTTTATTCTTTTCTTTTATTGCCCAATAACTCCTTTTCCATATTCATTGTAGTGGAGGAGGGGTGACATCTGGTGATTAATTTGTTCAGAAGTGTTAATTTCCTAAGGATTGCCTGTTAGATACCTTCTAGGTCATTAAAAAAAAGAAATCTATTGCTTATGTCTACAGGTGGTGGAACACTGAATTTAGATTGGTTGTAAGGTACACATTGAATCTTCTACATCTGTAAGTCTCATTTCTGTTCCTCTCTTATTATAGTTCCCAGAAACAATTCTAGTTTGCATTTCAAATGGCATTATGAGGAGTTGCCTCTGATTCTATGTTCTGTTAAATATTCTTTAGATTTTCTCTTGATTCTTTTTTTTTTTTATTTTTTGATATTTTATTTACATTTCAAATGTTTCCATCTTTCCAGGTCTCCCCTTTGGAACCCCCTAATCCCTCCCCCTTCCCCCTGCCTCTATGAGGGTATTCCCCTAGCCACCCACCCACCTACTCTTGTCTTCCCTCCTTGGCATTCCCATATACTGGGACATCTAACACCCTCAGGCCCAAGGGCCTCTCCTTCCCCTAATGGCTAACAAGGCTCTCTTCTGCCACATATGTGGCCAGCACCATGGGGTCCTCCATGTGTATTCTTTGGTTGGTAATCCAGTCTCCGGGAGCATCGGGGGGGGGGGGGGTCAGGCCAGTTCACACTGTTGCTCCCTTGATGGGGCTGCAAACGCCCTCAGCTCCTTCAGTCTCTTCTTCAACTTCTCCATCTGGGACCTCACGCTCAGTCCAACAGTTGCTGTGAAGTGAATCTTGGGTATTCTGAACTTTTGGGCTAATATCCGCTTATCAGTGAGTACATACCGTGTTCGTTCTTTTGTGACTGAGTTACCTCGCTCAGGATGATATTTTCAAGTTCCATCCATTTGCCTGTGAATTTCATGAAGTCATCGTTTTTAATAGCTGAGTAGTATTCCATTGTGTAAATGTACCACATTTTCTGTATCCATTCCTCTGATGAGGGACATCTGGTTTGCTTCCAGCCTCTGGCTATTATAAATATGGCTGCTATGAACATAGTTGAGCATGTGTCCTTATTACATGTTGGAGCCTTGGTTTCTGTTCCTTATGTTCTTGCCCTTGCCTTTCACAATCTGGTTATCTTTGGTGTTAGCTGGTCTTACTCTCTCTGACTGTGTCTTGCTCCTCCTGCAAGTCTCGGTGTCAATACTCCTTGAAGGCCAGCTCTCTCTGAGAGTAATTTGGGTTTGGAGAGCTATGGTACAGGGTCAGCTCTGGGGTGCAGACAGAAACCAGAAGGATCTTGTCCCCAGCTGTCCCTTGGTTCCTGTGTTCTGATAGCTCTGCAAGGGTCCCTCTTGACCCAGTGAATTTGAAAAGAAATGGTGGTCTTGCCTGTGCTTGAAGGTGTGTCGGCACTCCTGTGACACCAGCTCTCTCCTGGCACTATTTGAGTATGGAGCCCTGTTTCATAGGCTCTGCTCCTGGCCACTGAAAGAAACCAGAGGACCACTCCTCAGTCCCTGTGTCCTTGGGAGTCCAGGTGTGTCCCTCTTAGCAGACAGGCTTTCCCACAGTCCTGGGAGTCTAGCTTTCTTCCAGCACTATCTTGCTATGGAGCTCTGGTGGCCTAGGCAGAGTTCTTCCACCACAGATGGAAACTGGAAAGCTCCTTCCCCCAGCTGTTACTCAGTCCCTGTGTCCCAAGGATTCTGGGCGAGTCCTGCTGAGCAGTTTTGCTGTCTT
>CM052702.1:7228024-7247363 GCA_028551405.1 Uromys caudimaculatus
TTGTATCCCTTTGACCTCCTTTTGTTATCTAATTGCTCTAGCTAGAACTTCAATTACTATATTGTATAGATAGGGAGAGAGAGGGCAGCCTTGTCTAGTCCCTGAAGTTAGTGGGATTGCTTCAAGTTTCTCTCCATTTAGTTTGATGTTAGCTACTGGTTTGCTGTATATTGCTTTTACTATGTTTAGGTATGGGTCTTGAATTCCTGATCTTTCCAAGATTTTTATCATGAAGGGATGTTGAATTTTTTCAAATGCTTTTTCAGCATCTAATGATTTGACCATGTGGTTTTTTCTTTGAGTTTGTTTATGTAGTAGATTACATTGATGGATTTCCAGATATTGAACCATCCCTGCATCCCTGGGATGAAGCTTACTTGATAGTGGTGAATGTTCATTTTGATTTGTTCTTGGATTCATTTTACGAGAATTTTATTGAGTATTTTTGCATCGATATTCATAAGGGAAACTGGCCTGAAGTTTTCTTTCTTTGTTGCGTCTTTGCGTGGTTATGGTATCAGTGTAACTGTGGCCTCAAAGAATGAATTGTGTAGTGTTCCTTCTGTTTCTATTTTGTGGAATAGTTTGAAGAATATTGCTATTAGGTCTTCTTTGAAGGTCTGATAGAATTCTGAACTAAATCCATCTGGTCTTGGCCTTTTTTTTTGGTTGGGAGTCTTTTAATGACTGCTTATATTTCTTTAGGGGTTATGGGACTGTTTAGATGGGTTACCTGATCCTGACTTAACATTGGTCTTGGTGTCTGTCTAGTAAATTGTTCATTTCATCCAGATTTTCCAATTTTGTTAAGTATAGGCTTTTGTAGTAGGATCTGATGATTTTTTGAATTTCCTCAGATTCTTTTGTTATGTCTCCCTTTTCATTTCTGATTTTGTTAATTTGGATACTGACTCTGTGCCTTCTGGTTAGTCTAGCTAAGAGTTTATTTATCTTGTTGATTTTCTCAAAGAACCAACTCCTGGTTTTGTTGATTCTTTGTATAGTTCTTTTGTTTCTACTTGTTTGAATTCAGCCCTGAGTTTGATTATTTCTTGCCTTCTACTCAACTTGGGTGTATTAACTTCTTTTTGTTCTAGAGCTTTCAGGTGTGCTGTTAAGCTGCTAGTGTATGCTCTCTCCAGTTTCTTTTTGGAGGCACTAAGTACTATGAGTTTTCTCTTAACACTGTTTTCATTGTGTCCCATAAGTTTGGGTATGTTGTACTTTCATTTTGATTAAATTCTAGGAAGTCTTTAATTTCTTCCTTTATTTCTTCCTTGGCCAAGTTATCATTGATTAGAGCATTGTTCAGCTTCCATGTGTATGTGGGCTTTCTGTTGTTATTGTTGCCATTGAAGATCAGCCTTCTTCCATAGTGATCATGGGATTTTTTCAATCTTATATCTGTTGAGATTTTCTTTTGACAAATTATTTTCAATTTTGGATAAGGTACCATGAGCTGCTGAGAAGAAGGTATATTCTTTTGATTTAGGATCGAATGTTCTATAGATATGTGTTAAATCCATTTGGTCCATAACTTCTGTCAGTTGCACTGTACCTCTATTCAGTTTGTATTTCCAAGATCTGTCCATTGATGAGAGTGGGGTGTTGAAGTCTCCCAGTATTATTGTGTGAGGTATAATGTATGCTTTGAGATTTAGTAAAGTTTCTTTTATGAATGTGGGTGCCCTTGCATTTGGAGCATGAATATTCAGAATTGAGAATTTTTCTTGGTAGATTTTTTCCTTTGATGAGGATGAAGTGTCCTTCCTTATCTTTTTTGATGACTTCTGGTTGAAAGTTGATTTTATCTGATATTAGAATGGCTACTCTTGCCTGTTTCTTGGGACCATTTGCCTGGACAGTTGTTTTCCAGTCCTTTACTCTTAAGTATTATTTGTCTTTAACCCTGAGGTGTGTTTACTGTATACAACAAAATGCTGGGTCCTGTTTGTGCATCCAGTCTGTTAGTCTATGTCTTTTTATAGGTAATTGAGTCAGTCCATTGATGTTAAGAGATATTAAGGAATAGTGATTGTTGCTTCCTGTTATTTTCGATGTTATTTTTATGTTTGCGTGGATATCTTCTTTTGGGTTTGTTGAAAGATTACTTTCTTGCTTTATCTAAGGTGTAATTTCCCTCCTTGTGGTGGCATTTTCCATCTATTATCCTTTGTAAAACTGGGTTTGTGGAAAGATATTGTGTAAATTTGGTTTTGTCATAGAATATCTTGGTTTCACCATCTATGGCAATTGAGAGCTTTGCTGGGTATAGCAGCCTGAGCTGGCACTTGTGTTCTCTTAGAGTCTGTATGAGATCTGTCCAGGATCTTCTAGCTTTCATAGTCTCTGGTGAGAAGTCTGGTGTGATTCTGATAGGTCTGCCTTTATATGTTACTTTACCTTTTTCCCTTACTGAGTTTAATATTCTTTCCTTGTTTTGTGCATTTGGCATTTTGACTATGATGTGACCAGAGGAATTTCTTTTCTGGTCTAATCTATTTGGAGTTCTGTATGCTTCTTGAATATTTATGTTCTCTCTTTCTTTAGATAAGGGAAGTTTTCTTCTATAATTTTGTTGAAGATATTTACTGGTCCTTTAAGTTGGGAATGTTCACTCTCTTTTATACCTATTATTCTTGGGTTTGGTCTTCTCATTGTGTCCTGGATTTCCTGGATGTTTTGGGTTAGGAGCTTTTTGCATTTTGCATTTTCTTTTACTGTTGTGTCAATGTTTTCTATGGTATCTTCTGCACCTGAGATTCTCTCTTGTATCTCTTGTATTCTATTAGTGATTCTTGCATCTATGACTCTGATCTCTTTCCTAGGGTTTCTATCTCCAGGGTTGTCACCCTTTGTGATTTCTTTATTGTTTCTATTTCCATTTTTTAGATCCTGGATGTTTTTGTTCATTTTCTTCACCTGTTTGATTGTGCTTTCCTGTAATTCTGCCTGTTTGCTTATATTTTCCTGTAATTCTTTAAGGGATTTTTGTGTTTTCTCTTTAAGGGCTTCTCGCTGTTTACCTGTGTTCTCTTGTATTTTTTTTTTCAGGGATTTATTTATTTCCTTCTTAAAATCTTCTATCATCAAAATGAGATGTGAGTTTATATCTGAGTCTTGCTTTTCTGGTGTTTTGTTGTATCTAGGGTTTGCTGTGTTGGCAGATCTGTGTTCTGATGATGTCAAGTTGCCTTGGTTTCTGTTCCTTATGTTCTTGCCCTTGCCTTTCACCATCTGGTTAACTCTGGTATTAGCTGGCCTTGCTCTCTCTGACTGTGGCTTGTTGCTCCTGCAAGTGTCTGTGTCAGTACTCCTTGGAGACCAGGTCTCTCTGAGAGGAATTTGGGTTTGGAGAGCTCCAGTACATGGTCAACTCTGGGGTACAGACAGAAACCAGAAGGATCCTGTCCCTAGCTGTTCCTTGGTTCATGTGTCCTGATGGATCTGTGAGGGTCCCTCTTAATTGAGGAATTTGAACAGAAGTGGTGATCTTCCTCTGCTCAAAGGTCTGTCAGCACTCCCAGGAGACCAGCTTTCTCCTGGCACTATTTGAGTGTGGAGCCCTGTGTCACAGGACCAGCTCCCCAGCTGCAGAAGGAAACCAGAAGACCACTCCTCAGTCCCTGTGTCCTGAGTGTTTAGGGAGAGTTCTGCTGAGCAGAAGTGCTGGTCTTACCCTGCTCACAGGCTTGTTCCCACTCCTGGGAGAATAACTTTTTCCCTGCACTATTTGGGTATGGAGCCCTGTGGCACAGGCAACAGGTGTAAACCAGGAGACTCCTGTCCCTGACTGCTCCTAAGTCCCTGGGTCCTGATGGTTCCATGCAGATCCCACTAATCAGTAGTGCTCACCTTACCTCCACTCCCGGGCTTGTCCACACTCCTGGGAGGCTATCTTTCTCCTGGCTCTATATGGCTATGAACCCCTGTGGCACAGGCTGAGGTCCCCAGCCACAGATCTCTACATGTTTTTTTTTGAGTCTATTAAATTAATGATATTAGCTATAACAATCATATAGATCAATGGGGACTCTGTTTTTGAATTTCTTTTCTAAATCTTAAAGTCATGGAAAAGTTACTAGACACTGCAGTCCAGGCTGTCTGGCTCTGACTTCCTCCTTTACTCCCTTACCCTACCTAACTGTTCCATCTCAGTGAGTAGTAAGCCATGAAAATAAACTTTAGATTGTTGGAATTAAAAGGCAGAGATCATTCTAAAGCTCTGACTATGGTTGCAGGATGGTATTCAGAGTGAAGGATTTCACACATTCATGAGTGGTAACCTGTGGTACTTAGTCCATGAAACTACACTAGCAGATGTGATGATAAGTCTTGGTGTCCATGACTTCTAACATCACAGGCTCATGGGATCATGGAAATTGCCTCCTGAGCAAGAGAAGCAAGAAAGAGTCTTTGTGTTTATGCCCTTTCTTTTTTAATGTATAACCTACCCACTGTTATGGTTGTTAGAGAAAAGAGAAGCTGTGAGTATACGAACACCAAATGCAACGAGAGATTAGCTTGTTATTAAAATAGATAGATTAAAATGAATTAGAAACAATGTTCTACTAGTCTAAAGTTATGACTTTCATGTAGATACTGTGGAAAAATCTATCCCCAGACAATGTAAAGTGTCAAAATGGCATAAACACGAGCCCTTTAAAAGGAACAGTCACAGATAAAAGGTTACAGGGAATGCTGAACCAATCATACGTCAAAGCCAATTAAATTGAAAATAATTTCAGGTTAGTTATCTGTAGAGGGAGTTGTTGACTCCCTAATTGGTTCTTAATTGTGTTAATAAAGGAGGCAGAAGCAAATTGCTGGGCGAAGGGATAAAGGTTCCTTCCGGGTACCAGGAAGAAGAGAAGGGACACAGAGAAAGAAGAATTCGGACCAGGCTTCGGAATAGGGAGGAAGCTGCAGTCACGGAGGTCTTCGGGCACCTAGAGTTTGTAGTAATCAGGGGCCAAGGAGGATGGAGGGAACTAGTTGATTAGGGCAGGAAGTCCTTTGTCCAGTCATTGAGTTATCTGGCTAGTGTTTGACATCTGCAAGGTTAAGGTAGGCAGGAGGATGAAGACAGCAGTCAGGGCGGTTTTTAGCAGATTGGTGAGCTAGCCACAAGGGTCCGGGGGCCAACTAGCTATTGTTGGAGTTGAGTGAGACCAGTGGCAGCTGATTTCAGAGCCTAGCTGGGAGCATAGACAGAAGCATGATTTTTTAAAATTACATGCAACAGTTATCAAGTCTATACTTAGTTAAAGCAACACTTTCTCTGGGGTAGTGTGATGAGATTTTCAATTTTTTCCCTAACGTACAGCATCTTGAGAAGAATTCAAGGCTATCTCACATGATTGGCATAATACAATGGACTCATTTCACAATGCAAAAATTTTTGCCTTGTCAGGAAGAGGAATAGCATTACATACAATGGAATTAGTTGCTGTCTCATTTAGGGTTTCCATTGCTGTTAAGAGATACCATGACCAAGACAACTTTTATAAAGAGCAACATTTTATTGGGGCTCGCTTACAGGTTCAGAGGTTCAGTCTGTTATCTTCAAGGCAGGAAGCATGGCAGTGTCTAGGCAGACATGGTGCTGGAGAAGGAGATGAGAATTCTACATTTTGATCCAAAGGCAGCCTGGAAAAGACTATCTTCCAATCAGCTAGCCCAAGAGTCTCAAAACCTATCCCCCACTGACACACTTCCTTCAACAAGGCCATATCTACTCCAACAATGCCACACTTAATAGTGCTACTCACTCTTGGGCCAAGCAAAATCAAACCACCACAGTCACCTCTAGCAGTTTATGTGGTTAAAGATAGTTTAGTGCAGAAGCCGCCATAGTTGTGAAGAAGCCGAAACTATATATCTCACAGTGTTATTAATCTTACTGTTTGATTCAGAGACCAAAGGATGTGTGGGTTCTAATTTCTGTTCCATCGTCTTGCACGCTTTGACATGAGACATTTCATTCTCGATTTCGTTTTTCATATCTATAATATTAGGAAGCAATAGTGGATAATTACAAAACAAATAAAAACAATTATGTTCATGTTAAATCATCTTCTAGTAGTGTCTGAACACGATTAAAACCAATTTAAACATTTAATCAATAAAAAAGGATGGATGCTATTTTGTATGGTTTTGTGCATGCCGACAAGCAAAGGGCAATCAATCACATGCCAAGAATAATAAACGAAGATACGAACGCATGAGATGTATTCCTGGTTTGAACAGTGAAGTTTCTTAATAGGAAACATTTCAACACTTTCTGAAGTTTATAAATTTGTAATTTGTTCTTATAATTTGATAAGTCTCTGTCAAACTTATTCTTCTACAATTTCATAATTGAAAAGCTTTTGCTTGCAATGGAGTGTTGAGTCAGATATATATTGGCTTAATGGACCAGCCATTTTAAAGATTGTTCAAAGCTTTTGCAAAATGCAGACAATCCTTAGGACATTTTAAAGGCTTCCTGCTACAAATTGCATTTACAGTTTTCATTTTTTCTTTAAATGTACAGTTAAGGCATCGCTCCTTATTTTTATTTTAAATTGGTCCTGCTGTTCTCCCTTAGGAAGATGCCTCAATGCATTTCTATTTCTCTTGGCTGTTGTAATCTTTCTTACATAAATAAAAACAAAGTGGCTTATTTTAAAAAGAATATTTAAAGAAAACTCCTTTGCAATTATAAGGAAAATGCTTTAATATTATCAGATTGAAAGAAGCAGGTAGTGAAGTTATAAAAGACTTATCACTGAATGTTTTCCTTGATATTCTCGGCTTTTTCCTTCCATATCTGTTGCTGAAAAAGTTAACTCTGGAAAAAGTACATGTAGAAAGACAGGTGATTGATCAGGACAAAAATTAACAATTGGGTACTAGTGGCATACTCTTTTATTTTTGGCCCACAGGAGTTCTGATACAAATTAATTGCTTCTGTTATTCTTAGACCTTCATCAATCATGTGTAAATTGTACTGCTTATGATTGGCTCTTTCCACTAGGGAGGTCCCCATGGAGAGTTGTTGGCTGCCAACTTCTATAGAGACAGCAGAGCACCAGCCCATCCCAGTTGCTGTGACACAGCACATGGATGTGGAGCTGAGTGTCAGCAACAGTACTCTGATTTTGGATGTAGTAGCACCTTTTTAGGATTTTCTTTTAAAATACCAGTGATAGTAATTTTAAACTAGATGTGCTTGTCACAACTTGTGTGACCAAGGCACACTTTTAAAATAAGTTTTCAAACTTATCTAAGATTTCTAAAGTACAGGGCAGCTAGCAGACAGCAAAAATAAAAATAACAAACATGATATTGATTTCAAGACTGTTTAGGAAAAAAGAAAAATAGATTCATAAAACAGATTTTCTAAGATACTGTGTATATCTTGAAAACAACTAATAATAGCTGATATTTAATTAAAGGAACATTAATGACACCATCCAGAAGACACTGTGACCATGTTTATAGCTGAGTTATACCCTCCAAATGAGAGATCTTATTATCACAGCAATTTGCTTTGTCAAAACCTTGGGTTAGATTGTTTATTAGATGGTACTTTAAAGGAATTTTAATCCAACAACATGGTTGCTCTGGCAAGCGATCACAACCGAAATCCTTTTAGGTCTGTGTGACCTGGCTGGAATGACATACCTTTAATCCCTCTGGCTGGAATATATACACACCCTTAATCACTTTTAATTTCAAACAAGGTAGGTAAGGTTAGTTTGCAGAAGAAAATAGCCATGCTGGAAAATATGTCTAATTGAGGGCAATCAAAGTGATGAATCAGAGAAAGATTTGATAGAATGAGTCAGAGATAGGATACATCCAACTCTCATGAGAACAAACAGGAAAGGAGAGGCTACTTTAGCAAGGCACACGGAGAGGAAAGAGGTGTGTGTGTGTGTGTGTGTGTGTGTGTGTGTGTGTGTGAGAGAGAGAGAGAGAGAGAGAGAGAGAGACAGACAGACAGACAGACGAACAGACAGAGATATTTTTATTGGGACATTTTTATAGAGATAGATTGCAGTTAAGGCCAGAATGAGCCAGAGAATGAAGGCCAAAAGATTAAAATAGTTTGCTAGAATTTGAGGCCAAGCAGAACAATTCTGTTAGAAGCCAGTTTGAATCAGTCAGCTTGCAGAAGAGTTTGGCCAGCATAACTGTGTTGAACTAGCCAGCCAGAGTTTAGAAAGAGATAGAAAGGGTGATGTTATCCAACAGTAAAACTTCTAGATAACAATTTTATCTGGCAAATAAAAGTTATTTAAAAAAAGTTATTTTTTACAGATACAGGGCTGTGTTACTTCACATGTAAAGAAAGAAAAGTTTGGAAAAGAGAAAAGGCACCTTTTTAAGGAAATTTCACAACTAGATTTTAAACATATATTGAGAAATGAGGAAATTTAAATGACATGCAGATATTTGATATACTGTTATTTTTAAATCTTGATACATTCATTCAGATCTTAGGCTTTTGCTCCATGCAAATTATTTGTGTTTGAAAATTGTAATTTAAAAAAAAAAAACCATGATATGTGTATTGTTTGAAGAAAGAAGTCACTTTTTGACAAAATTGCTAATGTTACTTCCTACTGCTAAGATCAAGGACTGAAATTTTTTGGTTCTAAATCTTAACTCAGTTCCCATGTGATTTTGGAAGATTATTTAATCTCTATGACCTTTGGTTTTTGTATTTGTAAAATGAAGACAATAAGTTGAGTGTCGTGGAGCATTCTTTTAATGTCAATGGAAGGTAGGGAGAAGAGGATCATGATTTTGAGGCCAGTCTGGGTTTCCTAGAAAGACTTTGTCTCTAATAATAATAATGAATGGGGAGATGGCTCAGTGAGTAAGTTGGCTTGCTTGCTTTAAAAGCATAGGTACTTCAGTTTGGATTCCTATCCATATAGAAAGGTAGGCATGGCTCATGTATATAACCTGTAACCCTACTATTTTAAAAGGATAAGACTAGAGCATCAGTGGGACTTGTTGGCTACCAGATAAACAGCCAGGTCGGTGAGGTACTCAGTCTTAAAGGAATAATACAGAAATTATAGAGCAGGACATTCAATATCCTGTTCTGGTTTTCATGTACTAGTATACACAGATGTATATAAACTCTCTCTCTCTCTCTAACACACACTCTCTCTCTCTCTGTCTCTCTCTGTCTCTGTCTCTGTCTCTCTCCTTCTCTCTCTCTCTCTCTCACACACACACACACCCCCCTACACACCTGTGTATTTATGCATGTACATGGACATGAAACAACACATTTTCTTGGAAATGGAATGTCAGCCAGGCTTAGTAGCTCATGATTGTTATCTAAACATCTGGTAAACTGAGGTTGGAGGATTTTTACTAGTCTGATACTATCCTGGGGTACGTAATGAGTTTTAGATTGACCTCCACTCTAGAATGAGACCTTTCTCACCCAAAAAACATAGAAATGAAGAAAATTAAAAAGAATAAACCAACAAATACATTGGCTTTATGATAGTTCATACATTAAACATTGTATAGAAATAATTTGTTTCTAAGTGCTTTGCAAATGATAAATACATAATTAATCAACTTTATTATTTTAGATATTTTATTTCTTTAATGGAAACATGCATGACTTCGTATATGGAAAACTTGTATAGATATCTAGGTGTGCATACAGCTAGAAGATATAAATTCTCCATAGTTGCTATCAGCTTGTTGTTGATAGGCCAGTCTCTCCATTACTGTCCACCCCTACTTCCTCTTTCTCTTCAGTCACAATTCTTATTTTATGTCACTTGAGGAATATAAAGGTACATGATTGATTGAGTTGGTACTTGTGACAATACATAACAGAGTCTGGCTTGCAGTGGGTTTTAAATAAACATTAGCTGTTCAGGTTCTAGCTTTGTATATGGAAATGGGTACTGATGTTTGGTGCTTTCAACAAAGCTGTTCTCTACCACACCAGTGAATCTCTTGAATTTCTTGTGAACTGGATGAGAGGTATTCCTTTATAACTTCTCTTTCTGAGGAATACTGGTCTCATCATTTGGAAGTATGCAATGAGGGTATCTTCTACAGCTCAAAGAGATTGGGAACTTACTTGCTCTTGAGGAAAACTGGCTTTTAAGAAAGGTGGGAAAGATTGTAATGCACCTACTATGTTTGTAATACATTTTGGTATTATTGTTTGGCCATGTGGAAGTAAGTGCTGATACTGAGAAGCCAAGGAATTACATGTGGCTTCTTGGAGCTGGTGTCAGTCTGCAGTTGACAGCCATGAGAAACAGAAGTCTTCTAGTCTATCACCCCAGGAAACTGTGTTCTGCTAGAGCTTCTTATCAAGAACATGGATCATTCTGCAGTTCAGTTTCTGAAGAAACCCCAGGCTTGGCCAACATCTTTTGAGAACAAACAAAGGAACTGACTTGAGACATACTCAGGTTTCAGATCTATTAACATTGTTATATAAGTATCTCCTGTTTTAAGCTAATATCTTTATGGCTATTTATTATACAACAATAGAAAACTAACAAGGGTTTTCAGACACCAAACTCAACACTGTTGCTGTGGTCAAAGGTGCTTGTGGACAGGAACATGGTATGGTCATTCCTTTGGAGGTCTGGCTGGAAATTGACCAATGCAGATGTCGATGCTTAGAGCCAACCATCATACTGAGCTCAGGGACCCTGGTAGGAGAGCTTGCGGAAGGACTGGAGGAGTGTAGGGGGACTGAGACCCCATTGGAAGAACAACATAGGCTGGCCTGACTACCCAGTTCTCGCAGAGTTTAGACCAACCAAGGAATGTACCTGGAGGGATCTATGGCTCCAGATACATATGTAGCAGAGGATGGCCTTGCCTTACAGCAATGGGAGGAGAGGTCCTTGGTCCCGGGGAGGTTTGATGCCCCAGGTAGGAGGATGCTGGAGCGGTGGGGCGGGAGCGTGTGGGTGGATGGGAGAGTACCCTCATAAAGGCAAAGGGGAGGGGGAGGTCAGGTGTGGGATGGGGGGTTGGTGGTATAATTTGAGATATAAACGAATGGAATGATTAATAAAAAAGTATAGCAAATGCTTCTAAGACAGTAGATTTTAGTTTAAGCTCAAATTTCTTCTTGGATTAGAATTTACCAATGCATACCAGAAACATATACCATTACTTTAATGTAATTCCCTGAAAGAATGAGTTTTAATTAACTGCCTATTTGATGAATGTGTTCTCTCTGAGTTTTAGCTTCTTTAAGTTTGACCTACCATCCATCTACCCATCCATCCATCCATCCATCCATCCATCCATCCATCCATCCATCCATCCATCCATCCATATATATGGATGGTTATATGATTATCTGACACAACTAACAAAATGATTAGCACAATGTCAATTGAATAACAGATACTCAATGTATAATAGTTCTTATTAATGATATCTGTACTACTAGTATTTTAAGGATTTGTTGAATGCTCATACAGAAGTCATAAAGGAAGTAGTAGCTATTGAAATTTTGTTAGAATTTAAAAATATTTTTAATTAATCTATATTATGAAAACAGGCTTTGCTGAAGAAATTTGATCCACTGATGTTTAATGCAACAACACAAAATATTATTGTTTGAGAGATTGAATTTTAGATGAAAGAGAAAACTAAAGAATGTAAGTTGCCAAATATACAAGAGCATGTAAAAGACAACCACAGATTAGGAGGAGAGTCAAACTTTCTTTGGAACTACGCTTGGAAGTTAAAAGTTTGAATTCATTTTGAAGAGTTTCTTTTCTTTCCCTTCTGACACTAGATATTGCTTCAGACCTAGGGAAACGACTAGACAAATTCCAATGCTGCTGCTGCTGCTGCTGCTGCTGCTGCTGCTGCTGCTGCCGCCTCTCCTTCTTCTTCTTCTCCTCCTTCTTCTTTTTCTCCTTCTTCTCCTTCTCCTTCTCCTTCTCCTTCTCCTTCTCCTTCTCCTTCTCCTTCTCCTTCTCCCTCTCCCTCTCCCTCTCCCTCTCCCTCTCCCTCTCCCTCTCCCTCTTCCTCCTTCTCCTCCTCCTCTTCTTCTTCTTCCTCTTCTTCTTTATAACAATACATGTAGCATTATTTTTATACATTGTATTTCACAAGAGGCTAAGAGATTTGATTTTCTCTCTCTCTTTCTATCACTGCCAACAAACCTAACATAACCACCTTGTAATTTGGAAATTCCCTTCATGTTTTCAGAGATTTTGGTCTGTGGTTGCTTGGCTGTGTGGCTTTAGGACTGTGGCAGCACAGTGTATTATAATAGGAATGATGGCAGAGGAGAGCTCCTTACAGTATTGTAGCCAGGAGTCAAAGAGAAAAACAGGAGTGGGCTGGGTTCTAATATCTCCTTCAAAGTCCCATTCCCATTGTTTATCTTACTTCTATCTAGTACCATTTCCCTTTGAAACAATTTACTTCTTATTAATAGTGCCACCAACCTTTCAGAACAAGGGCTTCTGGGAAATATTTATGATCAACCAAACTCCAGGGTATCTCATGCTCAAGAGTAGTTGGCCAACCCCAAACAGACTTAATGTGTTTTGTTTTAATGTTTTATTTTGTATTATTTTTTTGGTTTACTTTTGTTTTTGTTTTTAAGGGACATGAGGAATAAAATCTTGAATTGGGAAAAGTGGGTATATGGGAGGAATTAGGGAAGAGGAAAGAATATAATCAAAATATTTTGAATAAGAACTCAAAAATTGATTTTGAAAAAATTTGAAAATGTAACATACTTCAATTATGTAATAGACTTGAACAATTAAGTGATTTTTTTCTCCTTTGTACTGTAATACAGCTAAAAATCCCTTCTTTTAGGAAATACGGTGCTGTGTAACATGCATCCTATTCCATATTCCCTTATCTATTCAGCTCCTTTGTCATTTCTTATAATTATGGTTCTTCATGTAGCCCATGCCACATGTTCTTCCAGGCACTGTTAATGCAATAATGGGATTGCAGGTGCTTGTTAGTACAGGTTGTCCCACTTTCTCAAAATTCAAGTGCCATTTTCCAACAGTAGTTTATACAGAATTCAGGGCCTTTAATATGCTTACAAACAACATTATGGATGGACATTTAGTAGTATTGTGCAGGGAGACAGTTCTGGGATTTGGTTTCACTTACCTAAAAGTTAAAGCTGTGTAAGATGATAGAGTGAAGCCAAACAAATACTAGAAACAAGTATGTACTATATATATATAAAACATATATATACATATTTAATTAAGTTTAATTACTACATTTTCTTATGCATCATCTTAAAGTACATAATCAATCTTGTATTTTCCTCAAACACAAATACTTTCAAAACAAATATGCCACATGTTCATGCATGGCTAATAATAATGCTCATGCCCTTACTCAGTCTTGGTCATGGGACATATTAACTTATTTAATGCCTTAGGTTGAACAGGAAGTTTATAATTCAATACTCATAAATGTATAAATATATACTTCATATTGGCATGTGAATATATATTTATGAGTAGAAACCCTGATATATTAAATATTTTTTTCAGAGATGATGCCTCAAGAATGAAAGATGTTTTGATAGTTATGATTTGAATTTAAATATCCCATGTAGGTTAATGTGTCAAAGCCTTGGTTCTCAGCTTGTACTGCTATTTTGGGAGGTGGAGATGGAAATGTTAGGGGTAGAGAGAATATCTTATGTATTGTTTGGATGCATCACCTGTCAATTAAAAAAACCATGGCTTACAGGAAAGGGTAGAATAGAAGGTGGGATATCCAGCAGGCAAAAAGAATTCTGGGATAGAGTCAAGGTTTGCCCAGAAAGATCTGGCAAGAATGCACAAGTGTACCTGAGAGCTCAGAATACACTTGATCGCAGGTAACCAGCCATGTTGCAGAATGTAGATTAGAATAAATGGGTTATTTTAAGTTATGGTCTAGTCAGAGAGGAGCCTAGCTATATGGCCAAGGTATTTGTAAATATAGAATCTGAATCTTATTTCTGGAAGCATGAACTTGGGAGGAAGAATGACCAAACTTCTACAGTTAGGAGGTTAAACCTGGTGGTAAGGGTCACTAATGGTAGGTTCTTAAGGGCACCTTCTCCTCAGACCCTTTCTGTCTTTCTTGTATTCCCTGAGGAGACTGGTTCTACTGTATGCTTCCACCACCCTCATGTTTTGCTTTGTCATGGACCCAGAACCAAAAGAACTAGAGTCTATGAGCTGAAATCTCTGGAGCTGTAATTCAAATAATTAGTCCATTCAGTTATTTATTTCATCCATTCAGTCACAAAAAATGAAATTAATAGTAAGCTGTATTATTCTAAGAACAACTTACTGCTTTTTCCTATTGTATATTTCCTATCAAAAAATAATACTTTTTTCTTCACTGATGTCAGACCTGTCATGAGATTGGCTTTGGTCAGTGTAACATGGTGAAAACAGTATGCACCACTTCCTGCCTGAAACAGTAAGACCTTTTATGTAGTCTTCTGTCACGTTTTCCCTGTCCCACAGTCCTACATTTCTGTTAGAAGTAGTTCCTAACACACAAAAAAGGATAATTTTGATAGCTGCTACCAAGTCATGAATGATAAGTAATGTGAACAAGAAACATTTGTTGCTTTAAGTCACTTCAACTTGTTTATGTTGTTGTTACTACAGCATAATTTAGCACAGGCTGGAAAATGCAGACAAATATAGTAAGTAGTTTTAAATAGTTGTTAGAGGCAGAGAATGCAGCCTCTTAATTCCACTCTCGTCTCCCATGCTCTTCACAATCGTTTCATGTGTTATGTTCACATCTCTGTTTCACAACTGAGAAAAATGCAGCTCATCAAATTTTCTCAGTTTTATCTAGTTAACAAGATATATGAAATATGGCTGGAAACATAAGTCTAGCTAATTTCCAAGTCTCACCCACAAGATCTTGCCACATGGAGCTTGAGAATTAGATGTCATATAGTACAATATGTTCTTTGTTCAGAAAAATAAACTTGGGCAATTGAAATCCTGAGTTCACAGTCCTACAGTTTGGATAAAAGCTACAACTGAAATCATTAATCTCCTTGACTATGACTTTAACCCATGTACCTTTATTCCAGTATTTGTGTGTCATTATACCTATAGATACTTATATAAATTTATACCCTTTCATCTATGGAACATATAGGGCACACAGTTATATCTGTTTATATATCTATCACTTGTCTATCATCTATCTGTCTGTCTGTCTATCTATATATTTGTCATCTGTCATGTATCTTATTTGAGATTAGAACAATCAAAATTACAAAGTAACAAATTGTAGTATGTACCTTCACTAATAGGATAGTATAGTAACTAGACAAAAAGTAAAAGTGTTTTAAGTTGTGATTCTGTCTGTTATAGTTAAAGAGTCATTTTGGAATATATGTGGTGAACTTTTGATTATTTTATTGTTATTTACTTCTGCTTTTTTTCTTGGCATATGCAACTATAAATTAGGTAATCTTGTTTCCTAGGTGACTTGAAATTTCATCTTTAATTTCTTATTTACCAGATATTAAGATGACATATTTTCTATATTTTAATACAATTAGAAATGATGTTATACAATATTCATAGAAATAACAGCTTCATTAAATACATAAATACCTATTTTTCCTAAATTAAGAGTATTTAAATAGAAGAGAAATATTTTAAAATATGCCTTCTATAAAACCATGCATCAACAAACCTTGTAAATATATAAATGTGCCATAAAAGCCTATTAATAGGCACTTTGTTTACATATTTTTATCTCAATTATCTATGCCCATAGGGCTCATTCAATCAATTTTTCACTAAGTAGTTTTCAAAATATAATTACTCTTATGGGTAGGTCTATGAACAGCAGTGTCATTTATATGTCGTTCACTAATTGCACTTTGAAGCTATTATAATGAATTATACCAGTACATTCTTCAAGAAGATCAGTTAATGCTAATCATTTGTATCGCGTATATCACTTAGAAGAGATCCATCCATAAAAGCCTTTCATTTACAGCCTCATTTCTTTTCAATTCTCTTGTAATGCACGTTATAGCTGTAAACATACACAACATGTGTTCCACTTCCTATTAGCCTGGTGATCTGATTCTGAGTTAAGTATTGAAATTTGGAGACCTATTATATTCTATGGTAGTAGTAAAACTATTCAAACCCTACTGCAATAATTAGTTTTAAAAATTATTGTATTATATGTACATGGTCAACTTTGCTTAAAGTAATTAAAGACTGGTTTATAGGTCACGGCCAAAGTCTTTGCTTAGCATGTGTGCAACCGTAGATTCAATCCCACTATCATATGTAAGCAAGTGAACGATGGCATAAAATGCATTACCTCCTGCTCACCATTCTACTCTTTTTTTTTTCTTGCTGTACTTTTTGGGTTAAAGTGCTATTTTATTTTATTGCTTGTGCTAAGACTTAAAACAGCTTTTAAATTTTACCTTTGAGTTTTGAAGAATAATCATGTTAAGGTCTTGCCACAGGGAAAAAATCTCTTTTTTTTTTCATGGTGGCAATGCAGTGTGTGTGTGTGTGTGTGTGTGTGTGTATGTGTGCACACACATGTGTGCACATGCATGTGTGTTTGTGTGTGTGTTGTGTGTGTGCATGTATATGTGCTATTTACATTTAATAATTCTTATGTGAGTATATATCCACATGTATGCATATGCATAATTTTTACAAAGCCTCTCACTTGTAGTAAAGTTCAAACTGTTATTTTGTAGGAATATACACTGAGAGCATGCATCTGAGTCTGCAAGTGTAATAATGTCCGTAGACGATATATGTTGTCTTAGCTTTCAGTTGCTCTGATAAATACCACGACCAAGAGGATAGGAAAGGGCTTATTTGCTGATTATAGTTCAAGAGGGATAAGCGTCCATCCCCATCACAACTGGGAAGCATGGTAGCTGCCAGGCCTGGTGGCAAAAAGTGCTAAGAGCTCACATCTCAAACCCCATGTAGCAAGCACAGAAAGCATACTTGGGAAGCCAACCCCCAGTGAGGTGCTTCCTCTAGGAAGGACATACCACTTAAACTGCACAAAAGGGCCGCTCACGGCAGGCCAAATATTTAAGTGCCCGCGACCATGAAGGATATTTCATCCAAACTATAAAATAAGTATATTGAAAATTTTATCTTTACTTTTCTTCAAAGTACATCCTAACCAGCAGGTATAACTATAGTTGTAGTAACCTAGAAATATGTAGGGTTTCATTTTAGTCTGTAAAGGTCAGTAGCTCTGTAGCTTAAATCTTCCCTGTCTCTTTTCCTCTGTTTAAGGTTCTCACCAAAGGTTATAATATATCTTTAGTAAAAGTCAAAAGTTTCAAACTTTATTTGTTCATCTTCTCAATATAGTTAAGTACTTTTGATAAGTACTCCCTATACATATGGGAAAGCAAGGTACACTTCATTGAAGAATCACAATGGATAGTGACATAGCTTGATATTGATAGAAAAGTTCTTTGAAGCATTTATTTGAACTTTAACTCCTATAGAACACTATGTCCTTTTATCAGTTCCAATTGTATTCCAATATTTCATTGCTTTACTTTAAACTAAAGATACTTCCACTTTCTCACTGACATTCCCCTAGCTTCAGAGTGAAGTGGTTATGTCCCATGTTTGCATATAGTTTTAGTACTTGGTTATCAGATAAATTTTAACTAAAGCTTATAAAATATCTATTATGTACAGAGTTCTATGTTAATCTTTTAGGGGGAAATGTCCGAGATTGCACATGAATTCCAGTATAAATGCAGTAGTTCAAAGTCAGAACAATAATGAGTTTCAAGCAAAAAGTGAAAAACAAAAGCAAATAAGTGAAAAAAATCAATGTCATTGAGTTCGTTAGAATTTGGCTTCAAATGAGATTTTAGCAAATGGAAAGTTTTTACTGAGAGAAGGTTGACCTTTTTGTCTTTAGAGATTTATTTTTATGTGTGTGTATGTGTGTGTACATGTATATCGTGTGTGCATGTACATGTGTGTATGCACATGTGTGTATGTGTGTATGCATGTGTATATGTGTGCCTGTATGTGCATGTATGTGTGTGCATGTGTGTGTATACATTTGTTTGTGTTTGAATATATGTGCATGTGTATATGTGTACTTGGGCATGCATGCATGTATGTGTATGTGCATATGTATGTGTGTTTATGTGTGTGTATTTGTGTATGTGCATGTGTGTCTGTGTGCATGTGTGTGCATGTTTGAACATGTATGTGCATATGTATGTGTGTTTATGTATATATGTGTGTATGTGTGAGTGTGCTCATGTACGTGTGTATGTTTTTGTATTCTGGAGGAGGGAAGAAAAGGGTATGAGATCTAGTGGAGCTTAAATACCTTAAGTTATAGGTAGTTCTGAGCTGCTATATGGGTTCTAGGAGCCGAACTAAGGTTTTCTGGAAGACTAGCAAATGTTCTTATCAGCTGAGCCATCTCATTGGGCTTTGTCCTCTCTTCTCTTTCTTTTTCTCCCCCTCCCTCTGGCTCTGCCTCTGTCTCTTCTTCCATTTATTCTTAGGGTAGAAGGAAACTCATATCAGAGCAGTGTCAACATGCTCGTAGTTCCTGTTAGTTAATATAGTTAACTGTAGATATCTAGTTTAGTGCTCAAAGTTTCAGAAGACGTGTGGACAGGGCTTGTCTGTCAGTGTTGACTCCTTGTAATTCGATCCTATAAAGTGACTGGACAAGGTACCTTTTAGTTCTGAGAAGGAAGTAATTTAAAAGTTTTAACTATAGATAGGGTTGTTTAGCAGGCTTTTGCAGGAACGATTCAACAGCAATTCCACTATTATGCCATTTTGTTAATAATAGCACTTTTGTTATAAAACATCATCATTATAAAAATGTCATTGTAAGAAAAGCTCTGTTATTCAGAATTGCTTCATCGATGAAAATGCTAACAACATCTTCTTAGAGAAAATCATCACAAATTCTTCTTGCTTTGTAATGGGAAATTTTATTTCAAATCTTATTTAATTCTCTTGTAAAATGGATCTCAGATTTTTGTTCGGATGCCTCTAAGGCCTGGTCCAGATGGCAGCTGAGGACAGGAAATTGCTTGATAGGCGAAATTCAGTTTGGTCAAATATGCTGATAACTTAGCTATCAGCGTCTAGGAAGTCAAACGTGGTTCACTTCTTTGCTTTACTATGTCTCAAATACTGTATATTTTGTCTTCCCAAACAAACTTTATACACTAATTTCTATAAGATATTCAAGCAACTGTGTTTTGCTTAATTTGGGTATTGTATCCATTAATGAAACAGTGACATACAGTGCAATCATTAAA
>CM052702.1:7247863-7276429 GCA_028551405.1 Uromys caudimaculatus
TATATATATATATATATATATATATATATATATATATATATATATATATATATATATATATATATATATATATATATATATATATATATATTGCTTCAGCTTCCAGAGTTGGATTTTTCGGTTCTGGTGCATAATTTTGAGAGTTGGGAAGCCGTCGCGCCCGAGGTGTGAAGATGATGATGTATTTCCTGTAGGCACGAAGGCACTCAGAAATAAAGCAAGGCAAGGAGCTGTCATTTGTTGTTTTTCCTGCTCAGGCTTTTAAGAAAGAAATGAAAGGTCAATTAACTGGGAAGCTTAACCTCTCTCAGCTTGTCTTTTTCTGCGTAGGCTTTTAGCCTTTTAAATAACTCATTTTCTCTTCTCTCCCTCCCAGCCCCCTATCTGTTGTGAACATGTTTTTGGATTTCTTGTGCTGGGCCTAAGGAGCAGACTGCTTATATTCAAGAATGATTTGGAGGGGATAAAGTGTGCAAGAGTTTGAATTCTTGCCATAAGTCCCTGGCAGACAGCCAGGCAGCCTCAGAGGAACAAGGCTAATGAAGGGAGGGTGAGGCCCGGGAGTGCGGCTGGTAATGCAGCATTCATTTAATTGGGAGCACCGGTGCTAACTTCTCCATTTTAATTGGAAAAAGGGAAGGAGATTGTTAAGGAAGAAGAAGAGGAAGGAAAAAAAAAAAGAATGCATAAAGTTTTCAAGCCTAGGAGCCAAAGGCAGTCCTGTCTATGCCAGAGAAAGAACTCAATTTAGGGCAATTTGCTCTGCAAGCCGGGCTTCAGCCTCTCCGGGGAATAGGGATGAGGAAGAAAATGAAACCAAAAGAGAACTTGATAAAATCACCTAGCACAGACAATCTCAGTAGAATAGGTTTTACTGAGTTAAATCTGCCCCAATCAATATGATTCTTTTCATATAAGTTACAAATAAAAAGCCACAAGATTACAATAAAAATCAAGACCGGAGCTCTGCTGATGCCGCACCTGGGAACCTTAAGAACTTGTTATGGAATATGTGTTTTTGCAACTCTAATGCTTAGTTTTTCTTTTCTCCCTGGTCATGCGAATCAAGTCTTCCCTTTCCTCATTCATCCAGGTTTATATATTGTTTATAAAACAAAGAGAGTCAGTCTCTTCTGGTTAATTTATTTTGCAGTAGAGGTTGGAGATCCATATATTTTGTTGGTGTTAAGATATATTGGCTCTATTATTGGGCTGATTTATCATAATAATGATACATAAGAATTTTTCCCATTGCACGATTTGTGACATGAATATTGATAAATATTAATATGACTGTTGAAAAATAAAAGAGGAAAGTCCACATAAGAAACAATGTTTTCTGATATATATAAAAATATCCAACACTCTTATAATATCAATTTTAATAACAATCATTTCTTAATATTTGGCTAAATTACTCAAAGGGGAATTTAGGGTAGCTAAAGGTGTATTAACTTTAATTTTAATCCTTAGATGAAATGTAAGTCTATGCAAACATTTGTTTCACTTTTAGTACCATTGACTCATTGATGAAAATAGTTAAAAGCAGTACTTATTTTAATACATAAAAGCACATCTTTAAAGATACATGAAAATACTTACTTAGATTTCAAGTTTCTTGTAAACTTTTGTTCGTAAATTGGTGCAAAGTGTGTTTTTTGGTAGATAGAGAAAAACTGTATTGTCTGCTTTTGTAGGACTCATCTTGGTCTTGTTGGTCATATTTATTGTAGAAAGCCTGCAATATGAGTTGATTATGGACATTTGATTGCTTTCGTGATTATACTTGTGAATTTGGAAATCATTTTATCTTAAATAAGCAGACTGTGGCTGACTTATTTGATTGCATCTGTTCCCAGAAATTTAAGATTAGGAATGCAAAGAGACTTCTCTGGATAAAGCAAAAGGCTCACACTCAACATGGTGGGCAGGACCACTCAACATGGTGGGTAATAGTCATCCAGTGTGTCCATCCATACATGTGGAGCAAGTGATTCATTTGGTCTCCTAAAAATATTTGTAGATAATTTCCGTTCAATAATGTGGAATATGAAATATTGAAAACAATAAGAAATGTACATTCTTAATGGGAAAGCCAGGCTAAAATACCAAGGCTAAGTAGACACAATAGCATCATATAGTTTATGAAAGGCTTAGAACTATCCATTGCATCCAATAATACATGATTGCCTTCAGTTTAAAAGGGCTGGAGAGATGGCATGGGGGTTTCAAACACTTGTTCCTCTGGCACAATACCTGAGTTCTATTCCCAGAACCCATAATGGCAGATCACGACCATCTCAAACTCAAAGTCCAGGGGATGCTGATGTCCTCTCTGACCTCCAAGGGCACCAGGTATACATGTGGTCCACGTACATGTAGGCAAAACACTCACACATAAAAATGGAGAAGTCAACCATTTTAAGAAATGAAAGGGCTGAGGAGCAGGCTAGAGGCTGTGTCACTCAGACACATAATCAAGTTAAGAGACCAGGAAGAGTTAGGAGAAAATGTACTTCAGAAAATAAAATCACAGCTTCCAACAGGCAATGGGCATTAGACTGTACTTTGGAAGACTGAGGAGAATGGTTTATTTTCCATGCAAAACACACGTATGTAAAGATCGTTTTGTACAGTTTTCTTAGTGGCAAGAATCTTCCAGGGAGAATTATTAGGTGGTATAAATTTGAGGCCCTCACAATTGTTCACAATTCCATTTTTTCACCCATGTGGCTGATTGGGTTTTTTTTTTTCCTTCCTGTGTTATTCTCCTCTGAAGGAGAGTCACTCACAAAGCTGTGATCCAGTGCTCTGGTCTGTGCTGAATGTGTGGCCATGTGCTCACATACTTTCTCCCATAGATGCACAGTGGGTGTACACAGTAGGACAAAGGTAGCTGCTCACCAAAGATTCGTTATTGCTTCTGGATCTTAGGCTGTCTCAATATCACACTAACTCTCTCCTCCAGCACAGTTCAGTTCTTGCTTGTTACATCGGCTACTTGATAAGATCAAGGAGAGAATGAGGCCTTTTCCTCTCTTGACTCCATGGACTTGATGGCTTCTAACATTAGTGAAGTATTTCTTTTCTTTCTCAATGATAAAACAAAAGGTCTGTACAATATGTATATGAACTGGTGTGTTTTATATGAATAAGTGAATGGGAAAAGGGTCTCTTCTGTTCAGTCCAGCCGCCCAAAATGTTGTATGACCCTGATTCTGTTAACTGCCGTTTTCATGATACTGCAGAGCATCTGGTAATAAAGTGAATTCAGAAAATTTACTTCATTTCAAATGCTCCCTTGGTAGATCTCTATCCTGACACCATATTTATTAACCGCAAATAAATAGATAACTAAAGTTGGGAGGGGCTCTAATTGCTGGCCTTTTGTATATGGTATTAATTTGCTAACACCTCTCCTTATGTCCTGACAACCTTGGCAGATTTCTGGTTATGGTAAAACTATTCACTTTGAGTTATTTGGAAGAAATTTCATGATTCCTGTATTGAAATTAGTGGGACTAAATATATGGCATTGTAAATAAGATGTGAAGTTGTGCTAGGCGTGCTTAGGTGTCTTGTATGATAAACTATTTATCATATTTTAATTTCATTGTGTGGCTGATCACATCTTAGAGAAGTGCATTAATTTAAAAATCTCCAAGTGGGTCAAATATGAAGTTTTTATTAGTTCACTTATGGCACCCTACCTCATCCGAGAACTGTCTTTTTGTTGTTGTTTAGATTTGTTTAGTGAAAAAAATGTTTTCGTTGAAGATATTCCACTGCTGGGAAGGACATGACCGTGGAGTTGGATGTGTTCTTTCTTCACACAGCTTAGATACCGCATTAATATAGAAAAACTCTATGCTAGTGTTGAAAACAACTTGTACCACTGGTTTATTTAGATGATACTAGATTAAGGTTCTGCTAATATTACAGGGCTCGAATTCCAGCGAACCACCATCGTAGTGTATATTATCTATTGCTTTACATGCACTTCTTTGAATAAGGCATGAAGCAGGCTTTCCTTTCTGCATTTTCAAGATGAGAAAGTGAAGTCTGTATGACATCATGTTGAGTAATTAGTCAAGGTGGGCTTAAGCTGGGATTCCCTGATGCCAGTGTGGACTTCAGAGATTTGCTAACATTATGTTCACTACCTTGATCACCTTTTCTTTCTTTCAGACTCTAGTAATTCTTCTGAAAGTATATAAAAGTCCATATTTTTGCTGATGTGATCAGTGAGGACAAAATATAAAGAAAAATCATATTTATATTTCATTTCCTATGTAAAAAAGAACCGCAAAAATGATGCACTAAGACACTGTTAACCTGATTATAACTTTATCACTCTTCAGTTTTGTTTGGCCAGCTTAAAATAAAAAATTATCTTTTTTATTTTACAATTTCTAAAACAACGTTTATTTTTTCTTATCCATTATATCCCTATCTCAGTTTCCCCTCTCCAACCTCCCATCAGATAAACCTCTCCATTTTTCTTCAAAGACACACAAAGAGAAAGAGCACCTCCCAGAGATATCCACTAAACACAGCCTAATAAGATACTTTAAGACTCAACCCAAATACTCTCAAATCAAGGCTGGACAAGGCAATCCAGTAGGAGGGAAAGGGTCCCAATTGCAGGCAAAATAACCAGAGACACCGCCATGCTCATTGTTGGTAGTCCCATAGGACATGAAGCTATACAACTATAAGATACATGCAAAGGACCCAGCTCAGACCGATACAGGGTCCCTGCTTGTCACTTCAGTTTCCATGATCCCCAATGAGCCCTGCTTAGTTGATTCTGTGGATCATAGTATCTTTGAGTCCTCTGACTCTTACAATCCTTATTCCCTCCCTTCTGTGGGGTTCCGCTGCCTCTGCCTAATGCTTGGCTGTGTGTCTCTGCATCTGCTCCCATCTCTTTGTGCTCCCACTTCTCTGATGACAACTGGGTTAGGTACCACTCTATGAGTATAGCAGATACCATTGTCATTATCCCCCCCGTCTCTCTTTGTGTCTATCTCTCTCTGTGTTTGTCTCTCTCTGTGTCCGTCTTTCTCTGTCTGTGTCCATCTCTCTCTGTCTCTCTCTGTCTCTCTCTGTCTCTCTCTGTCTCTCTCTGTCTCTCTCTCTCTCTCTCTCTCTCTCTCTGCCAGTCATGTTTGGTTCTGTCTTAGGCCACTGGGCTGTGCTGCTTCTGGTTCCTGACCACTTGGGCATTGTCAGCCATGGGCTCCTCTGTGGTGTAGGTGTCAGGGCGGACCAGTCCTTGGTTGGCCACTCAGAGAAAGGGGGAAACATTGGAAATATAAATAAAGTATCGAAAAATAAATAAATAATTTTTGTGCCATCATAACCCTAACACATCTTACAGGCAGGGCAGATTTTAGATCAAAGATTCTGTGGCTTGGTTGATGTTCTAGACCCACTGGTAGAAGTCTTGTCTGGTTATAGAAGATGGCCAGTATCAGGCTCCATTTCCCCAATAATAGAAGACTTCACTAGGGTCTCTTTAATACATTTCAGGGAATTTCCATTGCACTACACTTGTGCATTGCCCTCTAAATGCTCCTGAATCATCTAGTCATTTCTTTTTTTTAAAATTAATTAATTTATTTATTTTTGATACTTTATTTACATTTCCAATGTTTTCCCTTTTCTGGGTCTCCTCTTTGGAAACCCCCTATACCCTCCCCCTTCCCCGTTCTGTGAGGGAATTCCTCCTCCCACCTACCCGCCCACCCATCCCCATATTCCCACCTTGACATTCCCCTTTACTGGGGCCTCTAGCACCCTCAGGCCCAAGGGCCTTTCCTTTCTCCCTGATGGCCATGGACTCTTTCCCTCTGTCATGTCCTGTTCCCCGCCCCATGCCACTTGATCTCTCCTGTCCCCATTCCTATCTGCCTCCAGTCCACCCATTAAAATCTGTTCTGTTTTCCCTTCCCAAGGATATCCGTGCTTCACCCCTATGTACTCACTTATAAGTGGATATAAATAGTTAAGGATAGTCATGCAGATTCAGAGAGGCTAATAAAATAAAAATTTCAAAACTCTTCCTAAAGAAGATTTTGCTTATTAAGTAATTAATAATTGCTATCATTTTTGATAAAGGTTTTGCTTTGAAAAATTTCAAGCCTATATAAATGAATGTAATGTGTTGTATACTGAACATTTACATGTCCTAGAGTGACTGGCTGTTACCAGTACAAAATTTGTAAGCTGCATCATTGTGTTTTATACACAGAGACATGTTTGCCAAACCAATATATAATCACACAGAGAGCATGAGAATTCACCTCCTAGCACTAATCTTTAATCAAAAAGAGCTTTCACCATATCCTTAATAATCAAATACATACCATGAAATTAAATAATGTTTGGACAAATTAAAATTTCCAGAATTATCCAATGAGCACCTTTAAAGTTATTTTTCTATTTTATTTGTTTTCTCTATTCATTTATTTTTTGTTTAAAACAAAAAAATTTATTTTAAAATTTAAATTGATTTTAAGCTATATGTATAAAATTGACATATGATTGGAATACCAGATAGTGCTTACATTATAGATATCTTCTTAAGAATCGCCATCTGTGATAAAAGGTTTGAATCATAAGCTCAGTGTATAAAATCAGTTTCAATGGATCCTTGATCTAGGTTTGATCCCCAAAACCTATGGCAGAAGAAAGAACCAACTCATGAAAGTGGTCTTCTGACCCCCAAATCCCAGTGTTTAATGAATGGACCCACACTCTGCACAGTGTGAATACAGTGAAAAAGACTTTTACAAAAGTTTCTGATGCAGAAGAAGGCACTTGTGCAAGCTGAGTGGCCTCAGTTTAAGATGGGAGGAGAGAAATGACGCCACCAGTTTGTCCTCTGACTTCCACACTCATGTTCTGGTCTCAGTAGGAATAATAAACAAATAAATTAAAAAATGTTTCGCATTGTTATGTGGTCCATGGGAACATCTTACTTCTATAAGCTCTAGCTTAATTCCTGTTGACCACAGTTCCTCATCTCTCCTCTCCCTCTTCCCAGCCTCTGGTAATCCCCACTCTTGTGATAATTTGGCTTGGGCACATGAGATGATGTACTAACTCTGATGCTGCAATTGTCATACTTCTCTTAACACAATTATCTCCCGTTCCATCTCATTCACACTGTTAATGGCCGAGTTGTACTCTAATGTGTTTCTCTATAGCAGTTTTAATGTCTTTCCACTTGATAGACATTTAGGTTCTATCTGTATGTTGACGACCTACTGTGCACAGTGTTTCAATATCCATGGGAGTTCAGACTTACCTTTGATATGATGACTTTATTTCTTTTGAGAATGTACCTGGTTGTGTGATTGTTGGGTCATGTGGTAACTGAACATTTAATTTCTGTGGAACCCTCATGCCTTGTTGCTGTTTCCTTAATGGTTGTAACAGTTTACATCTTCTTCAACAGTATGCAGAGACTACTGCTTTTTATACCTCATGGACAGCAGTTGGGCTCTTTCTCTTAAAAACAAGCAGCCATTCTTATGTTATGTCACGATATTTGATTGTGGTTCTAATTTGCATTTCCCTGGTGAATAGAGGCTTTGTTAGTCAGGAAGTTGATTTTCAACACACAATTCAATTAAAGATTATTAAATATATTCAGTCATCTCGCCTTTTCTTTTATTATAAAACATTTCCTCTTGGTGACTGTGAGGACTTGAGATTTTTGGAAAAAATCAGACTTTTTTTTTTTTTAAATTCTGTGGCAATGAGGTATTCATACATTTTAAAATCAGGTACATAATTTTTGTCAAGAATCCCAAGTAGGCGCTGTGGATCCTTCACAGTGTATCTCCAGGTAACTTGCTCCATTGCTAGTGGTGCTTCTTAAAATAATTTCTTAGTATCTATGAAACTCTTCCAATTTAAATGTAACTTTTTTGTGATTAGATAATGCGAGATAATATTTTAAATTCTTATTTTCAGAAAATTTTCAACAAAATTGCACTTAGTATTTTTATTACCAATGATCTTTTTGATGACTATGTTAGTATATTAATGCTTCCAAAATCACTTTCCTGTATGTTTTATTAACTTTATATTTACCACAATATGCCTTCATTAATGGATCAGTTTTTTACTTCTAAATTTAATTAAAAGTATTATTATATATGCATGAAATTTTACATTTGATGAATTATAGCATTCCTTACTTTATTATTGATTAATTCAGAAATTATATCAAATATGTTTGGTGGAAGCCTTTCAGCCTGCCATCTCTGTCTTTTGATATGTCCTTACCAATGTTTGAACCCTGTCTTGTCTTTGGCTCTATAAAATATCTCCAGTCTACCTTATGCTTTCCTTGTCAAGGACTTGGAAGCAGCCACTGTTCTATGGAAGCCACACTTTCTTTACTGCAGAGCAGCACAGAGAACACTAAATTTGGGTTCATAGCCGACCATATTGTTTTATGCATTTTCCAGGAGATAGACGTAGAGAAAACGTTTTGTGGGAATCTCTCACACTGATGCTACATCTCAGGGATTGTTACACACTTTTTTTTTTTCCAGTGCAGAGCTTTGGTTTTACTTTTTGTACAGGAAGGAACTTGACTCAGCATCTATAGATTCATTTACTTAGTCTACTCTACAATTCTCAGCAAGCATTCTCAGACTCACTATACTGCTACCTCTGTCAGCAGCAAATGCAGGTGAAAAAAATTTAACATCTTTGTTTGTAAAGAGATACTGTTTTGAGGTTTCATACTCAGGGATATTGCGTTAAAATTACTTGTATTACAACTTCCAAAAGGATAATCATTATCTTTTATCATTATATTTTAGTGAAAATACCATAGTTTTCATTTCCTTATTTATTAAAAGTTTATTTTTTGAGAATACCATATATATATATATATATAAAATTCTATACCTCTACATTCTACTCCTTCTCACTGGCACCTCTCCTACCTATCCCTCCAAACTTCATGCCCTCTTTTTATTTTTTTTAAAAATAGAAATTTCTGTCTGTTAGTATCTTTCACCTTTCCTGAATTTCATTTTGGTTCCCATCAGTCAATGACTTGATATTTACATGTCTGCTATCATCTGTTCAAATACTATCCTCATTTTCATCATATATTCTTAGGTCTCCCATTGCTTCCTCTCAACTGATATCATCGATGAATATTTCAGGAGCAGAGTTGTAACCATGTAGGAAGTTCTCATTGTTTCTGTTTCTGCCCACAGAGGTGGGTGTTACTGGTTCAGTTAAGTGAACCAATAGAAAGGCTTTAGGACGCACACGTACATGTTTCTGCTCTCTCATACATAAATGTTTGCACACATGTGTTCTAATTATACTTAGGGTAGGAGTTGAAGTTTGATGAAACTTCTTTCCTGTTCTCAACACCTACTCACATTGAGTATGACAGAATCGTATATTTTCTTGTTTAGAATACTGAGAGGTTTTCCTGTTAGCATACTGAGAGGTTTCAAAATTTTATAGTACCCTTGTATTTAAACTAAATGCAACCTGACATGTTTTTCTGTGCTATTGGTATCTTGAAAAAATTTTTTTGTTGCTGTTTTGTTTTGAGCTATAGAAATGACATTCAGGTTTAAACTTTTATGTATTTGCTTCCCCTAAACATAGAGATTTGGGAAGATTTTCCTTTTGTGAACTACATCTACCTAACGGCATTGGATTTGACTTTATCCCAGGAGCTCCATGAAAGCTTCTGAGTGAGACTATACTAGTGCTCTGTACATGGAGTTCTTTCTGTGTGCACTTTCAGACTTCTGAAATCAACTTAGTAAAACACTTTCTTAGAGAACCAGCCACTCCATCTATATGATCAGGTTGCTTTCTATGGCCTTGTGTTTTAATTTTTTTTTTGTTGTCTGCTAATTATATGAATGAGTAGTTATATAGTTTCATAACTTTTGATGTGTACTGTTTTAATCAAAGTTGTTTTTCTAAATAAGGTTAGAGATTTGTCTTGGTCTTTGTCCTCGTGCTTAAGAATCCATTACCAGGAAGCTCTATGGTTTGGCTTAGAATGGCCTTAAAATTATACTTCATTTACTGTGTAATGTGTAGTTAGGTTTTTATATTTTCCTCTTTATAGAATGTATTTAGAGCTTCTAAATTGTCTAATGCATGTTCAGGTTTCATGAATAGTCTGTGGGTCTTAAAATTACAGAAAAGACTTTTTTAATGCTACATTGGATATATTCGTTGTCTGCCTTCTCTCCATTTATCTACCCCATTCATTGGCACCTATGTTCTTATATCATCATTTATTTTTCTCCAATTTTAAAAATAGAAAATGAAGATTAAAGATCGCATTTTGGTCTCAGCTAGCTTAATTTGTGGCTCTGTTTCCAAAGTTGGACAGAGTGTTTTTGTTTCATAGAAATTCGCACTTCATATTATTGTGAAGTTTGATCTTTAACATCATAAATATGCCATTTAAAAATACAATTTGAATTTTTTTCTGGACTGCAATGTGCTTTCTCTGTTTTCTACCTGGTTTCTACTTACGGACTTTGCTGCTGTGTTCCTGCCCAACTTTGGATTTTAGCATCTCTGAATCATCTTTTTCTAAGGTTTATATTGTAGACAGTAGCTTTATATTTTATTTGTGAGTCTACATGATATCCCGTTAAAATGCAAAGCCATTTACTAGCTAATATAAATGATATCACTTAATACCACTGACACATTTTTATTTTAAAGGCGGTTAGTAAAATACATATTTTTCAGATGTATATTATACATATTTAAGCATATTCTGTTTTTGTCAAGTTTTGCATGTCATATTATTTTACTTCCTACTTTAAAATACAGTTATTTGTAAGCTTATGTAAGTTTTTGTCCTTTGTCTTCCACATATTACGTTGCAGACCATTTTCTTTAGAACACATGACACCTGTGTTTTTATACATTTGTCTTCAGGATTTGATTTCTTTGTTATCTGTCTTAGATCTATAATTTAATCTATTCCGCATTAGTTATTCTGTGATACTTTCCAAACATTCCCCTAGCAGATGAAGTTTCTACACTTGCTATCTCTGAAACTTTTTTGCACTTGAAACCATATTTTGTGTTTTTAAAATGAAGGGCATTGCACAGTGATTTCCTGAAAGTTTTGAAAATATAAAACTTTTGTCTTGTTTTATATTTTTCTATGAGCATTTTTTTCTTGCTTTAAATTCATCCCATCATAAATTCCTTTATTTTTTATTGGGACACCAAAAAGAGCTGTTTTATGTTTATGGCATAAGAGTTTTGGTCTATGTATAAACCAGCCATTCTAGACAGCTTTTCTAAGGACAACTTGAGTCCTTTCAAAGGAATATTACTCGTGTCTCCTTATTTTGTATTTATTTTACTCTTCATCTTTAACTCCAATTGTGTGTATGTGTGTGTGTGTGTATATATATATATATATAATATATATATTATATAATATAATATATATTTGGCATTCTTATCCTTTATGCTATTTACTTCGTTAGTAGATTTAATTTGTTATGTCATTTTTACAGTGGGTTTGTATTACAGTGTATTTATTTTTTGTAGTATGTAGTGTGAGTGTGTGTGTGTGTGTGTGTGTGTGTGTGTATTTCAATGGGTGATGCCAGATATTCAGAGTGTTTTGTTATAATGAAATTTAACAAAATAATATTGAAATATAATTCTGACTGTAAATTTAAAATTTATTTTAATTTCTGGTCTTTTGGAGTTTGTCTTTAAACATTTTTGGGGTGGTCTTACTTTCTCGTAATCCTGTAGTACTTTGGCATGCTTTGCTTCTTAAATATAATTTAGTAGATGTCTAAATTATTGCAATCTTATTTTTAACTAAGAATATTCTGCTGATACTTTAGCCTCTTCTGATCTTAATGGCTTTAAAAATTTGACAGTATAATTTTTATTTATTTTAATACTTGTGGTTAATTTTGTTACTTTATTTACATGAAGGCTTACACAAAATTTTAAACATTCTAATTATAATCAAATATTATGAGAAGGATATATGTTTGTCTGCATGTCTACCCAACCTTGTCCTAGGATACTACCAGGAGTAAGAAAGGTCTTTGGAGTGTGAGAAACAGACATGCAGCTGGAAGTGAATCAGGGAAGTCCTTTCTTCTCTTGTGTCATTTTGTGCCACTGAGTCAGAATACACACAATTCAACACTGGAGAAACACTGGAGGTTTGACTTTATGATCTTGCCACAGCTATGGGTCCACTTGCTAGCAGAAGCTTTCTCAGCTTGAGTCCTGGTTTGTTTTTTGTTTATTTTCTCAACACACTCATGTGTGTTTAATTTCAAGGGAAGCTGCATTAGAGAATCTTGGCAAATAAACATTTATTTTTAATCACAACCATTTTGTTATTTAGATGATGCTTAAATGTTCCTTTAAGGCTGATGTATGTATCAGTCTTAAACTGATTTTTAAAAACATTTTAAAATCACACATCCCTGCCACTTTATGGAACTTTTATCTTAGTCGTCAACCTTTTAAGACAATTTATTTTTTCATGTTAACTGAAAGGTATGATAGTCTTTCCTGAATCAAGTAATAATTGGATACATAAAACTATTTTACCTTGAAAAATACTTTGGAATACAGCCAGAACAGGAAGAAAATCATAATTGTACATTTTAAATTTTTTTGTATTATGTTCCAATTTTGGATTCAGTAAGTGACAGGGAATGTTACTTCCTAAAATGTAGTTCTGGTGTGTTACACAGTGAATGAAAAATTTGCAGCTGGAAATGAGTTTTCAAAGTATTATTCTCCCTAAAATGTAAAGTGCACAGTTATATTTTTTTTATTAAGAAAGAAATCAAATCCAAATATTTCACCTAAAGAATAAGGTTTAATTTCAAGAGTTCTAAGCAAAATATTTTAATTTATAACTATAAGTTATATCAAATAAACATGTAAGTAGAAGTTACCAGTTGAAACGTATGTGATCCAGTTTGTGTAGATTTCTGAAGTGCCACACTCAGACCTGTCAAGTGCCTGCCTGTCTTTAATGTGTGGCTTGAAGTCACACAGTGCCCCATCTAGTAAAATCTCATTGTGGCTATCAGCCTGTGGTTACCTATATTAAGAAGTGAAATGGGTTATTTCCCTATACTCTATTACAGTCCCTTTGGTTTCTTGTAAATGAGACCACATTTTCCATCTGCCTTCATCCTCTGTTAATGAATTAAGCAGAGCCCATCGCATCCTCTCCTTTGAATTTCTGCTACTCTAACCCTTGATTAAATGTCAGCTTTTCGTTTCCATTGTTTTACTTCCCCCCATTTACATTTTTGACAGCCTTCTCTCTCAGCTGAATACTGTTATCACTTCTTATTTTAATCCTCTCCCAAGCTGCCTATATTCTGACCCTGTGTTTCAGAACTCAGGCTCTTCCCCTTTAATCCGCTAATTGGCTTTTTACCCCTGCTTGCCTTGCTGCTGCTTTGTACATCTGACCCTTCTTTCTTCTGCACAACCTGCCCACTAGGCTTGAAGTCCTGCCAGATATCCATACCCTGTGCCCTCTTTCATCACCCAGAGGACTTTATTATTTTCTTCTATAATCTCCCTAAAGTTTCTATGAAGGCAACATCCACTAAGACCATTTTTTAGGGCAAATAGTATAGTTTCCCATTTTCAAATAAATTTTAAAAAAATATTCTATTTTGTAAAGTCATTATTTTTTGATTAAGGACATACATTGGATTTAACCGCTGAGAAAATATATGTAATTAAGACATTAATTTCATTTTGTTTATTTCTATTTCCATTTTCCCTTTGGGGAAGAAAGAATATATGCTTATTATTTGTTCAGTGGGCCCTTTCCTATTTCAATATGAATATGATAAATTTTTATTATAAAAATTCTGATTTATACTACTTTTTTGTGAGGTTGAATATGTGGCAAAATAAAAATGTATGAAAATGAACTAAGACAGCATTCTTATAAACGTTACATAGACATGATGGTTGGTGAGTTTAAGTTGAAATATTGTAATACCATCTTCATGTATTTTACAGGGTAGAGCATATTTATGAACAAATCATAGATGAATATGTTAATATACATACCAGAGGTTAAATGAAATCACATTTTAAAAATGTCAAATTAAGCAATAATTTGAAATTGTGTTTTTCATGGATTTTTCAAAGTATATATTTCTTCTTGTTTTAATATCTTTTGGGGGGGTCAAATACACAGTCTTTTAGAAACTAACAAACAATTTAGACTAACTAACTTTATTACCTAGAACTTGGTAAAAACTTGTAGCCAAGTAACTCACAACAAGGAGAAGTCATAATAAGGATCGAAGATTAACCAGGATATCTAAGAAATGAAGTACAGCCACAGAATAGAGAAACAGAAGGAGTGCAGGGCCATGATTAACTGGAAATTATCAGAGTAAAACTATCCTAATAAGTGAGGGAATTACAGAGTATCAAAATAAAAGATAAGATAAGGTCTCACCAGATATGTTTAAGGTACTTCTTACAAATTGAGAATTTAGAGAAACTACTTTCAGCACCATAGTAAAGTCAAAATAGCCATGACTTATAGAGAGGTATGAATAAATAGTTTTGTTAAAAAAAAAAAAAAAGGCTTACATTATAATTTAGCAACCTGATTCCATAATTTATTAATAGATTTAAAGAAAAAATATAGCGATACGGAAAAAACCTGTAGAACGCTACCATCAGAAACAGCTTTTCTGAAAACATTAATAGTTCAAGTCTGACTAAAAATGGTAGATAAGTCACTACTACCTAAATATAAAAATTACATGCAAGTTTTTTATAGTTTCACCAATAAAAAATTTCCCTCAGTGAGTTGGAGAAGGGACTGAAGGAGCTGAGGGGATTTGCAGCCCCATGGAGGGAGCGACAGTGTCCACTGGCCTGACCCCCAGGTGCTCCCGGGGACTGGACCACCAACCAAAGAATACACATGGAGGGACCCATGTTGCTGGCCACATATGTGGCAGAGGAGAGCCTTGTTGGCCATCAGGGGGAGGAGAGGCCCTTGGGCCTGAAGGTGTTAGATGCCCCAGTGTAGGGGAATGCTAGGGAAGGAAGACTGGAGTGGGTGGATGGGTGGGGGAGCACCCTCATAGAGGCAGGGGGAGGAGGGATGGGACAGGGGGTTTCCAAAGGGGAAAACACTTGAAATGTATGTAAAGTAAATATCCAAAAATTAAAAAAAAAAAGAAAAAAATTCCCTAGGTGAAGTATTTTTGATTGACTTCTAAACCTGGTCACTGAGGTTGCTCTTCAAATGAATTTTCAGACTCCTGCTTCCTGTCATTTGGAATACTTTCTTCCTGATTGATAACAGTCTGGTTAGAATGCTGTAAGGACCAGAACGCCTTTGACTGCAGGATCTAGCAAAGTGGTGACCAGAGTGTATTCTCTGCATGAAGCCTTGTACATTACACATAGGAGTTAGATGGGCTACCCATAGAGTGGTAGGAGTGGGCCTGGAACTTGCATATGAGTTGCAGTGTTTATGTCCATTGTGTCTAACATTTTAGCCATTAGTGACAAGTTGCTACTCAGCACTAGTAATGCAATTGATCTAAGTCAAGTGTGTTGTACAAAACATATGCACACTGTGTTTTGGAGATGTGGCATAGAGAGAATGAAAAGTACCTCCTAAATCATTTATGATGACGGTTATGTTGAAATAATATTTGAGATGTATGAGATAAATAAAATATATAATTAAAATTAACTCATTTCTCTTTTCCTTGTTTGTATGTAGTTCTAGAGAATTTAAGGTGAATTATCTCCTTATCTTACATATAGCCAGCAAAGAGGGCAATTTTGATGTATGCTAGATCTCTATGAAAGATATTAACTTTACATACTCTGGTTATTTAACATAGTGCTAAGATTAGTTTAAGTTGTTTGTTTTCTGTTTTTGTTTTTGTATGTGTGTTTGTCTGTGTGTGTGTGTGTGTGTGTGTGTGTGTGTGTGTGTATGTTTTCAAGGATATCATGATACATTCTCAGAGGCATGTGACTATGTGTTTTCTTTCTAGGAAATATTTTCATAATTTTTAATGAATATATGGCAGTCTAACTGAAAGTAGATCAGCATTATCAGCGCCCCAGTTTCAGTCCCAAAGTATTCTTTCTCTCTGTTCGTTCTAGACCATTTGATTTCAGTTCTCTTTGGAGCTGTGAAGAGTGAGACATGGCCGTCTCTGAGGGTGAATCATCAACCTTATGGCAGGAAGGATTTGTGTCAGGGAAAGTCAAGAACTCATGGGTAGGACGCTGAAGTGGCTTTCCAAATGTGGCAGGATGCTGGGAACTGGGGCAGTACAGCAGACGGCTGAGATACTCATTTGGAAAGAGCGTGATTGCAGTGGGTTCCCAAGTCGGAAGGGAAGGCCTGTTGTCATGACCACTTCCTCAGAAGCATGCCTCTACTCAGGGTTTTTGTGTGTTTGCTTTTGTTTTGAATTGTCATTCTGTGTCTTACGTTCTAGATAGTCTGTATTTGCCCCTTAGCCTCCTTTTCTAAGAGTTGTTCAGAGCTGGGACTTCATTTTTCAAGTCTGTAAGGCTGTTTCCACAGCAAGCATATGAGTTTATCTGGTTTTTGAAACACATTAAATCTTTGTTTTATAATTGAAGCAATTGAAAGAAAACTTAATGAATTGGTTGATTAGCCTATACTTACTTATATTTATTTTTATTTTTTTGTTTACCCTATTCTCAATCAGCTTCTCAGTTGTGTTCTTGTAGAATTCTAAAATCTATTATAAATCACTACTCATAGCTTTATAAATAAAGCTCATTTACCTTTATATTACTATTTGAAAAGAGAAAAAATCAATTATTTCTTGTACCAAAAATGTACTGTTGCATAATTTTATCATGAATCTTTTAAAAATGGAATTCATGTCATCCTCTGCTAAGTTATTCTTTCCAGTGTTTATAAAAAGTAATTTTGGCCAACAGAGTAACTGATATGATATGCCCAAGACTCTTTGGCTGATTTTTAATCTTCACATTCTTTTACAAGCAGGTACTTTTTTGTCTATGTGATATGTAAATCTCTCAGCTCCTACAAGCAACTGGGTAGGGATATGTGTTTCATCTTAAAACAAAGACCAAGAAAAACATAATATGATAAAGTTATTCAAAGGATTTCAGAAACAGGTGCTCTAAGTCTAGGCTAATTGGATTTCAGTTAATTATTCCTCTTACTTTAGGGAATATAAGTAAGAAATGTAGAAAATAAAAAGTGCCTGAAAACTTCACTGACATGCTAATCACTCTGACCATGCTTAACCTAGGCAAGGAAATAAAGGGCCAACTTAATGTGACCGAAGTCTTAATTACTTTTTTTATTCCTACCTTTTCAGTTACAAATTATAGGCTTTCTCCTATACTACACAGTACTGAATGTTATGGCATATCCCAGTTTTTTTCATATATGTAATTTTAGCTTAATTTTAATCTCATTTCCAATTCATGGAAAATAATTTTACAATTTAATGATTGCATCTCTCATTCACATCAAGGGAGATCAAATAAAATTTTCTTAGATAGGTCGAGTTCACTAAACTATTTGATTTTAGATAGTCATTTTTAATTTCCTTTCTATCTTTAGAAGAGTTTCTTACATATATTTTACTGTGGCAAGCATTCCTCCAAAGTAAGACAAAAGTATAGTAAAGGACTAGAAGTCTTTTTTGTAAAACAATATACAAATTCAGAATATAAAACTCAGTAAGGGCTTGTTTAGTTGGTGGTGTTGCTCACAGGGCAAAGTCTGGCACATAGTTATTATACAAATATTTTGTAGGTAAATGAGTCAATAAATAAGACATTTTGAAGCAAGCTAGCAATGATGACTAGACACATGTCTTCTGAATGGGATAACTGGAAAGCTAGGCTCTAATGGCACAGTTCTATGAATGTTGAGTTCTTTGTTTTTATTTCTAAAGCAAATTAGGAGTATGACTTCTTGGTAAAAAAAAATCATATGCTGACTTGATTGGCAGAAGTGGAGAATTCAATAGCAAAGTAAAACAACCATGTGTTCATATGAAATTCTAAGTACTTAATAAATATTTGATAAAACATATATGCTTAATATAATATATGCAATATAATTTATAACATATCTATAATATCTATATAATATAATTTATCAGATAGCTCAGTGAAAGTGAGATTCTTATTTAAGGTATTTTTTTCGCCTTGCAAGTGTAGTGTCTACTACCTAGATAATATCATTTTTTTAGTGGCATTTTTGCTACTCCATTCAGTTTGTTTTATTTCTTTTTTTATATTTTTTAAAGACAGAGTGTTCTGCCATGTAGACATATTAAATAGCTATACTCAGGAGTCAGGACATAGACTAGGCTGGATTCTAACGTGCAGTGATTTTCTGTATTTGCTTCCTAATTACTATGTTGTCAGGTATATGCAATCAAATACTAGTCCTGTACTTTAATATAGCTGGATGAGTATAGATTACTAATGTTGGGCTTTGTCATAATCATGATATTCACTTCATTTTTATATTTATTTTGTTGTCACCATGATTAATATTTTTCATAAATTCTTAAACTCTTAGTATCAACACTTTTAAATTATAGTTAGGGGAAAATTAGAATAGTGAGCAAACATGTTATTTTTGTTGAAAATGCATGCAAACTCTTTTTCATGTTATGATTTTGTCCCCTCATTTTCAATAGACGTTGCTAAACAATATTGATGCATGTGAAAACATTTCAAATAAATAAGTGAAAGCTATATTTCCCCAGGGAGTTTGTCCCTTTTCAAAGGTAGTAAATTCTTCGTTTTCATTATACATCATGATCTGATTACCATTATATATTTTATTTTATCATGTATCATGAAAATTTTAATTTATCAGTAAGTATTTTTGAAGAATTTATAAAATTAATTCCATTCTCCTTTCTTATTTCTAGTAATCACTCTCTAATATATGTGTATTAGTGTAATACTATGTTCCTTTAGCAGAATAGTATCAGTAGCTCTTTCCTCTGAGGTCTATGACCTGTCTAGCCACAGGTTCTTGGCCTGATAATGGTGTCAGGTATAGATTTCGTTTTGTTGAGTGGGTCTTGAATCCAATCAGGAAAGTGGTTAGTCATTCTCTTGACATTTCTATGTCTATTATATCAATAGACAGGGCCTCTCTTGTTGGTTATTATTGTAGCTCAATTAGTTCACAGTTAGGTAAGATTGATAATTAATTTTCTCTTCCTCTGGTAGCATGCATATCACCCTCTAGCACTATGAAAGCTAGCCAGTAGGTATGAAGCCTTTATTCACTTGATTTCTATATGATCTATGGCTCAACTCTATGGTGTCTTCAGCATTAGGGTCTTACCATCAAGTTCTTGAAGGTAACCAAACTAAATGACAATAGTCACAAAGACAATAGTCTGAAATGTCTAGGAGTTTATAGGATCTCATAGTCTAATAACTCTAGGGCATGTGACCAAATCATAGTCTTTTATTTTTTAGCCTATGGTATCTAGTAAGGACATTCATGTCATGTTATAAGTTAATCTTATTTAAACTCTTTATATACGGTATGTATTTAGGAAACTTTTATAGTAGTAAGTTCTATATGACTTTCTCCAAAGGCCTTTTGTTCTGTTAGCTATTCCTCCATTATTGTCTTCTCTGCTCCTCCTTCTCACCCTCATTTCACTCACTTAATCTTTTCTATTCCAGTATTTCCATTTTTTCCTTTACCTCATCATTCAATTTCCTCTGGAGTCAGATTCATTGTCCAATTCTACCCATACTGCTTGGCTCAGTCATAAAAATAATCATAATGACAACTTCAATTTGTTCATTGTTTAAAAGACCTAAAATGATGTTTTTGATAGAGAAAAAAGAAACCACACCCAAAATGATGCTTTTGCTATAGAATCAGGACACAATCCATTCTATTTTTGATGCCTTTAATTCTCTAGCTACATTTAGTATATTATTATCTAAGTTACATTGTATAATTCCACTATGAACTTCAACTCTGTTGTAGCATACTCATACAATTTAGGGTTTAGCAAACTTTTCTATAACTGAACATAGTATATCCTTTCAGCTGTGTGGGCCACATAATCTCTATTCATCTCATTATTGTATACAAAACATCCATAAACATATGTAAAGAGAGCTATAGGACTCCTTTCCAATAAATAGTTTTATTTTTAATCCAAAAATCATCAATCAGCTATGTTTGACTTGATGCCCATTGTATACCTGGTCCTGTATGTATCAGGTAATACAAGAACTCTGGAATCACACTTGAGCATTTCAGTAGAATAATGCATTCTAATGTCACCTTTATGATCTGAAGGAATCACGTAAGCTTCTGAGCATCAATTTTAGCCCCAGACAGAAAAAGGGATAAGTTATCATTCAAACTAATTATAGCTTGTAAATGAGTGCTCTGGAAACTAGTAGGATCTTATCAATGTAAAAATCTTGGTGCTTAGTATATAATGATTTCGGGTAAAACATTGCAGGTGATGTTAATTTCAAGATACAGAACTAGATCTAAATTTAGTTTTAACTTACCTAGTTAAAGTTTGTCATTATATGTTTCTTAATCCAGAAAAAACATCTTTTTGATTCATAAAATATTACACAGTGAATAATGAATTTGTTTAATGGGTCTCTTTATTGTGTTTGAAATTTTTATTATCAACTCTTTTTCACCTTTCTTTGGTTAACTGAAATAAGGTTTAAAGTAAAATGTTCTTAAGACCTGTAATGGTTATCTCTAAATATAGAAAAATATAAAATTCAAAGGAAGCAACTATACCATTTACAATGGTAATTACAGCTGAAACTCTTTGGTTCATAAATGTAACTTATTTTGAATGATTAAACCTAAGTGATTTTAGAAGTACTATTTAACACACATGTAATCAAATGTAATATTTTTCTGGTGCATTTTAGAACGAAATGACATAAATATGTCAAATCCCTGTTTAAATTTGAAGTAAACTCTTTATCGATCATTTCTTAAAGTAGGAAAATAATTTTTCCACTTTTTCCCCATATGATGACTTTAAATTTTTCACTATCTTACAGTAGTCATTTATCCAACCCTCACTCCCTCCATATTATCCCTTACTCTCTCTGTTTCTCCCTCCCTCCCTCCCTCCCGCCCTCCCTCCCTCCCGCCCATCTTTCCTTTCTCCCTTTCCCTCACTTCCCACCTGTTTCTCCTTTGTTTTTCAAACAGAAACTGTTTTTTTCTTCTTCTTTGGATTTAGTGAAAATCTTCTGGAGAATACTTTAGGTTGTTTCTACAGATCCCAGAGTAAATGCGCATGCATTCATTTTAGTTCTGATTTTTTTTAAAAAACAAGATTATCTCATCTTTAAATATAATGTATAGCTGCAAAGCTCAAAGTTAATGCATATTATAAATGTCAAGTAGGTGCTACCAATATACCCACAAAATATAGTCACATTTCTTGAACAACGCTTGACTGCATGGTGTCCTTGGTCCTTGTCATGGACAGGGCACAAGGGTATTAAAAAGCATGGCATACTTGGACTCCTGCTGAAACACTGATGCATGATTGATTGTCAGTGCAGGAGTAGTACAAAGTATTTGCGATGTTTGCTTACCTGATGATGATTTAACTCATTCCTCAACGTATACCTCCTCCATCATTGGTGTCTCTACACATTGTTTGAAATTAAATGCTGAAGTGGAGTCTAAGGTTACAAGATGTTGTAAAGGGTTACAATGACAACTTACCATGATTTGCATGTTTAAAATGTAGAGCTGGAAGTGGTGTCACACATCTTTAAGATCAGTGCTGAGCAGGCAGCAACAGGTGGGTCTCTGAGAGTTTGAAGCCAACCCCCTTTACATAGTGAGTTCTAGGTCAGCCAGGACTACTTAGTAAGACCCTCTCTCCAAGGAAACAACCAACCAACATGCCCCAAATGTCTAAATATCAATGTAATTAAGACTAGATTTTCACCCTGGAAAACCTTATGTTCTATTCAATAAAGGTGTCTTTGTATACTTTGATAAAAAACTGGAACTTCAAATATTTCCAAACCAACAATATCAGCATGAAATTCTATATATTCTTACGTTTGTTGTTTAACTTTCTAACTTTGTATTTGTGTTGGAAATTAATTTCAAATTGGCCCAGAGATGTTTTTTATTGTGTTTTAATTACCCATCTTTTTCTCTTTCAGGACATTTAACAAGTTTTACATTTTGTTTTCTTATGTTCGTTGTGTTATTTTGGTAATTCCTGTGTGATAGCTGTCAGCTTGTGGATATTTTAACAACTGTCCTCTTGTGTTATGAAAGTTTATGTAGTTTTAGTTAAGACAACCCCATAAGATATGGAGTCAAATTCATCATTTCCTGTCTTTTGCACGATTCATGCCATCAGGAAAATAATCACAAAGAAAAGAAAATTCTTGTATTCTGGGAAGCTAAATAGCTTTCTATGATCTGTTAATTTTATAGAAAACATTTTCTAGGATCTTTAACCCTTCTTTTCAAACAGTAGTATTTATTATTTCAATAAAAGAAAGTCATCACACAGGAGAAAGAATTCTTACTAAAAATTGTATATTTCATATATTCTACTTGTAAAATACAGTAGGAGAAATATTTATGAGTACCGTGAACTAGGAAGCTGAATCCGCCATAATTTCTAAATGAAAATCATGTGACAGTTCGTCAGTATTTAATGCTAGCATTGCTAGATACGAGCATGAAGAATTTAGCAACTATTTGTCACTTCCTTGCGTGGCTCCTCCTCTGATTCCAAAGAAGCAGGTTGTAATAGCAACACGAGCCACAACTTCAGTCCAAGATATTAAGTAAATGAATGTGTTAATAATGTCGCGTTCATTTTTCTTATCTGAACTCCTCCCCCTCTCTGTGTTGCTTCTGCCATTGTTTTCCCCACATCCCTGTTAAAAGTGTTCTCCCACACCTTGAGTTCGTTTTAATCCTCACATTCATAAGCCCTGGCTGGACTCCTTCACCAGATGCAGGTGTCCCCTTGTGCTGTCAGCAGGAATGATTAATGAGGGTTTGCCCTACTGAAAGCAGCCTTTGGAGTATTGTTCAGGGCATCTGTGGAACTGTCGGGGGAGACAAGCACACAAGTGAACAACCAATTATTTGGCCATCACTGAGGCAGCATGAAAAAGACATCAAATTGGACAGAGAAACCACGCTTTTGTTTGGAAATCAAATATTATTTTTCAGGTGTTAATAGCAATATGAGACTTAGACCTTCAAGGAATCCTGGTTAGGTTTAGATTTTCAACAAGAAATGGCTTTCTTTTTACTTTAATGCTAATTGAATTACTTGAAAGTGGTATAACAGGAGTAAAATATCACAAAATTGCTTCCTAGGTGGCTGCCTGTGATGTAATGTAACATTTAGCTCCACGAACACTGGAAACTGTGGACAAGGAGCACCCACCGTAAGGAGGAACTTCCACGTGGAGCTCCTAATTGCTGGTCAGGTTCCAGAGAAACAGGAGTTTAGGACTGATCAGAAGCAGTGCTCTGGAATGCTAAACAGACAGCACCACAACAGCAGAGGCTAGGAAACACATCCCAGACTGTGACCACCCCTGGTGTGCTGTCTGCTCTCCGCTATGACGTAACAGTTGGGTCTTAGGGGAGAAAATGATTTTTCAGACTGTTACTTTTCTTCAAGGTTTGTGATTTAAATGAAAAATAAAATAAAAAAGACTTATAGATTTTTGAACATAATTCTAAACTGGATTATGAAGGCCTTTCAAGAAAACACAGTTTTTAATGCTGTGTCCATTCAGACCTGCTGTCTTCAGTCTATTAACATTCAAACGCTAAGCCCTGAAACCACTAAAAGTTGCAAGGAGCAGATAACAACATATATAAAGCAATGGTCAATAACAACCTTAAGAAATGTGTCTTAAATAACAATGGCACAGAACCAAACGAAAACCCCCAAACAAAACAAACCTCTATTTAAATATTTAAAAGGGTAATATTCTTTTGGATTTTATTTTCTTTTATAAAAATTAGTTCAGTTACACCATACGTTAAAAATCAAATAAACATTATAACAATGTGAAAGAGTATATATAAATATAAAGCAAATATCTGAAGTGAGATTGCTTTTACAAGTGATTTATTTACAGAAAGATGTGTGATTTGATTGTTGTCCAGTAGTTTCCTCTAGTATTTGAAATGCTGTTTTGTATCTATTAAAATGTGTGCTTGGTCAGTATTAGATTGCATAACTTTCTTCACTTCTTAGGCCAATATGAATTTTTGTTGTTAAACTATGTATGACTAAAAATTCTTATTACTTGCATAAAAATGGCTCATTAGATTCATTACTACATGAACAGAGGAAAAAGAGTTATGCCTAAATCATGAGAATATTTTAAGATTTCTCTGACTGGCAACTTTAACATGAAATAGTCTGTATAGCAGAATTGAGATCTTATTGGGAATTAACACCTTCTCTTTCAGTGTTCTGGGAACCAGTTTTAAACTGGTTCCTGTTTACTGTTCATAGTATAATTGTATCATTGTGAAAGACAAAGTAGTTCAGTTATTTTTATTGTTAATATTATTTTTAAATATGGTAGCAGAGGGGATAGAAAGAGATCGAGAGCTCAGCAGGTAAGAGCATACACTGCTTTTCCAGAAGACGTGAGTTTGGCTCACAGTATTCAAGTAAGATAGATCATAACCAAAGGTAACTAACCTAAGCTCAGCAGACCCAGTGCCTCTAGTCTCCCAGGGAGCTGTACTCATGAGCACATACCCACACATAGACACAGAAGTACAGATCATTCGAAAATAAACCTGAACAGAATAAGGTAAATGTTTTAACAGATTCCTAGCTCTTAAAGAAATCAAAAAAACACTGAATTTGGGCTATGTTTGTGGAGAATGTTGGACTTAAAAAAACAAAACAAAACAAAACAAAAACCAATGTTATATAGTTTTTTCCTGTGCCAATTCTCTGAAATTTTAATTTTAAAATCAGTATTGCTGTCAAAAACTGACCCTCTGTCACTAGGCACAGAATCTTAGAGTCATGGTCTCATCTCTTTCTATTTTTTTTCTGGAGTTCTGGGCACTATCAAATCATTTATTATTTAGTCATTGAAATAGTTGTAATGACTGGCCCACAGAGATTCCCTGGAGAGGGGGTGCTATTAATGTCACTCCTGTGTTTTGGGAGCAACGGATGATGATACTCTTTGATACCAGTGCATTACATACTTAGTCACGGGTCCAGTTCAGGCTAGCCTGATATATGTAAAACTCCATCTTAAAGAACAACAACAAAACCATGATCTTTATGGGTATTTGTTAGCAAATATTCAATAATCAAACACTGAAGCTCCTTTTTGAGTTTTCTTTATCAGCAACAACTTGCCTTAGACTAAATCAGTATGCATTTTTTATACCATGGATACTTTATGATCCCTGTAGCTTTCAATTCTTTGAGTTTGTTACTTATTTTTTGGATACATGTTTCAATCCCTTTTTAGGTGTTTTTTTTTTTTTTTTTTTAATGTTGTGGCTAGTTTTTCTGGATCACCCTTTTTAGTTTTTAAAGGAAAAGTCATAAAATTTCTGTAATAGTTTGGCTTGACAATTCCTATTTTGAGGAATACCAAATGAATTTCTAATTTTGGCTCCCAGTAGAGGTAAATATCATTCAAGAATGTAGTTTTACATTAAGACACATTAGATTTAATTGGAAACTTGGTGTTTATTGGTGTTTTGTTTGAGGTGCCTACAGAGTCATGAAGTTTTAGGTACTTAAGCAGAGTGATCATGTCGACCAGTTTCCCAAATGAGGCATTCATAAGCCTTGAACTCAGATTTACTACCAGGAAGTTACCACACATTCATTTGAGGGTGCTGTTCCTATAGGAAGCTTGGGCGATGGTTTACTTGAAAATCTCCCAGATGAGTTTCTGGCAATTGGTAGCAGGGAATCTTGCCTAGAGGACAAGAGCAGAATGCAAGTAGCAGGAAGATAGGAGAAGGGACAGTTGAGGAAGTTGAGGCCACAATGGAGAAAGGCCTACAATGTTAATAGCTTGGTCCCTTGGGAAGGAGACACTTTGCAGTTTGAAGGAGGAGTTCATTGAAGGTTTTCACTAAAAACTCTTCAGAGTCCGACCCCTTGAATCAAGGCCCTCGGTTCTAAGACCAAATGACCTTTGCACAATATCCATCTTTCATATTCTACAACTTTACAACTTTAAATGCATGGATAATATCTATCTTAGGGCTTTCACATAAACATTAGAATTTTAAAAATTCATATTTTCAGCCATTGTAGATAAATTCAATACATTTTATTTCATATTGAAAGAAAAAGAATGCAGTTTTAGCAGTCACTATTACCCGTTATTAAAAGGAGGCATTTAAAGTTGCCAGGTAAGAATTCAGGAAAATTATCCAAAACTTGCACAGGTTATGTTTATACTAAAAGTGGATTTATTGCTTATTTGAATTCAGATTTAACCCTATATATCTACTTTTGGTAAAGTTTGCTCGCTCAGCCCATACCAAGAAATAAGAACTGAGTGATTATAATCATGACCTAAAGATCAATGTTAGCCTTTGCCCTAGAATTTTCTAGAATAGTGTGAGCAAATGTTCTTTGTTTTTAGTTTTTAATCATTTAATGTGCAAAAAGACTCTAAAACTTTATTGATATATTATAAAGAGATTTTAAAAATTAATTTTAAATTAATTTTTAGTTTATAATTACACCCTTCCTCCCTTCTCTTCCCATTTGAACCCTCCCATATAGTTCTTCTTGTTCTTTTCAAACCTAGGGCCTCTTTTTTCATTAATTATTAAATACATACAAAAGTACCTTAAATATCTCTGTAAGTGAAAGATTTTAGAGTTATATTCCATGGAATAATTGAAGGTGGTTTTAAACTGGTGAATTCTCCCTACTTGAGAGACATACAGATTTGCTGCATTGTGGGATAACTAATATAATCTTTCCTGTAAAGATAAAGAATTCCAGGAAGAGGGATGTTTCCTCACAGGTAGCAGAAGTTGAAAGGCAGGTTTGAAATCTACCAGGTAACTGGGAAAGGGAATAGGGGTCTCAATGAAAATCTGCTAATTCAGATTTTATGTACCAAACTCAGGTGAGAAACACGTGACTTCAGGTGCCATACTTAGCTTTAAAAAGGATTCTCAGAGTCCGGGTGCTCAGCTTGGTACCTGCCATTTTTGATTTTCAAAATATAGATTTGAAGTAGCAATATTATAGTGGCCAGTTGTATTATCATAGTAAGGTAAGTGAAATTTATTGTCATATTCTGTGATCAGGAGCAAATTTTCATGAAAAATGCCATTTCTTTGTATGTTTGTCAGATTATTTTATGATTATCACACAGAATGGTGTTTAAGTTATAATAGATAGTTGAGAAACATGTCAATACACAAATATAAAACAAATTTATTTTAATGCATAAAGAAGAAACTGTTACATTCTGACCACACTTTGCTGAGTGCTATTTGATAATTCTTTCTTATGTAATATATAATACTTATATGGAACAAATGTATTTATTTTTATACATTATAGTCAGCCTAGTTTAGTTTATAGCCCTCTTCTTCACTGCTGCTTCAGAATCAGAAGTCTAAAATAAGTGTAAGAAATATAAAATGATAGGGCACTCTCTTTCTCTCTCTCTCTCTCTCTCTCTCTCTCTCTCTCACACACACTCTCTCTCTTGCTCTCTCGCTCACTCTCTCTCTCTTGCTTTCTCGCTCACTCTCTCTCTCTCTTGCTCTCTCTCTCTCTTGTTCTCTCTCTCTCTCTTGTTCTCTCTCTCTCTCTCTCTCTCTCTCTTGCTCACTCGCTCTCTCTCGCTCTCTCTCTCTGTATATAAGAGTATGTGCACCCATGCCATCCAGGTTTTCCTAACCCCTCCCCTCCTGACTTCACTCTCCTTCCTGGATTTAGAATTACCTCCCCACCTTTTCAAATTGAGAGGTTTGTTTTTAACAAGACCTGTTTTCCCAAGGAGCTAGAAGGGAGCTTCAGGGAGGAGCTTGTGAGGAAAATGAGGGCAGCTATCACCCTTGCTCATCTCCTTAATAGCTATCTAGTGCACAGGGTAGAGAACGCCAACCCTAGTCAAGAGTCCTGCTTCAGTGGAGTGGAGCCTTTTGCTTTATAGTTTCTTTTGACTTTCATGTTGCTTTGCCAGATCAGAGTCAGCTCCATAAACACCTTACTATACTTTGATTATTTCTCCAAGTCCTCCTGGAACTACATCCCTAGATGCTCAAGGCAAAAGCCTCAAATACAATGCATTATGACTCTGCATTACAAAGGTGGTTCAGGATCGTTTCTCATTAGTCCAAGTGCACCCCTTACTTTTCTGTTGATGTCATAAACACCATGAGCAAAAGCAACTTATAAAAGAAAGATGGCTGGGGACCGGGGGGGGGGGGGGGAAGGG
>CM052702.1:7284375-7334506 GCA_028551405.1 Uromys caudimaculatus
TATTATAAAACTCATAATATTACCTTTTAGTATGAAGTTGTGTTTCGACACATTTTGTATGTAGTCTAAGGGCAATAGTAAGTTTGCATCTGAAATTAAACTTTCATATATGCTACAAGATCAGTACATAAGGGAAAAGGATACTAGACTCGGGAGATTCTGATAGTAGCTTCTCACTCTGCAGCATTCCATGCCTGAGAACTGCATGAATGGGCTTATTTTGAAAGCATTTACCAGCATGCTCATGGCTCTAACTGAATTATGGCTGCAGATTCATTCTCTATAGTAGGTTACTCCTTCTGGCTTTCTCAGCAACACTCCCCAGATCAACTTAATATCTTTTAATTTGTCGCATTTATTTTCCTAACAAGAGAAAGAAAGAAACTGATTAGAAGATATTATGTGTACAAGTCCCAAGTTATTTTCTTAACTTTCTGGCATCTTCATGTGTGTGTGTGTGTCCATTAAAAATAGCTGTTAGAAATTTAATGTCCTATTTTTATAATATAGTTTTTCAGTGATAATACAATGGTTAACAGTATTTTCAAAATTTCAAAGAAATAATCACTCAGAACCAGATTCACATTTTCCTATAGGACATCCTATTTAATTCTTTTCTTCTCAGCTATGCAGTTCTGTGAATTTGACTCCAACAGAGAAGATGTAGTTTTCATATAATTTTCTTCTGGTCCAAGAACCATAATCTTTGTAATGGGATATTGTAAGTCTGGGCTACTGTCATTTTTGCAGTCAGCAGGAACTCTTTAGGGGCAAGCAAGATGGAAGATACCTGTTGTTCAGTGAGTCTCAGTATCCTCCTTATAGAATAAGTGTGAGTCAAAATATTCAGATATCTATGATGAAGAAGAATGTTGCAACTTACCAAACATGATAAAACACAACAAATAAAAAATTTAATGGTTAATGAAGAAATAATTATATCCAATGATGGTTTAGAAACAGAAGCTGAATAAGCTATATACATGAACGTAAAATTTAACTATCTGAAAGACTTGGTATATTTATTGTAAGTAAACACACATACTTTTTGACTTCAAGAATTATAAAGTCAATTTATACCAAATTCTTTGAGAAAGTAACTTTGTTATTTATTATTTCAAGGCATAAGATTTCTTCATGAAAATATCAAAACAATGGGAGAATTCTGTGTAAAAAAATAGATAAAAAATTTTGGGACATTGGAGCAAACACAAATGATTTTTAGTAATGTGAAAAGTTTGTTTAAAAGTCAAGACTCCAAAATTATATGAAAATATTTCTTGAAGACCTTAATAATTAATTTGTGCTGATGTCTTTAAATATGTAAGTTGTACATGCTATTGGCAGAACAGCTATAGTAATTCAGGTGAGAAGGAAATATTGATTCTTATCCCATGTTTCATATTGCATCTGTATTCTTCAATACATATCCGCACTCATATGAACGTATAAGGAAACAAACATACTTTTACATATACAGTTATTGTTATTCTTTAACAATATCGTAATAATATCTATTCTAATTACTTTTATTACTTTGTTTCCTTAAGATCTCATTCATACTCCCATTGTCATTGTCTTACTTTTGATTAAATTATCCTTGGTAAAGATTCCCTTTCTCCTCTCCTACTTATAATTTAGTATGCAAGTTTCAAGAGCTTTCTTTGTGATGTTTGACAAGACTCGGGTCCTTGCAACGATACAAGGCTTCATTCACAATGCAAGAGCATATTTGTTAAATCCCCTCTTCACTTTCAATTACTCTTCCTCTATATTTGCCATACTTCCCTCCCAACTTAATGTACTCTTGTTTTTGTAACCCAGAGTACATTTGGTGCTACCTGTATATCCAGAGGATGCAGCCCTAAAGATGCTGACTCTTTTTCCCCCTAGCCACTATCAATTGCACATAACTCCTAAGCTAGGGGCAGGATTTCATTAGCCCTCTTGTCATATGTACTAAGGTTTGATCTATCTTGATCATATGCAGGTCTTTTAGATACAGTTACAAGTTTTGTGAGTTCATGTATGCAATGTGGCCATCAGATGGCAAATATTCTGCTGCACGCATCCACTACCTCCAGTGTTTACAATCTGTCTACGCTCCCTTCTAAGACCAACAAGCTTTGGGGTGTCCCACTTAGAGCCGTGTACTCCACGTTCCTTTATTCTATGGATGCTGACCATGTGTTGATTTCTGTAGTGATCACTGTCAACTGCAAAAAGAAGCTTCTCTGTCAGGGTTTTGATTTGTGCTAATCTATGGTTATTAAGATAAGATCTTAGTGGAAAGTTTAACACTATGCACACTTAGCCAAATAGTGGTAGTAAGCTCTCACTGGGGCCCAAGACCTAAGTAGTCACAGGTCTTTGGATAGTATCAGGCACGAGTTACAAAATGTGATTAATTATTCTTAGAACATTTCTGCCGGTATTGTACCCGTGGGAATATCTTTCCAGGCCTGTTATTGTATGTTTCAGGGTTTACACCTGTGTGAACCTTTCCTGGGTAATGTGTAGATATTTTCAATGCTATAATAGCTAGCCAGTAAGGATCAAGCTTTGGGTGAGTACCAACTTGGCTTTCCATGTTCTATGTCTATTTACAAGAAGTAATTACCATCAAATTCTGGAGAAGAATCATGTGCAATGGAAATGTACCTGTAATGTTTAGGAAGTCTATGAGGCTCCGCCAACCAGAAACTTAAATAATCCATACTTGACAATGGTGTGTGGGAGAGACACTAGATACCCATTATTGTATAATACCATTTAAATTCTTCTTATATATTTATGAAATATAGCAACAGCAGCTTGAGGACTTATATGTAACCCGGGGATTTATCTCATCTGTAGAGGATGGTTTGGAGTATGTATACATTAGTTAGAATTTCTAGATAGATAAAAGTCTGCTTTTTAAGACTACATTGGAAAGAACTGCCCATATGAAAAATTCACAACAGTATCAGTGGGTTTGAAGTTAATGGTTGCATCTTTGCATGAAAATGTAAACAACAGAACAAATGTGCAGAAAGACCATGGTTGGTACATTTATGTAACTAGTTTTATTTTTGTATATGTGTTTTGTTATCATAACAAACTTAAAAAATATAAAAATATTTTATCATGTGATCATAAATTATTTATCATGCTTATTAAATTTAAATTGTCATATAAATCATATGGATTTTTCTTATTCATCTGCCACTGACCTCTGTTCCCACTTCATTGTTACTCACGCCTCACAGTAGCCTGCCTCTGTTACTCTATTACCCTCTCCATCTTCACATCCTTACCTCTCACGACACCCTTTCTAGTTTCATAACCACCCCCCACACACACAAAGGGAAGAGAGAGAGAGAGAGAGAGAGAGAGAGAGAGAGAGAGAGAGAGATTTCAAATCGAGGTTCTACATTTATGTAAAACACATGGTGTTTCTTTTTGAGTTTGGCATATTTTGTTTAGCATAATGATCTTTAATTGTGTCTATTTCTCTAACGAAGTCACATTTTCATTTATTCTTATGATGAAATAAAATTCTACTGTGCAAAATGTAATACATTCTAATAATTCACTCCTCTAATGATGGACTTGTGGACAGATTAGTGTAAACAGTGCAGCAATAAATGAGAATGTACAAGTTTCTTTATGATATATCAACTTAGGGCTTTGGAAGGAATATACTCAGGAGTCAGAAAGCTGGGTCATATGGTAATTTCAGGTTTTGAAGAATCTACACACTGAGTCCTATAGTGGATTCCCCAGTTTAAATTCCCACCAACCGCATGTAAGGAGTTGTCTTTCCTTACATCCTCACCAGTTTGTGTCATTTATGTTCCTGATGCCATAGAAATTAATAATTCTGACTAGACTGAAATTGAATCTCAAAGCACTTTCCATTTGCATTTTCCTGATTGCAAAGAATGTTGAACCTTTTAAAAATGATTATTGGACATTTTATGTTATGTTCATTAGCCTATTTAATAATTGAAGATTATTTTGTGATTAATTTTTGTTGTGTATTCTAGATTTCACCTCCCTGTCTTAGAATTCTATTGCTGTAATAAAATATCATGGCCAATGAGTTGTGAGAGGTGGGGAGGGAAGGGTTTATTTGGCTTATAATTTTATACCCCAGTCCCATGTATAAGGAAGTCGAAGAAGGAACTCAAGGCAGAAACTTGGAAGCTTCTCCTCCACCTATGTCTTGAAGTGTTGTCTCCATTTAACCCTAGTAGTTTCAAAGCTTCATGTCATATTAAAGGCTTTGTTCCATTATAGTTGAGTTTTGTGCAGAAAGAGAGACATGGATTTTATTTTACTCCTCCACACAGGATATCTTGTTTTCTAAGAATCTTCTCATGAAGAAGCTGAAAACCAAGTCAATATTAGTGACTTTTCTGTGCACTAATAATGAATTTTTAAAGAGATAAGTGAGAGAGAGAGAGAGAGAGAGAGAGAGAGAGAGAGAGAGAGAGAGAGAGAGAGGTGGAGAGATGTTCACAGAAGCAAGAACAAGAACTTATTAGGAATAAATATAATGGAAGAGGTGAAAGCCCTCTACAGAACAAGAGAGTTCAAGGATCAAAGTCTCAGCTCTACTCTAGTGGCAAATCCATCCCCAGGGGAGGCAAAGAAGGATGACAAAAATCATCTGTGGGTCTAAGTGAGTTTAAATGTGAATCTAAGTGACAGCATGTGCAGAAAATGTCCACCATAGCTTTCTCCCACTGCATGCTTACAACCAAGAGACTGCTCTCCTACAGAGATTGTTTCTACCAAGGTCAGCTGAATCTGCCTTCTTGTTCAGCTGTAGATAGTAACCCTGTCTCCTTGTTTATCTACATGCAATAAACATTCCTTTTCAGCTATGTGCAATGCAATAACCCTGCCTCTCTGTTCGTTGCATAAAATAAGCACACTGAGCTTCCTAGGTGCTTTGACTTCTCGATCAGAAAGCCCAGACCACAGGAGCCTAGCTTTTCTCTGCATGTTTGCCAGTCAATCATTTATTTATTACCCCAAAAATGTCAGTTCATGGGCCAGGCAGAGGTTGGCAAGACATTGGTCAAAGAAACTGGTAAACAACAATAGCAGCAGCAGCAGCAGCAGCAGCAGCAGCAGCAGCAGCAGCAGCAGCAGCAGCAACAACAACAACCTAAAATTCTAGAAGATGGGAGAACTTTCCTTATCAATAGATTGGCTGAATTAATGTAAAAGTGGCTATATTACCCAAAGTAACCTGCATATTCAATGCAATGCAATGCAATATCCAGCAAAATCCCAGTGAAATTCTTCACAAAATTAATTTAAGGAATTTTAAGATATGTGTGCTTGGAAAATCCCTAAGTAGCAGGCATACAGCCTAGTGCAGATAATGATCAAAGAGAGTAAGCTGGTAACTTCTAAGAGGAGTATGTGTGACGCTTTGGAATTGCATTTCAAATCCAAATTATTTATTTTCCTAGATTTATTGTATACAAAATACACAGAGAAACTGGTTAGCTAAGACAGGTAGTTTGAAAATATTTTACCATTTTTTATCTAAAAGAATGTCAGAATGTATTTTTTTTAAAATGAAAAATGCTAAGTATAATAAAAGTGTGTATTTATGCTCTCGGCAGCCAAATGTGCTTTTTAATGGAATTTAAATAAATGGAATTTTTATGACAAAAAAAGCAACAGTAAAGGCAGTGATTATGTTTTTCATAGTTCATTTGCCTTCTTTGCCCTGAAGACCTTGTATGGAGGAAAATGAGATCCTGAGTGAAGTCTACAATGTCATTGACTCTAAAGAAGGACTCAGAGACCCATTGGTGTTTAATGACCCTTACTGGCCCATGCAATGGGAACTTGTATGATCTTCAAAAATAGATGGTTCTTTGGCAATGTTAAGAAATATTATTTTTGTCAAATTTTAATGCAGTAGACAGACGCTTTTATGCACTGGCTGCTTTTATCTATTGATATTGAAGAGAGAGACTTAGCAAAGCTTGATGGAATTTTATTGTTAGCTTATTAATGAGAAATAATCTTTTTAATTTGATTACAACCTTAGGGCTTAGTTCAATCGAGAAAAGGTATCAGTTAAAAACTTAAAAAACAAGACGTTAAACTGGTTCATGAAAATAGTCTCATTACACAAAAATGCTCTTGTAATTTAGGCTTGAAATTTTGTTCTTGAATACCACAGAATATATTTTGTATTCTATCCACAATGAGAAAATCCTTCTTTCTCTCTCTTTGTGAAGGGATATTAGAGTACTGCACATCATTTTTTAAATAATGGTTATTGTATTAGATATTTTGAGAACATACTGCCCTGCATTTGTAGTAAGGCTGAGGCAAGGAAAAGTCTGAGAAAGATGCACAAAACTTTTGAGTGAAAATAAGTTTTAAAAGTTGGCTTAGAAGCCTCTAAAAAATTGCAAAGGAAAGGTGAAGATAACTTGGAGAGAAAGTTAGAGAGAAACTGAAAACTATGTTATATTGGTGTTAGATTGGTATTTAGCTCCTCAAATGCCTCGAACTGAGGCTGCTGTGGCTGCTCCTTTGTTCTAAAGTGAGAAAAAGCTTACATGTACTTCATGATTTTAATGCTCATAATAAGGTGAGAAGTGGGAAATTGTCATGTCAGCTCTTTCTTTATGGTGATCTTTGGCCGTTACCAAGCCTACTGTCTGAAATGAGCTAAACACACATGTTGGAAGACATCCAGTTCAGATTTCTGTACTTTCTTCTCATCTTTTCAAAATAAAACATGATTTGAAAACTCTAAGAGATATATGTGACTAAATTTGATATTTCATACAATCAAGTGAAAATAACAACAGCAGCAGCAGGAGCAAAACCAATAACAACAACAACATTGAGGACTGACGCAGCTACCTGGAGGTGGGGTAATCAGGAACAAGTACATGTACTAGAGTTAATTAATGCAACATAACTCACAAGGAAGACTAGTGAAGTTAAAGAAATGAAGGAAGCTGAAAAATCGGTGTGAAATAAGGGAATGAATATATTGTATATTGATTTTATTTTGCTCTGATGAATCAGCAAAATTTGAGATGAATGTTTCATGATAAAGAATACAACTTTATATTATTTGTTACATCAGAAAAATGAAATCTAGAATCCGGCAAAGCACACTAAGGAAATAATGTGGAAGGTAAGAATATTTCTATACACAAATATGAGAAAATGAATAGTAAATAGTCAATAATATGACACCGATTCAAAATGCGAGCCCATTCAGCAATAAATTCTCTAAAAGCAGTGGGTAGAAATTAGACCTTGAAAACAAATAGTAAGTAAAAGGATGTCATGTCTCACTACTTAAGAAAGAGTGCTAAACTTTGTAAAACTTAGGCACTAAGTATTTGAAGCTTTGTAGACCACATAACTGTCTGTGGCATATTGTTGTCATTTGATGACATTATTAAAAATGTGTTAACTTTAGAGCTAAGCATAACAAATTTCTGATTTATTTTGACAAGTGGTGGCCTAATTTCACTTACTGAACAAATTTCTGATAGCAGCAGGGAGGCAGGTCCTAAGGGGCAAAGAGTAATTAGAGAATAGAATACTTGACTTACCTCTATAAGACATTCCAAGATAGAAGGTTAAGCCACATCATACTGTAGTTGTTCTCAGTACCACTAGAGACATGTCTGCAGGTACAGAAGGGATTCCATCAGTGCAGAGAAAATCTACAACACAGAAGTGAGAATTAAGCTTACAGTTTTTATTTGGAAGTTCTTTCTAAAACATATTTGTAACAGCAGATATAAGCTGTGTTGCTGAATTTATTCTTTGTTGGGTATACTAAATTGATCTCAGAAAACTTGAGCAGTGTCTGATTTATTCACTGATCTTTGAGTGAGTGAATCTGTGCATGATTTAACGTGTTAAAACCTGACAAAATGCTTGCCCTTTTAAGTAGATAGTAATATTTTTAGGGATAGATATGTGTACCTCTCCAATGCAAAATGTGGTAAGATATTTGGAATTTTAATAACAAATAAGTATTTGTTTAATAAGCAGATTTCAGAATGCATATATAAATGTACATTCTTACTTTTTTCCCCCTATTTCTTTTTGTTTTAAAAAGTCTTTTGAAAAGAACTGTTTGGCAATCAGCTAACCTGTATTGTCGATCTGTATTGAAAAGTTCATTTCCTATAAACAACAATAATAATATTAATAATAGTAATAGTAATGACAGTCTTATTATGTAGCCCTAACTGGCTTGGGCAAAAAGCTCTTCTGGGTGCCAGATTTCAAGTTGTGTGCCACCATGCCTGGTCCTTTAGCAGTACTTTAAGATAAAAAAATAGAAAAAAAAAGGATTCTTATAAAAGAAATCTTTCATAACAGAGGCTTGAATGAAGATTATTCTTTCATTAACACAGAATAAACTCCATAGCAATGCAGCAGGCAATATTTTTTTATGTATAAATGCCTTTCATTATCTCTCTACCAAATTCACAATACACAATGGGTGAAATTTTATACAAGTGTGATTGGAGTCGCTTATATAGCCATCACTCTAACTTGCTTCAGTGCCTTTTCTACATATCACTTAGTTGGAAGAGGAAAGAAAAAATCTGTGGGCCACAGTCTCCTCATTGTCTTTCAGATACAGATAAACTGTCATCTCTATATCTATCTATCTATCTATCTATCTATCTATCTATCTATCTATCTATCTATCTATCATATATATCCTCGATTGGTGTCTTATTTAGGGTTTTTATTGTTGTCAAGAAACATGAAAAGGCAAATCTTATAAAGGTAAACATTTAATTGGGGCTGGCAAACAGTTACAGGGGATTAGCCCATTACTATCATGGTGGGAAACATGGCATCATCCAGGCAGACATAGTGCTGGAGAAGGAGCTCAGAGTTCTACAATCTTATCTGAAGACAGCAGAATGAGACTGCTACACTGGGCATAGCTTGAACATATGAGACCTCAAAGCCCACCTCTACAGTGATACATTTTTTCCAACAAAGCCACATTTACTTCAACAAGGCCACACTTACTCCAACAAGGTCACACCTCCTAATAGTGCAACTCTTTTATAGTCAAGCATTCAAACACATGAATCTAGGTGGGCTATACCTATTCTAACCACTAAGGTGAACATATTTCTAGAAAGAAGAGGATAGATATAAAGAGGCAATTTTCTCCCCTAGGTATGAATTAAGGAAAGATAAACAAAAAAATCAATTTTCATCAAAATGTAAGTAAAATGACAAGATCAGTTGTATTAGGGGCAGTATAGCCATAAATCAATAGAACAGTATCACAAAATCCACAACTGATCAAAATGCAGAGAAAACAAATCTATGATGAAGCTCCCATGCCAAGAGCTCCTATACATCAATGAAAATGGGAAGAAAAGATTGTAAGAACTATAGGACCAAGATATCTGCTAGGAGATAATATCTTCTATACATAGCATGGAATTACACCCACAAACTCTTAACAATGTGGTCATCTGAACAAGACATGCACAAGGACAATTTAAATTCACATCCCAGTGCAAACAGGGAAATCTCAATAGACCCTACTCCCAAATGAGTATCTACTAATGGCTGCTTGGGCAATGGGAATAATCTCTAGGAAGGAGCCCTTTGACATATCATCGAATCACAAGAAGTTAGCCCTAAGCACATATTCATCATAGCAATAGTAATGAATTCCTCAGGTTGCATTTACATACACACACACACACACACACACACACACACACACACACACACACGATAATATTTAAAGATAGAGAAGCCATGAATTTCAGAGCTATGGAGTTTATTCAGCTTCATTTGGTCAAGAGAGGAATAGCATTATTTTTTTACTCATGGACTTTTTGGCTGATTGGAACTTGGAGTAACACTAATAGAGAAAAGGGTGAACAATTCAGTTGAGACCAAATCCAAGAACCTCATATCCTGTTGTTTGAAACTTCCCAGGAAAACACCAAACAAACATCTACTCACTCCAGATAATGAACCAACTACTGAAAAAAATTAACAGTTTTATTTAAGTCATACATAGTGAACCATTGAATATATTTGTGTTTTTATAAATGGCTACTTATAGAGCATAAATGACAGAGGCTAGAAGACCTGTAGTTAAAAACGCTGTTGGACTGAGCACGGGGTCCACAATGGAGGAGTTAGAGAAAGGAGAAGGAGCTGAGGGGGTTTGCAACCCCATAGGAAGAACAACAATATCAAGTAACCAGACCCCCAGAGCTCTCACGAACTAAACCACCAACCAAGGAGTACACATGGAGGGACCCATGGCTCTAGCTCCATATGTAGCAGAGGATAACCTTGTCAGGCATCAATGGAAGGAGAGGCCCTTGGTCCTATGAAGTCTTGATGTCCCAGTGTAGGAGAAATGCCAGGGCGGGGAGGCAGGAGTGGGTGGATGGGTGGGGGAACAACCTCATAGAAGTAGGGGGAGGGGTATCAGATGGTGGTTTCCAGAGGGGAAGTCGGAAAGGGGATAACATTTGAAATGTAAATAAAGAAAATATCCAATAAAAAAAATGTTGTGAGCTTGGGGCTGGAGAGATGGTTCAGTGGTTACCAGACTCCCAGAGCTCCCAAAGACTACACCATCAACCAAAGAGTATACAGGGGGTACCCATGGCTCTAGCTGGATATGTAGCTGTGAATTGCCTTATCTGGCATCACTAGGAGGGGAGACCTTTGGTCCTGTGGAGGCTTGATGACCCAGGATAAGGGAGCACTAGGGAGTGAGGCAGGAGTGGGTGGATGGGTAGGGGAACACCCTCATAGAGGCAGGGGAAGGGAGGACAGGATAGGGGACTTGTGGAGGGAAAACTGGGAAGTGGGATAACATTTGAAATGTAAATAAATAACCAATAAAAATGAAAAACAGGGTTTAGTTAAAAAAGAATAAAACACACACACACACACACACACACACACACACACACACACACACACACACACACACACACTTCTGCAAGTTGTTCAACCTCAATTCTGGTAACTGAACTGTTGCCCTTTAAAAGAACAACAAGCAATCTTAACTTTGTGTTCCTCTCTATAGCCCCTTCCTTTTTATTTCTGTCTATTTCTTATTGCTTCAAGGCTTATATCATGGCATGAAATTGTAGTTTTCCAAAAGCCCTTTCTGCATCTATAGAGATGATCATGTGATTCTACTTCTGGTTTTATTTATGTGACTTGTGCATGTTGAGCCATCCCTGAATTTCGGGAATGATGCCACCTTGATCACAGTGAATTCCCTCTCTGAAGGACTCTTGACTTGAGATTTTGTTTTTGAATTTAATATTTTTTAACTCTTTTTTATTATGTCTATTTTTATTGGTTATTTTATTTATATTTCAAATGTTGTCACCCTTCCAGGCTTCCCCTCCACAAACCCTCATCCCATCCCCCATCCCCTTTGCCTCTATGAGGGTGCTCCTCCCAGCCCCCCATTTCTGCCTCACCTCTCTAGCATTCCCCTATGCTGGGATATCAAGCCTCCACAGGACCAAGGGCCTCCCCTCCCATTGATGCCAGATAAGGCCATCCTCTGCTACATATGTAGCTGGAGCCATGGGTCCCTCCATGTGTACTCTTTGGATGGTGGTTTAGTCCCTGGGATCTCTGAGGGGTCTGGTTAGCTGATACTGTTGTTCTTCCTATGGGGTTGCAATCCCCTTCAGCTCCTTCAATCTTTCCCTTAACTTTTCCATTGGGATTCCTGGGCTTAATCCAATAGTTGGTTGTGAGCATCTGCATCTGTATTGGTCAGCTGCTAGAAGAGCTTCTCAGGGGACAGCTATACAAGGCTCCTGTCAGCAAGTGCTTCTTGGCTTCAACAATAATGTCAGGATTTGGTGACTGCAGGTTGGATGGGTCGCTAAGTGGGATGGTCTCTGAATGGCCTTTCCTTTAGTCTCTGTTCCATGTTTTGTCTCTACATTTCCTTTAGACAGGAACAGTTCTGGTTTAAAATATTTGAGATGGGTAAGTGGCCCCATTCCTCAACAGGGGCCTGTGCTTATCTACTGGAGGTTGTCTCTACAGGTTCTCTCTCCCCTTTGTTGGGTATTTGGCTAATGTAATCCCCATTGGGTCCTTGGAACTTCTTACTTCTCTAGCATCTGGGACTTTCTAGTCTCTCCCACTGCTACATATTTCTGTTCAATTTCCTGACCATCTGTGCTTCTCTCATATCTCTTCCCATAACTGATACTGCCACCCATTTTCCCCCCTCACCCTCCTCTCTCCCTCCCAGTTCCCTTCCCCCTCTTATCTCCCATGACTATTTTGTTCCCCCCTTCTAAGTAAGATTGAATCATCCACACTTTGGTCTTCCTTCTTCTTAAACTTCATATGGTCTGTGAGTTATATCGTGGATATTCTGTTGATTAAGGGAGATTGGTATATAATCTCTTTGTTGTGTCTTTTTTGGGTTCTTGGTATCAGAATAATTTTTTGATTTTTTAAAAAGAGACACAAAAGCATTTCTTCCTTTTAAATTTTTTCTTTTTCTTTGTAGGCTAGTTCATGAACAACCAGAATTTGCTTTTCTTTAAAGATTTGATGGAACTCAACAATACAATCATCTGGACATCTATTTTTTTATTTCATTTGAGAAAGCTTTTTAAAAATAAACAATTTGAAAATTTCTGTGATAGATTTTTAAAAATTGTTTATTTCATCTTTGTTTCTGTTTTGTAGATTCTCTATATCTAGAAATGTATCCATGTTTATAGAATTTTAATTTTAGTGGAATATTTACTTAAAGTGTGTCCTGATGATTTTCTGAATCCCATTGTTATCTGTTGTAATGTTTCCTTTTTATCTTTAATTTTATTAACTAGGATATTCTTTCTTTTGCTTAGTTGCCTAAAAATTTGTTGATCTTGTTCATTTTTTCAATTAAATAACTCTGCATGCTCCTTAGAAACTTTAAAAGCCAGAAGAGCTTAGAATGTGTATTTCAAGGTCAATGCACAAAAATTGCCAACTTATACTATTTTATCTAATAAAACCATCTCTTATGATTTGAGAGGAAAAGAAAAATGTCTATAATAAAAATCAGCTAAATAAATGAATAATTAAGACAGCTCTGTAGAATATACTTGAGGGAATCTTTTGTACTAAAGAAGAAATTTGACAGATCTCTGAGCCTATGGGAAGGAATAAGTCAACCTGGAACAGTTGTTAAGCAAGTGAAAAAAGTAAAAAATCATACCAAACAAAATAAAAGGAAATAATATATAACTTTAACTGATATCTCTGAATAGTAGTTATCCTACTTACTAATCAAAAGACACAGACAAGTTGACCGGAATAAAAATACAGGGCCCATTTTTTTCTTCTTCCAATAAGTTCATATGTCCATCAATTCAGAGGCAAGTTTAGTATAACAGTATAAAAATAAGAATTCAAAACAAAAGAAATAAAAAACCGATACATATTTTTCTGCTATCAGATGAAATATACCCCAAACCAAAAATAGTCTTAGAAAATAAAAAGGTGCATTTTATACCAACTACAGAGACAGGTCACTAAAAATGTACAAGTTACAATTCTAACCACATATACATCTAACATGGGTGCACAAAATTTTATAAAATAAATTCTATTATATACAATGTCACAGATTGACACCAATACAAAACTATGTATTTAATTAGCTCACTCTTGCCAATAAGCAGGTCCTCACAACAACAACAACAACAAACACCAACAGAGTTAAATGTATAATGTATTTTTAGGTCAAATGAACCTAGCAAAAATTTGGGAAACATCCCACTCAAACACTGCCAAATACACATTCTGCTCAGCAGCTTTCAGAACATCCTATAACATAGATGCTGTAGTAAGACGTAAGACAAATCTTAATTTTTATATGTTACTTTTAAGTAGATGAATGTTTGCTTGCATGTATATATGTGCACACATGTGTGCCCAGTGCCAGAAGAGAGTATTAGATTTCTGTAAACTAGACTTGACAGTTGTGAGCCACTGTGTGAATGCTGGAAACCAAACTTGGGCCTTCTGAAAGTACACATAACCACTGAGTTATCTCCTCAGGCCCCATGAGACAAATCATAACACATGTAGAAAAATTGCAGTAATTTCTTGTATTTACTCTGGCTACATACCAAGTTATATTGGACATACTAAAAGCAGTTCTAAGATGAAATTAATGCCTTCTGAATCCTTGTTCGACCTCTTCAGCAATCATTAATATGCCTGATAACATCTAGAGGGATGAGTCATATCTAGAACATTTTGAACTTACTTTATGACCTCCTTATGCCAACTCACTTTTTACATATGTTTCTTAGAGGTTAATGGGCAAGAAAACAGTATTTCTCTGTTTGTGCATCTCCATCAGATCTCCTGAGTGACCAGGCATATGGTTAAACAGCAGTAATATTTTAAAATGATTTTTTCCTGAGCAGTAGTTCTTAAAAATGTGGTTGAAAATATGTAATATACTATTTTTAAAGGGATGTGCTCTCACCTAGGCTTTGGTGTCCCACTTATAGAGTGTAGGTAGACTTATGTTCAAAGGCCCAGGAATATTGAAAAAGTAAATGAGACATTTTCCATTGAGAGTTCCTAGTTGCACTAGCCTTTATGAAAGACAACTCCTGTCCTTTGCATCTTTGAAGTCAGTCATTGACATTATCTCTAATATCTCTAATGTCCATGTCTAAACATCTTAAGTGGTGGTTTTCTTCTATCCTGGACATGTATCAGTTAAGCTCGCTGGGTCTTCTGGGTAATTAGCTATAGTTTGTATGGAAGCACCTGCTTTGCACCATGCACTTTATGATAAAGAGATTGTTTTTTCTATAAACCTCATGGCCCAGTCTCTGCAAGTTTCAAATTTTCTTCTGTAACTTTCTCCCCTCTCTCTAACAGAAAGTTTCAGGCTTTGCTCTGGATTGGTCTTTCAGTTAAGAGAATATTATGCCTGGTTTGACATTCTACTCAGACTACCTCTTCCCATTATCATGAAGCCTGTCTAGCTTTCATTCTATAGAGTATCAGTGTAACTTCCTTCAAAGCATTCCCTCTTCAGTCAGAACTTACCAACTTGTCCACACCTTGGCCTACAGCAGTTCTACCATGTGTTTCTCATGATAACTTGATTCAATTGAACATTTTGAAATAGACCACTAAAGGGATTTACTTGATCCAATTTCATTACACTTGTGTCCCAGGAAATAAGGAGGCCTTAAAAAAAGAAAGAGGTGGGAAGATTCAGAATATAAACATTTATAAAATATAAAAATGAAAGTTTTCTACCTTTTGTGGATAAGCGTGCCACTTTTCAAAACAATGTCAATAGCATTAAAAAGATCACTTATCACAAATAACATAACGGATACAATAATAATGAAGAAAGTTTGCACTATTGTAAGAATTACCAAAACGTGAGACAAAGTCATTGAGAATGTGTTGGAAAGAATGACGTGGGTAGAATTGCTTGAAGCAAACTTGCAACAGACCTTAAATGTGTAAAATAAAACAAAAGCCAACGTCTTAAAAATCTGTTATGTTATAAAGCAAAAGACTATAAAATGAAGATGTCTCTACAGTCCAACTGGAATTCAAAACTTCAGTATAATCTGGGCAGATTCTAATGAGACTGAAATAGTGAAAACATTTATTTAAAGTTGAGGAGAGCAGTTGGTTTTGCAGAAGAGCTGACAATTCATTTTTTTTTTTTTCATGTTCTTGTATTGGCAATGAAGTTATTGTTGTTTCTAATGAGGACAATTCTAGAATTTAATTATAAAACATCATATCATAATAAACTAATTAAAAAGTGAGTGTGGAGAAATTAGAGAAATTGAATTGACACTTGTTGTAGAAGTCTATCAGTTTTACTTTTGACTTACTGAAAATATTAGGATCAATTCAAGAGTTTAAAATTCTTAGAAATTTTATCATTGATGATAGTCTTTGATAGGCAAAGGAAGTCAGAAAACAAATGGAAATATATCATGATACTGAAAAGAAAAGTTCTTGTACACTAAAATTCTTAAATTTTAGGAAAAATAAAGTATCCTTCAGGATTTACAGGAAAATGGATTTATCTTTGATGAAGAAAAACAGCATACTATACGAAACATAAAAAAATTCTCTTTGAAGCAGAGGTTAGAATTATGCTCTTCTAAAGGACATTTACTTTTGCTTTTGTCAGTCAGAAAGAGAAACTAGCAATCTGAGATCACCTTAAACCAAATCCAGAGATCAAGTTGAACCAAAGCTGGGCACAAGAGAAAGAACTACTTATGATTCATTCTGACTCCTATCAAAAGAGTTGTTCATCTCCCAAGACTCGGAGCCAACTTTTCAGGAACTGCATATGTCCCTAAGGAAAAAGTCAGCTCATTTGCCAAGATTACTTGTCTAAGTTTCAGCTTCCTCTATATCTTAGCCTTCAGAGCCCTCCAATACATTCAAGTATTTGAATATTTATCTTATTTTCTAGTGTCTGTAGCAGGAGTGTTGGTGGGAATTATTTAATTTCCCACAACTAGAAATAGAAATCTAAAGTTTATGCTATATAAATAAGTAACTTAAATCTAAAAATGTCTCTTTTTTAAAGACATTCACATACAAAATGTAGGGCTATCATGCTACCCCACCAAAGTTCTCCTAGCACTTATTTCTGCCAAAAGTATGTCAATATGTAGTGTGGAAGGAAAGACATTTGCTTAAGAGAAAAGCAAAATTTTCTCTTATTAATGGTCACATTTCCCCCAGTGGATTTCAAAGTCAATCTCTTCTGTTGTCATAACATAAAAGGATTACATAACATAAAAGACAGTCCACATGCCTAACCTCAGACCATCAACATGTTTATCATTTCCATATGGTAAGCTTCCTCTAGGAATGAAAACATCTCCTGCATTGATTTTTACTGATTAGAAAGTAAATATTTAAACAATAGAGAATAACATAAAGAATAAAAATACTGCCTTAGACCTGTATTACCTATATGTAACCACTATGATCACTTTGTTATGTAGTCTTCCAGATATTATTCTATTCTTGATTTATATTCTATATACATGTTATAATATTCAAACATGTCTAGAGATTCCAATGGAAATATTGGTATGCTATAGGTACTCTTTTCTTACTCATTTTTCCTTAAAGTATCATTTGCTACATGCATTTTCCCATCCTGGCTAATTTTGATTACCTCATTTATCAGTTATTCATTATGTCATATTTGAATAACTTTTGGTGGTATTCAAGTATTTTCTATTTTACCTTTATTTAAAAATAATTACTTAATTGTTTAATAAAAAGCCAGATCATTACTACTCACTCTTAAGCTTTGATCAATATACAAAATGCCATTTCAGTGTTTGCTAATTGACTAGATACATATGTAAGCACATATATTAAACCAACAATGAAACTCTTCAAGTAACAAGTGTAAGATATAATTTCAGCTGTGATACTTTTGTGAAATTAAAATAAAGTATATTCCTGACAATTTGGCTCTCTTTTTAAATGTGCTATGTTGCTCTATTAAGTTTGGCATCTCTTGGTTTGATGAGTGATTTTCTAACAGAGTATTCACTAAGTTGAGATTTATAAACAGGCAACTTTCATGATAGTACTTTGGGAACCTTCAGTCTATGTGAAAATCGAGGAAGATAGTGATAGCTTGCTGCCTTTGGCCTACCGAGGGATTCTTAGCGTTTTTTGATTTGTTCTGCATACAATACAACTTACTATACTCTCTAGTTCCTCTTTTGGAGAACCTCAGGATGTCCAAAAATGGTTTCAAAGCATCAGCTGCCATAGGAAAAATGTTGTAAAGAACAGGCGATCAGTAGGAAGTGACAGGAATGGACAGCCCTACATGATGAATTTATTTGTTGCTTCCATTTGGATTTATTGATGTGCTGTAATGGATAATGATTGCCAAAACCTCCAATTTTGGCTCACCTAATGTTCCTTAGTGAAGAATTCCATGGAAAAAATCTTGACTGGCTAGTAAAAACCAAACAGTATATTGAGTCACATACAAACACAAATAAACCCATCTGGGAGCCATACTTGTCAGGAAGCAGTCTTAGTTTCGTGTTGTGTTGTGGTGACCTTGGGAAAGACTCTTATTTTTGTTGGAGAAGCATAGTCACTTAGCTGAAATTTTCTGCTTTGCCAATGCTAAAAAACAAGCATATCAACACCAACTGGTCTACCCAAATCACACAAAGACTCAATAAAGAAAGAGAATTAGAGATGAATTCCCCTTATGAATATAGGTGCAAAGTTCTCCATAAATTAGTTGTAAACTAAATGCAGAAACATATAAAAAAAATCCATGATCAAGTAGACTTCATTCCAAGGATACAGGGATGCTTCAACATAGTAAATCAATAAAAGAAATAATACACCACAAAAACAAACCAAGAGACAAACCCAACATATTCAGTCCATTATATCAGAACAGGTCTATGATAAAATCCAAAATCCCTCAGAATAAAAGTCATGGAGAAATTGGAACACAAGGGACATATATACCTTAACAGTTTACTGGAAGCCCATAACCACCATTAACTCAAGTAGAGACAAAATCAAGCACTCCATTAAAATTTGTAACAAGCAAAGGTTGTCTACTCTATTCTTATATGTTGTTAGTAATTAAAATTTCAGTAAAGCAATAATAAGACAACTGAAGGAGATGAAAGAGATACAAATGAACAAGAAGATGTGAAAGTATCTTTATTTGCAAATGATTTGCTAGTATACATGAGTGACCATAAAAATGCCATCAAGAAACTCCTGCAGCTGAAAAATGCTTTCAGCAAAGTAGCTGGATACAAAATTAATGAAAACCAGTAGCCTTCTATATAGAAATGACAAACAAACTAAGAAAGAAATCATGGAAACAATACCTTTTAAAATAGCTTAGCATAATATAACTTGGGGTAACTCCAACCAGGCAAGAGAAATGATAAAAAATTTTAAGATACTAAAGAAAGAAATCAAAAAATTAGAAGATGGAAAGTGTTCCTATTGCTTATGAATTGGTAGGATTAATATAGTAAAAATAATTATCCTACCAGAAGCAACCTACAGATTCAATGCAATTCCTACCAAAAATCCAACATAATTGTTCACATATCTTGAAAGTACAACTTTCAACTTGATATTGAAATGCAAGAAAGCCAGGATATTTAAAACAGCCCTGAATAATAAAAGAAATGCAGGAAACATCACTCCCAACTTCAAGTTGTTCTACAGAGCTGTAGTAATAAAAACAGCATGGTATTAGCATAAAACAGACACTTTTTTATATTAATAACAATATACTTTACTAAGATTTTACTGGATGACAGCCAATGTAGTAAGTATTTTCTTTTTTTTTTTCAGATGACATTTTTTTTTTATACTTTATTTACATTTCCAATGTTTCCCCCTGTCTAGGTCTCCTCTTTGGAAACCACCTATCCCCTCCCCCTCCCCCACCTCTATGAGGGAATTCCACCTCCCACCCACCCGCCCACCCACTCCCATATTCCCACCTTGACATTCCTCTTCACTGGGGCCTTTCCTCCCCCTGATGGCCAACAAGGCCCTCTTCTGCCACATATATGGTCCGAACCATGGGTCCCTCCATGTGTATTCTTTGGTTGGTGGTCCAGCCTCTATGGGAACCGGGGGTGGGGGCCAGGCCAGTTGACACTGTTGCTCCCTCCATGGGGCTGCAGACTCCCTCAGCTCCTTCAGTCCCTTCTCCAACTGGGACCTCACTCTCAGTTCAGCTGTTACTGTAAAGTGATCCATGGATTTGGATACAAGACTCAGACATAAATCCATACATGTTGACACCTGCTATTTGAAAAAGAATACAGAAATACAAAACAGATGAAAGACAGAATCTTCAACCAATGGAGCCAGTCAAACTGGATGGCTGCAGTAGAAGAACTCAAATAGATCTGTATTTATCAACCTACACAAATCTCAACTCTAAATGGATGGAAAACCAGAGCATAAAATCAGATATACTGAATCTGATAGAAGAGAAATTGGGGAATAACCTTGAACACATTGGCATAGAATACAACTTCCTAAAAAAAAAAAAAAACACGGATAGCACAGGCACTAAGATCAGCAATTAGTAGATGAAATCTCATGAAACTAAAAGCTTCTGTAAGGCAAAAGACACCTTCATTCTGACAAGGTGACAGCCTACAGAGTGGCAAAATATTTGTATCACTACACCTCTGATACAGGGCTAATATCCAAAATAAAATACTAAAAAATAAATATCAAGAAAACAATCAAATTAAAAGTGATGGTACAGAACTAAATAAAATTTCAATAGAAGAAACTCATAGAGCTGAGAGACACTTAAAGAAATGTTTAACATCCTTAGTTGTCGGGGAAATGCCAATCAAAACTACTTTGAGATTTCATCTTACACCTACCAGAATGGCTGAGATCAATTAAACAAATGAGAGCACATGCTGAAGAGGATGTAGCATGAGGATAACCTTCGTTCACTTCTACTGGTACTATAAACTTGTACAGCCACTATAGATATCAGTGTGGTGAGTCAGACCTTAAAGAATATAGGAATCTATTTGCCAGTCTTGACCATATACGTAGAAGATCCTAACACAGAGACAATTGCTTAACCATATTCTGTGCTGCTCTATTCATAGTAAACAGATATTGGAAATAACCTAGATGTCCCTCAATAGATGAATCAATAAAGAAAATCTGGTACATTTACCCAAGGAATATTACTCAGCCATTTAAAAAAATCAAAATCATGAAATTACCAGATAAATAAATGGAACTAGACTAAATCATCCTGGGTGAGGTATCCCAGACACAAAAAGAGATATAATCTATGTTTTTGCTAATGTGTTTAAATATTAGGTGTTATATCAATGATAACCAAGCTACAAATCTGAAGAACCATGGAGGTTAGCTATAGAGTAAGGGATTATGTGAGGCAGATAGATTTCATTAGGAAAGTAAAGTAAAATAGTTATGAATGAAAAGATGGGTTGCAACTAGAGAACCTAGGTGGGGTGTGGAAGGGAAGTGGTAGAGGGCAAGAAATACAGAGACACAGCTAAAATGAAGGGGCATTTGAGGAGTAGCATGGAAACCTAATACAACTATCTATATCTCTCTATCTCTCTATCTCTCTATATCTCTATTTCTCTATATCTCTCTATATCTCTATCTATCATCTATCTATCTATCTATCTATCTATCTATCTATCTATCTATCTATCAAATGAAAAATGAAAACCTGCCATATCTTGTCACTAAATGAGGCTTCTAGTACTCAAACTGGTTATACATGATTGGTTTGTTTGCCAAAGATATCCCATGGGCAATCCCGAAACAACAGAGTCAGTTGCCAAGAGACAGGTTGCTTTCCATGAACTGATGGCAAGGCCCCACTACTGAAGACAATACCTGCCAAACCCAGGTCCACAGCTTTGTGTTGATGGTTGTGGTTTACCATAAGGTTCTCCATATGTTACAAAGAGAAATTTCCATGACGAGGGGTGATATTTAGAATACACTTAGGGATTCTGTTGGTCTATTAGAGAGGCAATTGTAGGTTCTCCTTCAAGACCCATGACGTCACTAATGCTTCATATTTGGCTAGGTTTCTAGAACCAGGCACGACTTTTCTCTTGTTGAATGGGGCTTAGGTCCAATTAGAGAGGGATTCATTACTCATTGACTGTATATTTGAGACATCTTTATGAGTTGGTTACTTTGTAAGCTTTCACCTGTGTTTTTATAGAGTTGTATAAAGACAAAGAATACTGCTAGATTAATGGTGACTGCCAGTGCTCCATCAGAGTGCTATGTGGTGTCAACTTCTAGTCCCTATTTGATTTGATGTCATCACCTATAATTCCACAATCCCTCATGCTATCTTAAGTAAAACTTTTAGTTGTCTTTAATTGTTGTAGGATAAAATGCAGGCATGACTAAGTGGTCTGCCTACCTGGCACACTGTACTTCTAAATTAGAAGCATGGCATGCCATGCTCCCAAGTGTTTCTGGACGTCCGAATATGCAATTCTGAAGTAGCTGAGTAGCTGTTGTTAACTGGCCTGTGGATGAGTCTACACTCTCCGTGCTTCCTTTAATGTGTGTCTTTCACATAGAAACTCTGGTGGTCTGAGCACTGATGATCCAATCTGAGGTAACATGCTAACCAGTCACAGTTGATAGGCTTCTAACATATAAGTGGTTGCTCACATGTGAAAAAGCAGACACTGTTCTCTGAAACCATTTTCAGAGCAGTTTATCTCTGTCACCTTTACAGACCTATAGACATTGCTCTTTTGCCAGATAATGCCCCAAGTATAACAGCAAATTATGTGTATTTACAAACATATTTTTAAAAGGTCTGTCTGTGATCAATAACCAAAATATTTTTCTCATGCTATGGTTAGTAAGCCACGAGGAGCAAGCCAGTAAACAGCACCCCTCTATTGGCTCTGCATCAGCTCCTGCCTCCAGGTTCCTGCCTTGTTTGAGTTCCTACCCTGATTTTGTTCAGTGAAAGACTAGGCTGTAAAAGTATAAGGCAAATGAACCCTTTCCTCCCCAACTTGCTCTTGGTCATGAAGTTTCCCCAGAGCAATAGTAACCCTAACTACGACATGCTAATATAACATGGTCATACTAGTAACCAAGATGTCAAATTGGAAACATTGTTTTATAGCTATACTATATATGCATATATTTGTTTATGTATATGTATGGAAAGTATTTTTCTACTTATGATGCATGTACTGTGAAATACATGGTAGAAACTTGGTAAATGATTACAAATACCCCATTGGCATGATTCTATTTAGCTTTCTTCAATATTTATTTATTGGTATTATCTACATGTACACAAAGAGATAAATAGAAATAAATATAAAAGCAGACATCTCCATTCTATATTACCTATTTATTAGATCCAGTCTTTATCAACTTAAGGAGAGATTAGCTTTGTTTTTGTAAGTAGCGACAGTTTAACATAATGGCAAATAGTGAATACCTTTCCATGTTTTCCCCAAAACAAATGGTCATTTCTTTGCTTTAAGAGAAAAGAGTGTACTCTCCTAGCATGTAGAGGGGCATACAGGACCAATGAGTAATGTTTCTAGCCAAGACTATCTTGTTATGAATATACAGTGACTACACTGACCCCCAAGGCACTCAACCTTTTGAGTTACAGGCTTTGCCCCAAGATCTTCTCCTTGTTGACTCCTTTTACAAATCCAATGTTCTTCTCAGGCTGTAGGACTGGAGAGCTGGGCATCAGAAAAGTGTTCATCCAATAATTTGAAGAGGATTTATCAATAGGTTTGGACTATCAGATAGACTTGTCTGTGCTCTGCTGACACTGTGCAGGCGGGTTTGGGCATGGGCATAGCTTCTGTTCCCATTGAGCTCCCCATTGCAGTTGGGAGTGAAAACATAGGTATCACATAGCTCTAACTTGTATCTCAGTGCTAGCTGGTACCAAGTTGACAAGAAGTAAAATTGGAGATAAAAAATAAAATGTATATCGCAAAATAACCATGAAAATGTTTCTTATTGAAAGAAATTTTCATGTCAGGTTGGCAATAGGGTGTTAGTTTACTGCATTGATACAAATATGAGTAAAAATCAAGCACAATATTCCCCAAATTTAGGATTTAAGTTAATGATGTCACACTCTAAGATGCTTACTGAAGTAGGAAGGAAACCTGAAAGCACATTGCTCAGGGCCAACTGAGGGAGATAGGGCACATTACTTTTGTGCTCTGAGAACTGTCAGATAGCAACCATAGGGGGCAATGCAAGCTCAGCAGTGGTGTTCTCAGCTCTCTGCTGCACCAGCTGAAACTGTCACTTAAAGTATTGCTGCCGTATTATTCTTATTTAAAATAACCTGAATCTTGCAGTTCCACGGTGTTTGAAAGAGCTTAATTTATTTCAGGTTTGGGACAACCCATAGTTAGAAATAGAAAAGAATTGCACATAAAAGATGTATTTTACAAAGGTACAGATAATAAATGGGGATGCAGAGGGTTTGCGTAGACAGTGAACAAAAAATAATGCAGAAGTTTTTTGCTATTCCACTGGAAATCTAATCTGGCCCACTATTTTGTTTTTCATATTTTCATCCTGTCAAAAACAACTTTGTAGTGATGAAAACTGATTCTTATTTAAATTTGGTTTTATTTCTTAATAAATTTTGTGTTTGAATTAAGAAACAACTCAGTATAACAAATCGAGCCATTCCTATAATTCAACTTAAGTGGCATAGTCATTTTCCATAGTTCTTATTCTTATAAGGAAGCTGAGTTAGTGTGCCTGCATATGAATATGGATGCGTAATGAAGAGTATGATCTTCCTGTCCGTCATTATAAAAATACTATTCCTGGTTGAACTGTTAGTGAAATGATGAGAGAATCTAAGGTGAACACTTAGCAGTCTATTTTCATTTTGTTTCATCAAAAAGAATCTATTTTACAATTACTATTTACTTGCAATAACCTGCAGCAAAAAATGATTTAATGTTCAATATGTGAATTAAAATGTACTTGCTTTTTTAATATGTAAAAGCTGATGGGAATTTCATTTAAGCACCATTCCTGGATCACAGATTTTAAGCAAAATGAAAGGAGTTAGGGTACCATTTAACATGGCTATAAAAATCATTTCTTTCAGTGGCTGGAGGGAAGGAAGGATTGGTCAAAGCAATTTTTATTTTCTATGGGATTCCCTACAAGCCTGCTTTTTTATTTGGCTTAATGCATGCTACCATAATCATGCTATTTCTTGCTAGCATCTTTCCAGCTCACAGTAATAAGAATAATTGCATGGTGTTTATATTCTAAAGTGCTCTTCTCACTAAGCTCTGAAGTCTTTTTTGAGTATTAATTCTCACAAGATTTCTGTGTGGCACACAAAAGTGTGCGTTATTATCTTGTTATTTCCTTTTTAACAACAAGGATCATGCTGTACAGAAGCAGTGAATGATACACAAGGCAGTCACCATCCCTGCTACAGATTAGGATCCCGACTTCTGATTCAAAAGCAAGGGCGTGCTTTTTTAGAAATTATTAATGCACTTGGCGATTGAATCCTGGCAATTGGCAGTTGTCTTTTAACTTCAGTATTTTACTGTTAACAGGGAATGACAAGACTAGCTTAATATTTGGAGGAAGTTGATTAATTGCATGGTGTGAAATAGACAAATACTAAATATTTGTGCAAATAAAAAAGCTACTGAAAATAAATTTGAGTGAAAATGCTTAAGAGCATAGTTGTAAGATTCACAATAGTTACATAAAAGAAACAAAAATATAAAAATTATAGTTCTCTAAGAAGCTGCTAGAAAATAGGTTCCAGAGCATAATTTGAATATGACTGCATTTAAACTTACTAGATATGACTCAAGTGCAAACAGTACATTTGTGTGATATACCTAGGTTGTGAATTTTATATATATATATATGAATATATATCAATTCATGTATATATATATATATATATATATATATATATATATATATATATATGAGTTGATTTAAAGTTCATTTGCTTCCAATGAATCTTTAGAGTGAGAAAAGATAACGATAATTTTTATGATTGTTTGTTTGACATATGTGAATCAAATGTATTTTCCCCTTAGCTTTAAATTTTCTCTAATGAAATATTTTAAGTGTAAGCAAATCATGTCATTGTATTTTTAGTTAGAGAGTGTAACAGAGCTATCAAAGAAAATGCATTTACCTTTCTTGCAATTGACTTTATGGGAACTTTAGTATCATACTATTATGAGTCTAGTAACTAAGTAAAACAACTCATAGTAAGGAGAAGAATTCTCAGAGGTTAGTATGCTGCCCTAACATATGTTACTTTTGACCCATTCTAATAAAAGATGGTAATTAGTGATGATTAAGCAAATTACTTGTTGTAAAATTTACATTTGTATGGCCAAATACAAAGGGTAGAAATTATTAATTTGACAAGTTATCAAGTTTAACTCTTCTTGTATGGAAAGCAGATATGAAAATACCTGCCTAAATCAGAATTAAGATTGAATGTAATTAAAACTTTCTTTTGTTCTAGATATTCATCCCATAATTGGTTTAGGCTTGATTATCTACCTTTCTAGACTGCATAAAATTGCAACCAAATATTACTACATGACTTTTAATGAAGAATCATGAAAGATACAAAAGCTTTGCCTTCTTACCTAATGCTCATGTGAGGCTTCTTCTTTATTTTGTATTCCCTTTTATTGAAAATAAATATTTTTATCGTTTAGTATATCCTGATTACAGTTTTCCCTCTCTCTACTTGTCATAGTTCCTTCCCTCTCACCTGTATTCACTCTCTTTCTGTCTCTCATTAGAAAACACTAACAGCTTACATGGATTGATAAATAAAATAAAATATAACAAAACTATTGTAAGAGGAAACAAAAACTAACACATCAGAATTGGATAAAACAAACAAATAAAAGGAAAAGATCCTAAGAGAAGGCCCAAGAATCAGACTCACTAGTTCATACACTTGGAAATCCATAAAAACACTAAGCTGGAAGCCATACTACATATACAAAGGACCTGTAGAGTAAAAATATAAATAAAATTAAATTAAAATAAAAATAATAAGATAATTTTTAAAGGAAGAACCTTGACACCACATTTTAAGATAAGGAACCTCTAACGATGTCACTGAGTTCATTGTCGGAAAACTACTACTGCAGTTAAGAGTAGTTTGTTTCCCCACTGAGACTCTCTTGCAGGCAAGTGAATTTTCATTTGAAGGGATTATCAATTTGAGATTACTTCTGGGTTAGGGATGGGGGCATCTCCTTTCAGCATGAATAGCCCAACTGACACAGCCCTGTACAGTCCTTGAGCAAGCGGTCTCAGTCTGAATGAGTTCATATCAGATTTAATCATGTTGATTTAGAGAGTCTTGGTTTTTTGGTATTTTCCATTACCTCTGGCTCTTAGAGTCCTTTTTCTTCCTCTTCCCTACTGAATCCCAAAGGGAGGGATTTAATGGAGACTTCCATTTAGGGCTGAGTATCCCATGGACTCTCATACTCTGCATAACATCTAGCTGCTGATCTCTGTATTTGTTTCTATGAAGTGCAGAAAGGAGCTTCTTTCAAGATGAATGAGCAAGGCACTGATCTATGAATATAGAAGAAAGTTACTTAAGAGTAAGTTTGCTTATTTTTATTCATTTATTTTGTAAGAACAGTAGTATTTGGTTTTAAGCAAGGTCCCTGGGATATCTAGTCTAATGTTCTTGGCCACCCAGGCAGTGTTGGATACCCCTCAAGCTTTGTACCTCCATTGTCTTAGCATATCTTTCAGGCAGGACAGCATTGTAGATCACAGTGTTTGTGGCTGGTTTGGTGTTTATATTTCTCTTTTGATCACCTGCAGAGTACCTTCTTGTATAAACGATACTGTAATGTAGAGATGAGGGCTCTATGGCACCAGCTCAGCATCTCCAAATTCAATGAACTGTGAAATGTAAGTGCCCATGTTTTCTTACCAAGCTTACCTGGAATGGCCTTTAGGGATTAAACCAGGCTTGTTGGAGGGAGCAGAAGACTGAGGCTGTGACAATTTTATTGAGAGCAATCAGACTTTTTATACCTTCATCAGAAAAAGAATATAATTGCATTTCCAGGGTCAATACAGTTGTAGTTGCCAAGATACAGTGGCATTTGCAAGCTACACAGGCTACAAAAAATTAATATCTAAGACCAGTTGTCTTATTAAGCTTCCGTGCCCCTTTACCTCCAAAAGAACAAACAGAGAAATACAAAGTAGCCTTAATACTTTACTGCCTGTGGGAGTGCATTGGTCTCTCAGAAACTGGAAGGCACATTGTTCCCCAGGAGCTATGGACTCTAATCTGAAAAAACCCATAGTGCATGCCTTCTAGGTGGCTAGGGCAAACTAGCTTCATAATTCTCCAAAGTGCAGCTCTCTTCAGCAATAGGGCCTTTCTATCAGTTTGTGAAGAGCAATCTACAGTATTGGCATCAGTCTGGGTTGTTTGGGGGAATTTCTGGGACCCTTATGTTAACAACTCAATTACATGTAGCCCAAACCTAATACAGGAATATCCATTTGGTGATGAGAAATGGTCAGTTGGGACTCTGTCTTCCCCATGATTTGGTGCTTTCATTTAGATCACCTTCATTTATGTATATATTTTAGAAAACGTCTACTGCATTGGATTTCCATGCTGTCCCTTAAATGACCCTTAACTGTCTCTCTCCTATTTCCTACCCCCTTTTTCTTTTTCCATCCCTGCTTGATCCTCCTGTTGCAGCAACTCTCTCCATCAATAAATATGTGTTTTATTTCCCATTTCTAGGGAAATTTATCTATCCTATCTATCGATACCCCCTACTCTATACCTAACATATGTGGCTCTACAGATGCCTGACTTCTCACTTTATCACAGGACTGTAAGTTATAACATAATCATTGAATGTTACTAAGACTATAATTAATTCAAAGAAGAAAAAACAAATATCTGTGAGGCATAGTATGGCAAAGGCTTGTTTTTCACTGATGGCAAAATGGAGCAAGATCTTCTGGGGAGAGCATTGTCCAGAACTAACTATTCTCTATTCTTGCCCATAGCATATGGTATCCTTACAATTCTTTAATAGAGTTTTGGCATTTTAGTCAGTAGGCAAAACATGTAGGATTCCGATGCATGTTTATGAACATAAAACCTTTTAATGCCAACAGCCCATTAATCTAGGAAGACTTGTAGAATTAGTGTTCTTTATATCAACAATGTAAGGATAGTAGACCATATCTGTGTTACAGTCAACAAAAGCTACAGTCAATGGAAGTGTTTCATTAGTCCTAGAGTATTTTTAACCACAACCACCAATAAATTGATTAGTATATACAACATCTGTTGGGTTGTAAGTTTTCTCAGACTGAGGATATGACTTAGTTACCTCTGACTTCTAGTGAACAGATTTGTGTAATTGGTAGATTTGTTAAGAGAATCCTGAAAACAAAGTTTCTACAATGTTCTGTATTTTTTATATCATTATTTTCAGTGGCAATAAGCTTGTCTGTGAAGTAATGAAGAAATGTTAACTGTAACAAAAGTAATTTCATGTGGTTTGAATGTCTTTATCATCTAGATAGCAGAACTGATACTTTACTTGTTATATTAGAACATTTTAGAAATCTTACTAGATCACATAGACCATTTTAATGTACCATCTCATTGTTCCTTGAGCAACAATTTGCATAATGATAAGTAAATACAGATAGTATGAAAATTTAAAAAGAAAGTTACTTATTTTTACCTATCCATTGCTTCCTAAAATTAGCTGTAAGAGAGATCATTCTCTAAGTATTTCCTTATTCCCTAAATCTGAAGCTATGAAATTCAAAGAGAAGAAGTCCAATTATTATGATTTTCTTTTGATGATCAAGACAAAACTTTGAGTATTTGTTTTATTTAAAAATCACTTAATAAATCTTAAAATGTTGTGACACACAGAAAGCAGCAGAATAGATGAGGACAGCAAGAAGGCTGTGCTGCAGACAGAAGCAATACTCATAGTCAATGAGGCTGTTTTTCTAGACCCAACTATGGACAATGCTTAGGAGTGGGATAGGGCAAATGTGTGTCAAGGTCAATCAGAGGTGTAAGGGGAGGGGTTAGACATTGGGTGAGAAGCTGTCAGCAGTGGCAGAACTTCAGGAAAATACTTTTCAAGGGAAATGGATGAATAAATATACTTGCAAGCAACAGTGACAAAAAGAACACGTGAAAGTAAGAGCTCCCTGGAATGTACAATCTACATTCAAAATATTTTCTTTATTTCTGTCGGTGCGCCAAGTGATTTTTACTTCAAATCCACACTTACAACTTTTATGAAGTCCTGGATGTTTAAAAGAGAAAATATGATTTGCAAAATACCAAACAACATCTAGAAAAAAAAATTAAATGCTTATTAGCATATATTTGCTAATTAAATGATGCCTGAATCCCAGTGGAATTTCAAAGTTGATGGAAAATATTGAGAAAATAAATTTAAGTATTTAAATAAGGGCTAAAATACAGATAATATATAGAGCATTTTGGATTCTTTGGAATTTTCTAAGGATTTAAAACCACAAATGTCAGAGTATTAAGATAAAGAAACTCAGGAAATTGCTTCTGAAAGACAACATACAAAAAGAAAAAAGATCAGGGTTGGTATTAGAAATTATGTTATATAGAAGAGAACTGTTATATATAATTCATAAAATAGATATCTGTCATATATTTAAATCTTTAAAAATGTCCAATGTCTACCTTGTTTAGCTCCAAGTTAAAATTACTGTTTGTATTTCATGATGATTGTCTTCTTTAAAGTATTTTTCCACATCTTTCTGCATTTAAAACGTGTGCATGCATCATCAGCTTTAAATAGGGTTCATAACCTATCTGGAAGATACTATCTATATACTTTAGTTGCATAAAAGAGCTTTGATAGATCATTTTTAAGTGGTGTTCACTCTGAACACACAAAATAAGACATTTAAAACATACATTGGAAAATTGGTAAAGTTATATTTTTATTTTTGGTATAGGTGTAGCTTGTATATAAATGATCAGTCATATTTTTTTAAATTTTTATTGAAATAAATGAGGCTCCTAAAGGCATTTGTTAGGCAACTGACACAACCTGAAATGCTTTCATTGTCAGCATAGGTAAAGCAAAATATAAACATTTATTTTTATTTTTTCCATGAATAGAATATAGATGTACTAAGGTAATAGTATAAGTTTATAGTATCTATAAAAGCACTGTTATTGTATTACTTTTCTTAATGCGTTCGGAAGAAAAAGCCAGTTGGCAGTTACCATATATCTACAAATGAAGAAAATGCATTCAAAACAAAATCACATTACATTTTGTCAATAATATGCGTTATAATTTTATGGCAAATATTAATGGAAAGAATCCCTTAAATAAAAACAAGTCTGACGTTTTCCTTTTGTTGTTGCTGCCTTGATTGTATTTATATCCAGTCATTTATTGCCCATTAAAGGAGTAATGCTATGTTAATGTAAAGAGGGGGAAAAATCAATGCTACTGAGATCAGTAGCTGTGGGGAAACAGTGCTTCAGCTGGTTTGCAAACAGTGAGCACAGAAGGATCAATGAAATTACAAGTGAAATCTGCTGATGCTCACAAACTGCTCCAGCAGTGAGCTGTCTAACCTTTTTCAAGTTCAAGAGCTCTAGAAACCAGTGATATCTAAATGGAAAACAGGACAAAAGCCACTGGAGACAGTGGCTACGAACATGGAGTGTCTTCTGTGATAGATGATATGCTACAATTTAGATATCACAATGACTGCCATTTTTAACTTATTGAAAAGCCCTATAATCTGCCAGTATGCACCATAAAGATCCTTCACACTCCAAGAAAGTCTCCATCTTCACTGTGTTCTGTGACTGAGAACAGTGAAAATCTACACAACCCTTTAGAAATTACATGGTTAAGATAAGTTTTAGAAACTGCTAATCACTGAACCAGTGTGATTCTAGAATACATGGCATGTTGGGTTCTGCAAAATATCATGTCGTTTACAATTTTGTAATAATGTTTAGACATTGGGTCTCTGTTTCTTAATAAATTAATGATAAGTTATAGATACTTTCGATCTTTAACAAATGATCAGTTTTTCATGTCACAAAAATTTTTGTGTTAATTTTAGTGTTATTAATATTTTATACTATGAATATTGGATTTTCAAAATGTTTTAGATAAACCATCTATAGATACATGTCTTTATTTTAAATACTTCTCCTATGCCACATAAAAGCTGTACATAGGCCATTTTAAGAGTTACAGTTGAAGAGAAAATTGCTCAGCCATGTTCATTGCTGCTCTATTCATAATAGCCAGAAGTGAGAAACAACCTATATATCCCTAAATAGAAGATTAGACAAAGTAAATATGGTGCATTTACATAATGAAATATTAGTTAGACATTAAGAAATGAAAGGGTAAATGAATGTACCTAGGAAAAAATCATCCTGAGGGTGATATCTTAGACCCACAAAGACAAATATGGTATGTGTTTGTTGATTGGATATTAGCTGTAAATCAGTGATAACAAAGCAACAATCAGCACAAACACAGAGTTTAGATATAGAGTAAGGAACTAGGGGAGACAGAATCATCTCCTTAGGAAAGGAAAGTAGTTATGGATGGATGGTGGAAACTAGAACTGGAGGATCAAGAGGATAGTGTGAGGGAAATGGGGTGCAAGGAAGGAATTACCAAGAGAGACAGCTAAAATTACAGTCAATTTGAGGGGTAGTAATGCAATAGATTATATATATATATATATATATATATATATATATATATATATATACACACATATATATAATCTAAGTAACATCACCAAATAATGGTAGAGAAAGAGCCCTGGATTGACATCTCTTATCACCAAATGAAGTTTCCAGTCCCCGAATTAGGTTACATCTGATTGACTTGTTAGTCAAGGGGTCATATCACACACACACACATACACACACACACACACCCTAAATCCAAGCTGTTACCAGAACTGTATATAGGTTGCTTTCCACAAACTGATGGCCAGTTCTCATTGCTGAAGGCAATACCTACGCATTCACTGAACATGGAGATATTGAGCTGGTGCCTACATAGACTGTTCACCTTTATGGTCAAGCATCTTTTTTTTTTTTTAACAGGAATGTACACTGCATGTTACCAAAAGAGACTCTGTGGGAGTAGCCAACCAATATCTGATTTGATATAGGCCTACTGCATGTGATGGAACCCATAACTGCCACTGCTTGGGTGACTAAGAACTTGAGACTAGATTACCCAGAGACCTAGGGTAAAACCCTGTTATGTTATGTTCATAGATCAGTGTGTCTTGGTCAGCATCAACAAAGAAGCTTTCTCCAGCAGTGCATGGGAAAAAAATCCAGAGTCACATCATCAGATATTATGCAGATTGAGAGACTCTTTGAAATACTCAGCCTTAAATGGGATGTCTCCATCAAATTTCTCCCTTAAAATCCCATAGAAGAAAGTACAGAAAGAGTGTAAAAAGAGTGTGCACAGGGCACACCAAGAAAACAAGGCTCTCTAAATCAACACATGTAAATCTCATATGAACTCATGGAGACTGAAGGAGCGTGCACAGGGCATGTTTATATTAGGACTTCTAACTTAATAAATATGGGATTGCTGAGTGTGTGAATGGGTGTGTCTCTGTTTCTTCTGTCTCCTTCTCTTCCTCTTCCTCCTAGTCCTCCCCCTTCCTTCTTCTTTTTCTTCTTGTCCAAATCTGATGTGTTAATTTTATTTATCTTATTTTATTTTTATCCCCTAGAAAACTATTTTTTTCTAGTGAAAGACAGAAAGGAAGTGGATACAATTTGGAGGGGAGATTAGGAAAACCTATGAGGAGCAGAGGATAGGAAATTGTAATCAGGATATATTATATGCAACAACATCATCAGCAACAATAACAACAACAAAACAAAAACAAATCCAAACCAAATGAAAACCTGTCTTCAAAAAAAAAAAAAAAAATCATGCTTGGAAACTCCTCCCTAATCTCTGCCCCAAGATCTCCCTGGGAGACAGAAATAGAATACATTTTGTGAGTGGATTTGAGGCTGGGCAGGATGCAAATAGAAATACTAGCTGGGCAAGGGAAGAGGAGCTAGGGTTGAGAGGGAAAATAATCAAATACAGCTAGATTTGAGAGATATTTGAAGGATGCTATGGAAATCTACTGTAGTGGAAACTCTCTAAAATATATGAAGGTGACGCTAATGAGGTCTGTGACTAATGGTGGTGATGGAGTCCTAACTGGTCAACTCTTGTCACCAAATGAGTCTTTCAGTAGCAAGACTGGTTTGCATTCAGTTGAACTTTTAGCCAATTGGATCCCATGGACATCCCCAAACTACCTAGGCTTTTTCTAAATCAATGGGTCGCTCTCCTCAAACTTACTGTAGGACCCCATTGATGAGAACAACATGTACACAACTCATTGAAAATAGAGAAGTCAAGTTGGAACCTACATGGAGCCTTCAACCCTATATTCTTATGGTTTTCGTGTGGGAAGGTACTATGCAGGCTATTAAAACAGAAATGTAAACACCAATCCAGCCACAATACCTTCAACTTACAAGACATGTTAGGGCAATGATGGCACAAAGCTTGTGGGAATAGCCAAGCAATGTCTCATTGAACCCATACCCAAAACTTTTTGGGTCAGCAAGAACCTAAGACTAGATAGCCAGGAAACCTAGAGTAAAATCAAATATTACTGATCAACAAAGCAAAGCAAAACAAAACAAATAATAAAATGACTCCTAATGGCATTCTGTTACACTCATAGATGGGTGCCTTATTCAGCCATAATCAGAGAGGCTTCCTTTTGAAACAGATGAGAAGAAATATAGATACCCACAGCCAAATATTTCTCACACAATGAATTGTGAAAATAACTTTATTCTCCTGTTGTAATTACTGTCTCCAAAGCTTACTGCCTCTGTCTGCTAACAGGGCTGACTTGGAACATTTTAGCCCTGGTGCAATCTAATCTAGGCCTAGAATCTTTTCAGCTTCTGAGACTTACTGCTGAATAAGCTCACCTTTTCCTTGTTCTTTCTGATCTCTGTCCGGATGGTTCAACTCAGCTGCTCTAGCTCAACTGCTCTTCAGGCTGATTGATTCAAACTTGCTTCTCTCAGTTTCTCTGAATTGGTCTGCTTGTCCTCCAACTAACTTTATCTGTTCTAATCTTCTCTCTTCTTATTATTCTATAGCTTGTTCATTTTTCAATTTGTCTCTCTAAGACACTGGATAAAACCTGCCTCCTCTCTCTCTTCAGTGCTCTCTTCAGCTCCTTTTCCTTTCTCTTCTCATGAGAGTCGGACATTTCCTATTCTGTCAGATCTTTCTCTGATTTATCACTTTGTCTGCCACTCAAATAGACATCACTTTCCACATGGATGCTTCCTTATACAAACTAACTTTTCCTTCATTATTTCAATTAAAATTACCCATGAGCTATAGCTACATTTAATATCTCTATGTGTCTATGTATGTATGTATGTATGTATGTATGTATGTATGTATGTATCTATCTATCTATCTATCTATCTATCTATCTATCTATCTATCTATCTATCTATTCATTCTACCTACCCATCTTTTTTTTTTTTATCTATTTATCATCTATCTGTTATCTATTTATTTATCCTCTATCTATTTATGATCTGTCTATATCTAAACCCACATATATAGTCACATACATATGTTGGTACAAACACACATACATATTATATGTAATTTACACAAGCTTATGAAGAATGTTTCCTTATGGCATTTTCAAGTATCTTTAATGTTACTATTCTCCATCTGTTTGTATTATCTTCCTCCCTTACCAGTAAACAAATTACCATTTTCCCTATTTTCCTCTTCACAGCACCTGTGTGCTACTGTGTTCTGCTCTAGAGTCACCACCACATCCATGGACTTTTTCTACTTTTCTAGTTTCTGTTGTTACTTCAGATTGTATTATACCCAAATTCGAAGATTCAAAGCTAAGGCTCACAAAGAAGAATGGATATGCAGCATTTGTCTTTCTGAGTTGATTACCTCTTTCAATATGAAAACAGTAAGTCAAGAAAACAAAACTAATGGGATACAAAAGGGAAAGAAAAATTAAAATAATACCTATTTAAAGATGTTATGATATTAAACACATAAGATCCCCCTCCTAATTTTTCACCAGGAAATTTATAGATGCGGTTGACACTTTCAAAGAAGGATTATACAAGATCAACTTACACAAGCCAGTTGCCTTTCTATATAGCCATAATAATCACACTAACAGAGATATTGGAAACATTGCATTCACACTAGCCTCAAAATTATATAGGAAACAACCTACCCCAGGAGGTGAAAGACCTTTACAGTGAAAATAATACATTTTGGAAGAGAGAGAAAGACATGAGAAGACTGACCTCCCATGCTCATGGATTCGTAAAACTAATACAGTGAAAATGACCATCCAACCAAAATTCATCACAGAAATAGAAAATAAAACCCTCTAAATCATATGGAAACAAAAAAATCCCTGTTAGCTAAATAATACTGAGCAAAAGGGAAAGTTCTAGATAATTATCTGTACCAGAGTTCAAACTCTATTGCAGACCTATAGTAACAAAAATCAGCATGATATTAGCACAAAAATACACATGCAGACCTATGGAATATTATATAAATACCAACAAAATTGAGTGCATGTAACTGTAGTAGTCAAAATTGCCAAAAAAATATACATGGAGAAAAAAGTATCCTCAATATATGGTGCCAGGAAAACTGGATGTCCCCATGTAAAAGAAGTAAATTCACACATAATCTGATAGATTATTAGTACACACACACACCAGCATCGAAAAGCTCAATGTGAAACCTGTAGAGTTGAAGAAAAAATAGACAGCACCATATATTTGCAGGGAAGGACTTTCTGAATAAGACTGTTTACTCAGAAGTTAAGGCAAACCATTGACAAGTTGTACCTTGGAGCACTCAAAATCTTACGTGCAGTCAAGGAAACAATTGAGTGTTGAGGAATCCCACAGAGTGAGAGACAATCTTTGCCACACATATATGTGATAGGGAATTAATATTCAGAATATATTAATAACTGAAAATATAGGGCTCAAGAAAATAAATGATCCAAATAAATAATGGACTATGTATCTGAACAGAGGATTCTCAAAAGAAATAATAAAGAGGGTTAAAAAATATTTTTAAAAGTATTCAAAATACTTGGTAATTATGGAAATGCAAATCAAAGCTACTTTGATATTTCATCCCAGATGGAATAGCTAGATCGAGAAAATAGCTGAATAAATGCTGGAGAGGGTGTGAGGAAAGAGGAACACAGATTCACTGTTTGTTGGATTGCAAACTGGTGAGCGACTCTTGAAATCAGCACTAAGAATTCTCAAAAAGCTAAAGGTAGATCTACCATATGACAAGAAGCACTACTCCTTAGCATCAGCCCAAAGACATGACATCCTACTTAACAGATTACCAGCTCAGCAAAATTTACTGCCGCTTTATTCATGATAGCTATGAAAAGGATCCAAATGTCCTCTAATTTATGAACAGATAATGAAAATGTTATATATATATATATATATATATATATATATATATATATATATATATATATATATATATATAACATTCTGATTATCTGTAAAGAAAAAAAAGTCTACAGGTAAATGATGGAATTAAAAAATACTAGACTGAGTGATATAAACCATACTGAGAAAGAAACATTGCACGTTCTCACTACATTCTTAACATCTGCACTCCTCTGTAGTGATTCCTTCCTCTTACCAATTTTGATTTGCAGAAATAACAAGACTGAGCTGGCTCTTCTGATTTCTGCTATGTTCAGTAAGTGGGGGGAGAACGACAGTGCCAAGAACTAAGTTTCTTACTTTCTAAAGTTTCTAAAATCATTGAGAATGTCATACAGGTATACAATAAAATATGATTGCATCTCTACCTTTCCTTTATCACATGCCCCTCATACTACCCCCAACCAACTCTCACAAACTCCTGTCTTTTCATGATATACTGTCTAAATCCTGTTAACGATGCCCTTTGGTGTCTGAGGCCTCCCTCTAAGCATGGCAATTCTCCTGGTGGTCATGTCCTTCTTCCAGCAATATTCCTCTACCCCAGGTGGGTTGAGCTAAATCTTCGAATCAGCCAAGAGATTCTTTGAATTGTGAGCAATTGTGAAGCACACAATTGGCAGTAAGTCTGTAATTATTTTAAATGTACCTGCTCATATGACATTTACATAAGTTACACGTAAGAAATATAAGAAGAAACAGCCCAATGTAAAGGAGAACTAGGCTCTCCAATGTAATATGGCATTTCCCTTTGTCTACCAGGCCCACATGAGCAAGAAGAATAAAGGTAGACTTTTCCACCTTTCAGTTGACAGACATAACACTGGAAACCATTTTTATTCTTCCCTAAGTAGTGAATTAGTGACTTCTTTAATACTCTTCCTAAGAGTTCCTGAATAAAATATTGTTTGTGCCCTTGAAGTCGTCCCTAAATACTAGGCAAGATGTAGATCCAAATAAAAGAAGGATAAACTGAAGAGAAACTAGACCTTCTTAAAAATTTATTAAAGACTGTAAAGTCATTGTAAGGATTACTTTACATTAGGTTTCTAATAATCATTATGTAACCTAAGTATAAACTGTTGTTTACGTGGACTCTTGGTTTAATGTGCTAAATCAATGTTCCATGTACTGTTTATTATCAAATAACCCCTTTTACATTCTGCGGTTTAGAATTAACAGAGAAGTCCGAGAACTGCATCTGAACTGGGTTTAGATAATTGAATCAGATTTAGTGCATTGTAATAATATTTTTGAAATTATGCAGAAAAAGAAAAGGTAAGCCACCCTCTCACAACAGGGTGTCTTAATAAGGCCTCATCATGTCTGATTGTGATGTTCTTTGTAGTTTCAGAATATAAATAGTCAAGATATTCTTTTTCATTCATTTTGTACCACATAGAAAGGCTAACTTGTAATTTAGTTGGTGGAGAAGTAATATATGTTTGTAGCTTTAGCCAGTGAGTTTTGTGTGTGTGTGTGTGTGTGTGTGTGTGTGTGTGTGTGTGTGTGTGTGTGTGTGTGTGCGTGCATGTGTGTGTTTGATGCTGAGGATTAGACACAGGATTTTATGAATGCTAGAAAGCATTGTCCTACTGGCTACCTACTAACCTTATTTTCATGCATATCAATGTTACATGCAGCATACTGCAAGCATCTTAATGAGTGTAATACTGGTATTTGCCTGTGAATTTATTCCACAATCAAATACTGCCATCATACACAAGAGATTTGCTGCATTGTGTTGACCAGTTGCTGAGTCTCATCTTGCTGCTCTAGGCAAGAATTTTTTGTTTGATTTTGTTTTTTATTTGTTTTTACTTGATCTGGTTCTTTTTACTTTTTTTTTATTTTTAATGCTGCAAATTAACACTTTTAGTAATGTATACAAGTGCATTCATGCAGCAAACACCCTTTGTGTTCTCTATACAAGGAAGTAATTTTGGGTTTTCATGCCTTTCTGTCTCTCGGTAGTCATTTTTTTCTGAGGAATATTCCTTATTATGAAAATGTCATATTTTTTATAGCCACTCAAATGTTGATTGACATCTGAGTTGCTTGCTGTTTTAAATTTTTTAATTAAAATACTGTTAATATTTTTGTACAAGACCTACCTAATTCTCTGTCTTAGTTTTCTTGTGACAGTACTTGCGTAGAGCAGCTGATCTATGTGCTAGGTTTATGTTTATTAATTCTACAAAACCAGCAAGTGCGTTTTGAATGTTGCTGTACCATGCTCAAATCTCATCATCGGTAGAAGGGAGTTCTACCTCCAGACTTGATATAAATAGTTTTAGTTTTGTCATTCTGTGAATTTATTCCATTTTTGCTTTAGTTTGTCATCTGCAGTGAATAATGATGGTTGAATTGTCTTGATGTGATTATTTGACACTTGCCTTTCTTCACTTGTACAGTGATATTAAATATTTTGTTAATTTTATTTGGTCTTTGGTTATACTTTTATAGATACATACAATATATTTTATGTGTGAGTTTCCTTTTTCTCATTTTTATTAGTTCGCTGAGGCTTTCATACAGCGTGTTTTGATCATATTTATTTTCTGATCCACATCACACAGATCGGTGGATCTCGAACTTCCCAGGCAGTTTTGTGTCCTACTCCCTTTTCCTTTCTTGTTTTTAGTCACCAAAAAAAGTTTGTGTTCCCATATTCTTTTGGATGTATGCCCTTCCCCTAGAGTGTGGTCAGCCTTAAAAGGCCACACTCTTTAGAGAAAAGAGTGTGGTCAGCCTTAAGGGGCCACACTCTTAGAGAAAACGGACTTCCTCTCCCAGCCAATATGAATGCTAATGGCTCCCGGGTAGCGATGAGGCCTGGTGTCTGCCCTCTGTCCTTGCTGGGCTGTTTTCTGGCTCCAACTGTACTGTTTTATGTTTCTTTCTTTTTTTTTTTTTTTACATAGGTACATTTTTTTGTTTGTTTGTTTTTTGTTTTTTCGAGACAGGGTTTCTCTGTGTAGCCCTGGCTGTACCAGACTGGCCTCGAACTCAGAAATCCGCCTGCCTCTGCCTCCCAAGTGCTGGGATTAAAGGCGTGCGCCACCACCGCCCGGCTACATAGGTACATTTTAAAATAAGATACCATTATTGTAAATTTTTCTTCCATTGAGTGTCTTCTTTTATTTTGTAAAGGCAAATTTAGAAAGAAAGAAAATTAATTTTGATAAATTTATCATTTATTCTCTTTTAGTAGTGATGCTTTCTGTGTCCTTAGAAACCTTTCTTTCCTCTAATATTACATAGTTTGAAACATTTGCTTCTAAAAGATTTATAGCTTTTAATTTTTATAGTCAAATATATGGGCCATATAGAACCCTTTTTATTTTACTTTATGTACTGAGAGGACATGTTAAGTGAGTCTTGATACACTAATACTTTTTTTGCACTGAATTTTCTTATCAACTCCTTTGAAAGTTCCTTAAACACTTCATTAAATATAAGTTCTCTTTTGGACTGCTCAAAGTTTTGCTAATTCCTTTGTGTATTTGGTTCTTAAATTAAGCACTATTAACAATTACTGAGGGTCCTAAACAATCACGTATTTATGATGATGTAGGTTATTATTATATATAGCATTTTACACTGATTAACTGATAAAATTTATTGTGAGACATCTTGAATAAACATTTTTAGTCACAATACAGATTTTGACATTGATACATTTATCATTACAAAAGTGTCATTTTGCCTTTGGTAATTTCTTTTAAGTCTATTTTATCCAATAATGACAGAGTTATTTGTTTTCTTTATTATTTTCAAATTTCACTCATTATCCTATGGATTCTTTGATTTTAAAAGTGTCTTTTGTTTCATTTTTCTGATATCTGCCTTTGAAATACAATGATAATACATTAATATTTTTAAACTTATTTCTAAATAATTTTGCATTTTAAAATCATGGAAAAATAATTCAGAAATATCCCATTATTCCCTCTTAATTTCTCCATACTACAGACATAACTTGTATAAATTAAGAGTTGAACAGTGAGGTACTTCTCTCACTCTCTATAACTTCAATTAGATCTTGCCAACTTATTTATAGTGTCTTTGTTTCAGATGCAGTTAATTGGCTTTCAAATTCCTTTTATCTATTAGAATCTTTAGTACTCCTGTTATACTTCTTCATCTTCATGATTTCTTCACATTTGAGGAATACTGTCAGACAGATCCCTCTATTTAGATTAATCTGATTTTTTTAAAATTGAGGTTATATGTAAGTCTGGGGAAAAATCCTATACAGATGATTTGTCTTTGAAGTTGTCATACTCACAGACTATTTGTTGATGTTTTTCTCATTTTTATTAGTTCTTTGAAGATTTTGTACAATGTATTTTTATCATATTTACTTTCCTTCTCCCAATTCACTCCCCTTCTTTACCTGCCCAACTTTGTGTTCTCCTTTTTATTTTTAAAATTTAAGCTATCAAGTATAGTTTGTGCTGTTTATACGCAGAGGTATAACCTTCCACTGGAGCAAGGCCAAACTCTCAGGGCCCCTCCTTTAAGGGAAGCAGACTCCCCTTCTTCCAGCAGTTATCAATTGCCAGTAGCACCTTAGCTAGGTGGGACTCTGTGCCTTTCTCTCATCTCTATGCTGTGATTAGCTCCTGTCTCAACTTGCATAGGTTCTGTCTGTACTGTCATGTCACAACTGCTGTGAAGTATGCCTTGCTGTGTCTGGAAAACATTGTTTTCTCTCTTGAGTAATTACGGGTCTCTATATTAGTCTCTTTTACTTCAAAAGGAACCTTCGCTAGTGAGGATTGAAAAATGCTCTAATGTATGGGTACAGCAATTAGTCATTACATGTTAATTTAATACTATACACACTTAGCAAAATAATAGTAGTAGATTATCTCCCAGGGATTTTGGCATGTCAAGTATGTGACCATTTTAACAATAGAGTCTTACTTTTGAGTTCAGAAGGGTTCATTAGCAAAATCCTATAATGTTTTGTGGTCTATGGGACCTTAGTGGCCAACAGCTCCAAAAACCATACTTTGCTAGTACTGAGATTTTTATTTATTAGCCTATGGTGTCTTAATAGGAACATTTCTGCCATTATAAGGAAACTTCAGTTAAACAGTTTATGTTTCCAGTTATTCTTTGAGAATGACATACAATATATTTTGATTGTATTTTTCTATCCCCCAGTTTCTCCCAGAGCCTTCCCCTCATCCATACTTATCCAACTTAATGAGTCCTGTCTCTATTAAAAGAAAGAAAAAGAAAACAAAACAACAACAAAAATCCCTGGCATCCTATTTGTGTTGGTCAAATAAATTCTTTTTATTTATGTGTCTTGTGTATTTAAAGAAGTTTATATGATAGTGAGTTTCCATATGACCTTTTTAATATTTTTAATGTTATTTATCCATCCACATATTCTCTTCTCTACCCTACTATCTCAATCCCCCATGTCATTTAATTCTTCTTGCTCTATTATTTATCCTTCGACCACTGTGTTCTATTTCTTCTCTCTTGAAATTTTTCTCTCATGGTCCCTTAATAACTTTCCAAATTCTGTGAGTATTCCAAATATAACACAATTATCTGAAGATTCAAGATAGCATCCATAAATGAGATAAAACATGAGACATTCATTTTTCTCTGAACTGCACACCAGGACAATGTATTCCAATAAAGCAGCTAAGTAGGATGCTTCACAAAAACTGGAGCAGCAAGCATGAAGCATGCATGGGTCTGCACCAAGCCCTTTGAACATATGTTATGGCTGTTAACTAATTTTTGTGGGATTCCTAGTAGTGGGAGTGGGTGTGTCTCTCTTTTGTCTGTTTTTTGGGTACTCTCTTCCTCCTATTGGTTTGCCTTTTCCAGCCTCCATATGAGGGATTTTGGCTTGTTTAATTGCATCTTGTTTTGACAGGTTTGGCTGTTGTGTCTTGGAGGCCTTCTCCTTTCTGAAGGAAAAGAGAGGAAAAATGGATTTGAGGGGGAGGAGAAGGCAGGGGGAACTGGTAGGAGTCAAGGAAGGAAAATTGTGATCAGGTTATATTGTATGAAAGAATAATATATTTTTAAAAAATTCTCCCAGTAAGAGGATGGGCTGATGGCTCATCAGTTAAAAAAGATGTATTATATGCACTATGCTTGCAGAGTGTCTTAGTATTCTATTGCTGTGAACATACACCATGACCAAGGCAACTTTTATAAGGACAACATTTAATTGGGGCTGGCTTACAGGTTCAGAGGTTGAGTCCATTATCATCAAGGTGGGAGCATGGCATTGTCCATGTAGGTGTGGTGCAGGAAGAGCTGAGAGTTCTATATCTTCATCTGAAGGCAGTTAGGAGAAGTCTGGCTTCCGGGCAGCTAGGACAAGGATATTAAAGCCCATGCCCACAGTGACACACCTACTCCAACAAGGCCATACTGCCTAATAGTGCCACTCCCTGGGCCAAACATATGCAAACCATGATACAGAGGATCCAAGTTCAAATCCCAGCAGGCATGTCAGGCTACTGGTAACTCCAGTTTCAGGGAATCTGACACCCTTCTCTGACCTCCAGGTGCAGCTACCTTTCATGTCCCATATCAACCTCCCAGATATAGTTATGAATAAAGTAAATATTGAAAATTCCCACAGTTCTACCTCACCACAGTTCAAATGACGCCTGGGTAATGAAACCACTAGGAGACTACTTAAAGACTGGAAAAATCTCCATTTTCAACATCAGCTCTTTCATCACCCACAAGAAGTAGACAGGTTATTTAAATTATGAGACATCTTTTTACAAAATAAAGGAATGGGTGTCTATAGAAAAATAAGACAGGAAAGATTCAAATTGTTGAGAGTTAAAAACAAGATCTTGAACATATTAGAAGCCAATTTCCATGAATTTCCTGCTCTTTTCTATATTGTGCTGCTGTGAGATCTTCAGTGAATTTCCTGCTCTTTTCTCTATTGTTTTTTGTTATTTATTTGATAAATAAAGACAACTATTAGATTTAATTTTGTTGATCATGTAATTTTTCCCCTATTAATTAAAAGATTATAGAAGAACAAGAGGCTTTGATTCAAATAAAATATTGGAAGGGAAAATAAATATGATAACATTCCATTTCTTTTGTCTCATTCTGACATTTTTGAAAGTAATGAAAACAGCCCCATGACCAGAAATCCTTTGGAATAATTCCCCTTGACTGCAGTAAGTACCTACTTTTGAGGAACAGAAAGCTGATGAGCTGCAGGCTTCCCTGCTGATAAATTCATCTAACAGGGCACTCCTGATGTGCTCTGATTTTAAGGCCAATGGGAACCATATAGATTGGTTTGCTGCTCTCTCTCTCTCTCTCTCTCTCTCCTGATAAAGAACAAACTCTGAGATGTGTATGCTTACATTGGTAAATAAATTCTGTTGTGAAATGGTAATCCAAGAATCAAGCCTAAGGCATTAAAACAGTAATAAATTAATTTGCAGGCATATCGCCTTTGGAGCTTCTAGGACAAGATCTGCATAGATAAAGTAAAGCTGAGAAGTCACTAGTCACCTATACCTCAAGGCTGTGTGGCTGGGTCTGGAAATGATCTTTCTTATGTTTCTAACAAGATAAGGTCTGAGATTGTGGTCCAATGAATGACTTAATCTCTTTGGATAAGTTAGGTGGTTGGAAACTGATGTAATGGGAACAGAAAGGCTCCAAATAGATATTATAAAGCCTGAAAATAATAATTACAAATGAAATAGTCTCTCCCCTTCACATGTAGAAGTAGCATAAAAGGGTTAGGCTTGCTCCAGAAGGAAGCTGGACAAATTTACTAGCAGGGAGGAAACAGCAGGATGGCTCACCTCCAACTGCTATTTCCTACATCAAGGAAAGTGGTATGCAAATGCTAGCAGTGACACAAAGGAAGGAAATCAAACTTAAGTCGGAGACAAAGATGCAAGAGCACACAGCTGTACTGCATGAATTGATAGCCCTAAATCAGAAAGACTCCATACCAGAATATGAAAGTCATGTAAAAGGCAGAGCACAGTAGCAGCATCCTTTATCTATTAGGGGCCATGAAAACTCAGTAGGGTAAGGATATGGGGTTGGGAGAAGTAAAAGAGTGAGGGAAGGAAGAACACAAATTAGAAGAGAGAGGATGGGTGCTAAGATACAGTATGCAGCTGAAACCACAGCTTCCAAATTTGATAAATGTGTTTTTCCATGATGCTCTTACTATTACACAGATGTTACTAATCTTTTAGGAAAAAAAGAATTAATAAGGAGTTGTTATGAGTTGCCTATTTATAGTAGTGTATTTATTAAAAAATGTCAGCTGTATGATGTCATGAATGCAGTACTCATTCAGGAGGAAGTGTAAGTCAAATTTTGAATTTTAATGTTTGCCATGCTGGACATGCATGGCACACTACTGACTTACGCTTCTAGACAATGATATTCATCAACATTTCTGATGTAATTGTCTTAGCTTACAACATTTTCTCTGGGAGATATATACACACTGTAATAAAGGAATATCTGCATATTATAACATTGTAGTGACTGGTCATGCAATTCTGTGAGGTATTATTCTTTAACATTCTTGAAAAGTTTCTCCATATGTACTAATGAGCATCTTTGTTGTCAAAGGAATCTAGAATAACCAAAATGGGTGTCTAGATAAGCAGTGGGATAGTGTCTTGATTCTGTTAACCTACATGAGAGGATCTATCCACTGTGGGTGGCACCATTCTCTTGCTGACATTTAATAATATAAATGAAGAAGGGAACAGAGTTCTTCTTGCTCTCTGCAGCCCAACTGTGGCTGCTTCAAGCTTCTGCTGCCATGACTCCTCTGCTATAATCGACTATACCCTGGAAATGTTAACTGAATAACACCCTTTATCCCTTGAGTTCCTGTTGTCAGGGTATGTTATCATAGCAACAGGAAGAGAAGCAAAGTCCAACATCTTAGTAAACTTCTGAGATGACTATGTTTAGGTTTAGAACAGTGAATATGCATATAGCATCTCATTGAAATGTGACACTTAAAAATCTGGTCAAAGCAGAATATCAATTTCTTACCTGTGGCACATTGAAGAAGATACTTAAAATTACTAAGTCTTTGCTGGGCAGTGGTGGCACACGCCTTTAATCCCAGCACTTGGAAGGCAGAGGAGGCAGGTGGATTTCTGAGTTCGAGGCCAGCTTGGTCTACAGAGCGAGTTCCAGGAAAGCCAGGACTACAAAGAGAAACCCTGTCTCAAAAACACCAAAAAAATAAAAATTACTAAGTCTATGAAATGGAGATAGATAACATCATGAACCTCCTATAGTTTTTTTTTTAGAAGAATAAATATATCTTGCATACAATATTGAAGTTGGGATGCAGTAAGAAAATAATATAAATTAGATTATAGGAAAGATTTGTTAGAATACAGGGTATAGGTACACATAGAAGAAACTTCTAGGGCATAGGAGACAGGGTTGGCCAGAGATTCAAAGATCAGCTGTGCAATTAGCTGCAGTTTGAAGGCAGAAAACACCTGCAGTGGTGGGGGTAGTACAAGAGGAGGTTGGAGCAGGAGATGAAGGTCAGATCAAAATGGTCTTATGTATCATATGCAGGGATCAGAAGTTACACTAAGCATATGCTCTCAAAGAAAACAGTGTTGTCACTTTGAGTAGTGGAAATTGAAAAATGCAAAATTAACACAATGATAAAATTGAAGAGCTGACAGGTCAAGGTCGGGTCACTCTGCTCATTCTTTATTGGAACAGTGTTATCTTCAAAGACTTTCTCACATACACATCCAGGATGTGTAGAGGGAAAATAATGGTGGTGATTTATTCTCTCAAAGTGATGAAGTGATGCTCAAATTCTTAAAGGTAAAACTCACTGTATCTTGCAATCTTAGAAAACAAATATAACAATTAGGTCATCATCATCATTATCATCAACAACAATGACAAAAGCACTGCATCAGCTGGTTCTACAGACTAAGAGGCCTTTATTCTTCAATAAATGCAGAGAATCACGTTTGATCTTATCATCAATTTTAATTTTGATTCTTCACCCAATGTCTAGGGTCTTTGGTAAAGTCTCCATAATGTGCAGCTGTTGTTCATAAAGTCTCCTGAGAATGACACGACATTGCCTTTTTAAACTCCTTTCAGCTCTGAGTATTTATAGGAGAGCTGTTATAGTATGGAGCTCAGTACCATTCCATAATTAAGGGGTATTTGAGGTTACTGACAATGTACTCTTCTCTGAGGCTGAGTAGATACCTTTTTTTGGAGAAAGATTCTTTTCCTCAATGACAAGTTGTACATAGTCAATAAGTAGCCCCTCCCCCATGCTCTAATATTTTACATCCTCAACATGTTTCCCAATAACGAAGCTCAGTTGAAAAGTATAGTACAACATCAGTTCCTTCAAGTGTTCAAAGTATAGCTAACTACATATACTACTTATAGCATGTATTCTATCCTCTGAACCAAACATCATAATTTGGATGTTAGTGCCGAATTTGAAGGTTTTACCATATAGATTGTATGTGTTAAATTTTGAAGCTACAGATTATATACTTGGCACTTTTCAAGCACTTGATCTTCAAAAACAACATGCTATGTGAGTCCTAAGACTCTCCATTAAAAAACAGGCCATGGGTATGGACAGGGATCACTGGGTCTGAAGACATTGGTTCAGATGTCTATGGGTATAACTCTGTTTTAAGGATTAAGTGGCCTAATGTAACACATTCAGGAACACAGATTGAGTGCTCAGTAAAAAGGTAGACTTAGGACACAGAGTAGCTGTTCTTACTTACTAAGTTATTTGCATGTCACTTTAAGGGTTGTGTGAAACGAGTGAGGGTGTGATGGCATGTCTCTGAATATGTCATAGGGAAGACATTAAATAAGTAATTAATATATTGATAAAAACTAAAGAAACTAATATTAGAAATATCCTTCATGGTTCCTCAAATTTCATAGTGGTATATTGACAAAGAATGACAAAATTCTTAGATTTGTTCATGCTATATATCTCCATTTTCGAGTCTCTGAATTATATTTTTATCTACCTTTTCATTCATATGGTAATGCATGTTTAATTCTCTAACTCTGTATTTTGTATAGGTGCATACACAGTATATATAAACAGTACATGTCTGTGTGCATGCACATATATTCTACATGAAAGTGAGATCTGTAGTATTTTCTGCTTCCCTAATTTCATTTAGCAAAGTGTACACTTGGCTCATCCATACCATCGAAACTTTTTAAAAGCTATCATCTGTTTATTTATCTTCTTTCTCTCTCCATCTCACACACACATATCTATCATCTATCATCTATCTATCAATCATTTATCTGTCTATCATCTAGAAATCTCTCATCTATCTATCCATCCATTTAAGATAGAAGGACAGATATCATATTTCTCATATTTTGTTTATCGTTTCATCCATCAATGGTTATGGGTTATTTCTTAATTCTGGCTTTTGGGAACAATTTGATAACAAATTTAGGAACAAGAAGTTTCTGTTCCCTTTGGATGTAGCTCCAGAAAAGTATGTGATCGCATGATAGTTCTATTTTTAATTTTCATAAGAACTTGTATGCTGTTTTTCATAATGGCTTTGCTGACCTGAATTTTTACCAATTGTTCACTGTGATTCAGTTGCCCTATGCTATTCCCCATATATATATATTTTACAATAATCATCCTTATAGTGGTTTTTGTTTGTATTTCCTGATATGCTAATTTTTACAAACCTGTTGACCTTCTACAGCCAAATGTTAATGTCTTAGTCAAACAAACAAACAACAACAAAAAAAAAAATGTGAAAACTTGTTAGATGCTTTTTCTCTGTCACTTGGGAAAATCATGTACATTTTAGTTTCCATTCCATTAATTAGATGCATCCAAGGACAATTCTCTACTATTGATCCATATTCTGAGCCCAGTGTACCATATTTATTAGAAAAAATATAAAGGGCTGCAAGTATAGTACACTGATAGTGAACTCGTCAGGGCATGGCCTTTGGTTAAATCTCTTGTGAGTAAACAGAAAGATAAGTCTAAAAGTCTAGCCTCAAGTATGGGTCAAGATTGGTATTTTATTGATACATCTTTTTGATTGTTAAGTCATTATTAAAAGTAGAGTACAGAAATCTCATATTGTTGTTGTATTGTTTTCTATTTCCTCTTTCCTGCCCATTATTTCTTTTTTGTATCTCATTGTTCCCATGTTGAATATATATATATATATATTCCATTTTATATATATACATATATATGTAGTACATATATATTTATATAATATATGTGTGTATGCCAATCTATATACATATATACTCATATACTTATTTATAAAAATAGTGTCCCCTTGACAAACTTACCTTCTTTTATTACCCTTTTGCTAAATCTATTTTCTATTTACTTATTTACTTTTTAATTAGATATTTTCTTAATTTACATTTCACATATTATCCCCTTTCCCAGTCTTCCTCCTGGAAACACCTTCACAGGACCATGGGCCTTTCCTCCCATTAATGCCCAACAAGGCCATCCTCTACTACATATTTGGCTGGAGCCATGGATCCCTCCATGTGTACTCTTTGGTTGATGGTTGTACTGGCTAGTTTTGTGTGTCGACTTGACACAAGCTGGAGTTATCACAGAGAAAGGAGCTTCAGTTGAGAAAATGCCTCTATGAGATCCAGGTGTAAGCCATTTTCTCAATTAGTGATCAAGGGGGAGAGCCCCTTGTGAGTGGTACCATCTGTGGGCTGGTAGTCTTGGGTTCTATAAGAAAGCTGGCTGAGCAAGCCAGGAGA
>CM052702.1:7334606-7434427 GCA_028551405.1 Uromys caudimaculatus
GGGGGGGGGGTCTAGTTGTTTAATATTGTTGTTCTTCCTATGGGGTTGCAAACCCCTTCAGCTCCTTCAGTCCTTTCTCTAACTCCTTCATTGGGGACCCCGTGCTCAGTACAATAGTTGGCTGCGAACATTCGCCTCTGACAGCCATGTCAGGCTCCTATCAGCAAGCACTTCTTGGCATCCAAAGTAGGGTCTGGTTTTGGTGACTGTATTTGGGATGGATCCTCAGGTGGGGCAGTCTCTGGATGGCCTTTCCTTCAGTCTCTGCTCCACACTTTGTCTCCGTATTTCCTCCTGTGAGTATTTTGTTCCCTCTTCTAAGAAGGACTGAAGCATCCACACTTTGGTTTTCCTTCTTCTTGAGCTTCATGTGGCCTGTGAATTGTATCTTGGGTATTCTGAGCTTTTGGGCTAATATCCACTTATCAGTGAATGCATACCATGTGTGTTCTTTTGTGATTAGGTTACCTCACTCATGATGATATTTTCTAGTTCCATCCATTTGCCTAAGAATTTCATGAAGTCGTTTTTAATAGCCGAATAGTACTCCATTGTATAAATGTATCACACTTTCTGTATCCATTCCTCTGTTGAGGTGAGGATTTTATGGGCATATAAAGTTCATTCTGATTATTGTAAACCTCACCCCAACTAATCTCTCTTTTATCACTACTGTGTTACTCTACTCTCCACAATTACCTTTCCCATGTTTGTGACTTGTCTGATTGATAGTTTTATGTTTAATTTTAATTAAAATATTATGACATTACCCCCTCTCTCCAACTCCTCCCATGTCCTCCTCTAATTTATGTCCTTCTTTTCTGTTGTCATACACATATGCATTAATATATAAGTAAAACCTTCTGAGTATATTTAATGTTACTTATATCTATATATGTTTTAAGGTTGACTGATTGCTATTGGCTAACCAATTATGAATATCCTCCCTAGGGAAGAATAATTCTACCACTCTTAACAGTCATTAATTGCTTATAGCTCTTCCTCTAATGGTAAAGGCCTCAAAATCCTCTTCCATTGCTGGTGTCACTGCAAACTTGTACCACCACTCTGGAAATCAATCTGATTGTTTCTCAGAAATTTTGAAGTAGTTCTTCCTGAAGATCTAGCTATACCACTCCTGGGCATTTCCCCAAAAGATGCTCTACCATAATCCAAAGACATGTACTCCACTATGTTCATAGAAGCTTTATTTGTAATAGCCAGAAACTGGAAGCATCCTAGATGTCCCTCAGCTGATGAATGGATACAGAAAATGTGGTTCATTTGCACAATGGAATACTATACAGCTGTTAAAAACATAAACATTATGAATTTTGCAGGCAAATGGATGGAACTAGAAAATATCATCCTGAGTTACACAAAAGAACAGGCATGGATGTGCTCACTGATAAGCAGATGTTAGTTATAAAGTACAGAATACCCATGCTACAATTCACAGACCCAAAGAAGTTAAACAAGAAGTCAGGCCCACTTAAAAGGGGAAATAAAATAGTAATAGGAGGCAGAAGGAGGGGAGAACTATAGGGAGAGGGGAGGAGGAGAGGAGGTAGGGAAAGGGGGAGTATATAGACAACACTATTCAATAGCAGATGTCCTTGTCCTCTATATCTCAAAATCGTTTTGTCTCCTCTTTCATGATATTCATTGAACCTTGGATGTAGAGTTTGTGTTATAGATGTATTAATTGAAGCTAGGAACTACTCTGTCACTTTTTAAATGTACTGACTTGTAGCTTTTTCTAATGTGATCTGATGCTGTGGTGGTTTGAATAGGAATGACCTCTATAGACTCATGTGTTTGAATGCTTGGCCCATAAAGAGTGGCATTATTAAGAGGTGTGACCTTGCTGAATTGTGTCTTGTTGGAGGAAATATGTCACTGTGAGGGTGGGCTTTGAGGTTTCCTATGCTCAAGCTATGTCTAGTGTGACACACTGTCTCCTTCTGTTGCCTGAAGATCAAGATATAGAATTCTCAGTTCCTTCTCCAGCACTATGTCTGCCTGGATGTTGCCATGCTTCCCACCATGATGATAACAGACTAAACCTGTTAAAAACCTCTGAAACTGTAACCTAGCCACATTTAAAGGTTTTCCTTTATTAGAGTTTCCTTGGTTATGGTTTCTCTTCATAGCAATAGAACCCTAACTATGATAGATGCAAAAAGAAGCTTCTTTGATGAGGGATGTTTACTACTCTTATCTGTAGAATAATAAGTATTCAGAATGAAGTTGGAATTTGGCCCTAGAAAAATGGTGGTAGTATGTTCTCCTCTAAGATCCATCATCTTACCAGCCACTATAGTTGGATAGGTTATTATCATTTACCTCCTCTTGGTTGAGCCTTCGGTCCAATTAGACAGCTGTGCATTACTGTTAAGATATAAGTGCCTTTCTTGAAACTTTAGGAATGTCTTACTATGCTGGTCGTGGGGTTTCATAGGTATCACAGCTGGGTAGAAAAATTGCTAGTTTTTCTCCACTGGGAGTTTGTATGTCACATTTTGGTATATGAAAGCTGGTTTTCAGATATAGAACCGATTTTAAAGATTCAGTTTAAATCCTCCAAGTTTTATATTTGAACTATGTGGTATGTCAACAAAAAAGGCTTATCTTCAACTTCTGAGAGATGACCACAGGCAGAAGACATAGACTATAATGATTTTGTGAGTCTCTTAGACTTTCATGAGCCCTAGCTTGAAAGGATATTTCTCATGCCCGGAATTGGGAATTTTGTTGGGTAGTCTGTGGCTCTAGGGGCACTCTCACCCCAAGTGTTGTATCTTCATTTATTCTCTTTATCCTACCCCCACTTCCTCCTCTCTATAGTTGAATGTATTATATGTAACTTCAGGTGAATATGAAATAAAATGAATCCATATTCAAACATCTTTAGTGTCATTTCTCCCTTTCTCTCCTCCTTTTTTATTGCCCCCTCCCCCCCTTTGTTTGTCCCATTCTCCCTTTATATCCCCTGCACCCTACTGTTCTTGTTTCGGGAGTTATCTCTCATGATTCCCATTTACCTTCTTGGTTTCTGTGCTTACCCAGGTTAGATATTCTTATCTCAAGATTTGGAGCTAAGAACCACAAATGAGAGAAAATGTGAGCATTTGTTGTTGTGGATTTGAGTTACCTCACTCAATATAATATTTTCTAGTTTGATATATTTACATAAAATGTCCGTGATTTCATTTTTCTTTACAGCTAGACAGTAGTCCGTTGTGTATATGTACTATGTACTGTAATTCCATTATCTATTCATCAGTTGAAGGATATTTAAGTTGTTTATAGTTCCTAGATTGTGTGAATACAGTAGTAATAAACATTGTTGACTGTGAAGTGTCTGCGAAGTAGGATATAGAATTCTTTAAGCATATGCCATGGAGGGGTATAGCTAGATCATATGATAGATTTATTTTTAGCATTTGAGAATTTTCCATGTTGATTTCTTGAGTGTCTTCAGAAGATTGCAACCAAAACAGTGGCAGAGTGTTGTCCTTTGTGATACCCACACCTTGGCATTTGTTGTCAGTCCTCCAGTTGCTTTGTTTCTTGTCTATTGTAATGTCATACAATGATATGTCAAAGTTGTTTTAATTTATATTTCACTAATTGATAAGGATTATGAATCATTTTAAGGTATTTATTAGAAGTTTTATATCTTTTTGCTAACTCTATGTTTAGACCCATATCCCATTTTTAACTGGGTTATTTATTTGTTTCTTAAATCATTATTTGGTTTGAGTTCTTTATATATATATTGATTATTATACTGTCACACATATAGCTGGCAAAGATTCTTTTCTGCACTGTGCGATTCTTACTTAAGTATTTCCTCAGCTGTATAGAAGATTTATGGATTTTGATGGTCCTATTTATCAATTTTTGGCTTTAATTCAGAAAATCCTTTTGAGACCCACTGCATTTAACCAACATCCATTGTGTGACCATAGATTTGCAAGTATCTTTTTGGACATAGTAAGCCCCTAAGTGTGAATATGACTGAAGACAATGGCTCTGTTTCACTCAGAACACCACCAATAGTCAGTAATTTGTCAGAGAGTGATATGATGCTCCCTGATTTAAGATCAATCATTATAGGCCTACTTCTGTGTAGACACAGTTCCGGCCACTGTGAGACCTATCTGCACTGATTGTGCCATGCCCAGATAAGAGCATTTCTTAGTCCTCTTTCTCCCTATGATCGCTCTATTACATTCTTTGAGCTCTGTCTTCTGTAATGGTTTACAAGGCTCAGAGGAAGTGACATAAAAGTCCTGCAAAGGCTGAGTTGTCAGCAGCCACTTACTCTTAGCATCATCATCAGTGAAACATCTATGTACATACCACTGTTTATTGAAAAGAAAAGTTTCTCTGATTGGCTCTAGGAATAGCATTTGTCTATGTGCTTAAATACAGATATTGAGAAGATGTTTGGCAATATGAAAATTTATGGAAATACCAGCAGTAAGTTTGCCTCTAGGGCCTAAGACCTTAGCCATATTTGTTTGGTTGTTTTTGCAGGCATACATTACTAGGTATGAACATTTTATGGAGTGGGCCTCAAATCTCAAAATCAGTCAGAGAGCATCAGTTGCCTTTTCTTAAAACAGATTTTTTTTTTTATCATATCTTACCTTGTAGGTTGGTAACATAGATTATAGGGTTCACAGATAGACAGGATCATTGTTCCGTTTTTTTGTTTTTTGTTTTTGTTTTTTTTCCCTATTAACAGCCTGCATAGCACCTTTGACACTCTAAAAGCTAAACTAGCATTGCAGAAATTTTTAGCTCAGTTCCAGCTTGCTTTCTCTTCATCTTGTAATGATGTATGTTGGTTTTAGTATTTTATTAACTAGTTATGGTAGACAACCAAGAAGATTGGCAAGGTTATTTACTATCTGGGGGCCTCTGTGATCTTCCTGACCAAGAGTTTAAGCTGGGATATCCCACCCTGACACTGAAGTGTTTGGTTGGTAACTCGTAGCTTCTGTGATGAATTTTCCCCAGATATGCAAGATTTTAATCTTCTAACAGTCTTTCCTCCCTCCTGTCCTTCTCCCCTCTTTTTCTTAAAGTTATATTTTTTAAGTGGGCTTGCCAAGTAGTAAGCTTTCACATAGCTGTTTCCCACATCCTCAGTCTTGGTTAACGCCCCACTCGGTCCCTGACTCTCCCTTACCCAAATACTCATTCTGTTTTCACACCACATATGTTATACTACATCACCCCTCTCCCACCTAAGGGTTCATTTCTTATTTACATAATTCTAGTAAGTATGAAAGATTGAACACATAAATTTAAAAACCCCAAATTTCATTATAAATTAGTCTTAGACATTTGACCTTAAAGTACACAGAAAATTGGCCTGGTAAGATAGCTAAAGGGATTGAGGAACTTGCTGTCAAAGCTAACAAACTGAGATAAATCTCTGCAACCTACAGTTACCTTCTGTAAACTGTCTCCATTAGTCCCTCTTCTCTGTCTGTTCATCTCTCTCTGTCTCTTTTTCTTTTTTTTTCTCTCTCTCTCTATGTCTCTTTCTACCCCTTCTGTCTCTGCTCTCTCTGTTTCTGTCTCTCTATCTCTCTGTCTCTCCATCTGTCTCTCTCTCTTCTCTCTGTTTCTCTCTGTCTCCTTGTCTCACTCTCTCTGTCTCTCTCTGTCTCTCTGTCTCTCTGTCTCTTCCTCCCCTGTCTCCCCTTTAAATAATGGTGACAGCAAAGTGACTCACTGGATAAATGCAATCAAATTCAATCCTAATTACTTGAGGTCAATTTCTGGTACCTTATGGGTGAAAGTAAAGAGCAGACTCTTACACATTGTTCTTACACCTTTACATTTGCACTGTACCTGGGACACATATCCACCTGTGACCACACTATCACAAATAAACACATCAATGTTGCAGGATATTTGGTCACTCTATGAACCCTGAGACTGTTTAATTCCTCTGGCGGAATACAAACATGCCCTTGGTACACACCTTTAATCTCAAACAATGAAGTTAGTTTGTAGAATGAAGTGCTCATGTCTCAAAGTGATGTCTAATTGAAAGAGTTGACAAAATAGAATATTCCCTATTCTCACAAGAAGAGAGAGGAAAGGTAAGAGCTACTTAAGAGAGAAAGACAGTACAGGAAGAAGAGAGTACAGCATAGGAATACAGTAGGTTTCTGGAAGCAGTACAGAGGAGCTGAGAGGGAGAGTAGAGCAGCACAGAGAGGGAGAAGGAGGCAGTTCTTTTGAGAGAGCTTTACAGAGACAGAAAGTAGAGAGAACAAGCTAGACACAGGTAAAGAGAGAATGAACCTGAAAATGAACAGAAGCTAAAAGATTACAGTAGATTGCCAAGGTTAGTTTGAGGCCAGGCAGACCAATTCCCGAGAAGTGAAGAGAAGCTTGATTAAGTTGGCAGAGGAGTTTGAGCCAGAGCAGTTGAGTTGAACCAGCCAACTAGAGTTCAGAAAGAACTAGGAAGGGTGAGCTTATTCCTCAGTCACTCAGTAACGTTGTAGACCTAGACTAGATTGTAAGGAGGGTAAAAGCTCTCTTTTGGCCTCCATGGGCACCAGGAAATCATGCAAATGAAATCACACATGAAATAAAAATAAATAAATCTAGAACGTTAAAAATATTACTGTTTAAAATAAGTTATTGTTCTGTAAACTAACCTCTGCTATGTTAGTGAGAAACCAGCCACACAATAGGTAAATGGATGTTGTACATGGGCACAGTGGCATTCCAATTAAAAACACATTTACAAAGGCTAGTAGCCCACCTCCAGGTTTGCCCAGTCTAGGTCCAGACTATGCCTGAACATCCTTCAAGGTGACATCTCTTCATGCTTTCATTTTGCATTTATACTGGAATGCTGCTATGCCCACACAACACCTTAGGAATATTTTTCATTAACAATTACTGAGTGCTTTGCCCACAGTGTATGTGGGGAAAGAGAAAAGAACTTGCAATCACCTGTATATTCATAGCTAGTTATGGGGTGATATGATTTTGTGTGTGTGTGTGTGTGTGTGTGTGTGTTCACACTCATTGGTAATCTAAATTCTATGACATGGCCTTAGCTGGAGTTTGGTCTGAATTCAGTGAGACTACTGGTTAAGATCATTTATGAGATATTGACTAATAAGCCCCAGGCTAGCCTCTGCCTAACTTCTGTATATGTCTTGTGCTTCTCTTGCATAGTCTGCTAATGTTGGAAGCACAGCCCTGGCTGTGTCATCGTCCACTTTACAGAAGAACTAGTAGGTTGTTCTCTCTGCTGCTCACCTTCCTCATGACTTTCTTACTTTCCATCCTAGAGTTCCCTCTCACATATTGCTTCTAAATGCATCTGTTTTGCAGTGTTTTAGAAGAATAAAGCCCAGGGAGACTCATGTATTTGAATCCTATTTAAGTATGCCAAGGTACCACCTTTGCCTTCATGGTTTGCCATTCCAGTGCTGATTTTGTGAAGCTCTGTCAGTTCTTTATCTGTTATGTGCATTTACTTTGAAATTTCCTATTTGAACAGAAAGTGATTGCCCAGAATCACCATTATCTGATATAGTTTACCAATTTTCTTTGGCATCTGGGTTAAATACGGAACCTGGATCAGTAGAAGTAGTTTTCTAGAAAGTATATGGCAGTGCTCTGCTGGACCTAATATCCAGCCTGAAGCTGCCTTCCTAGGAGAGCAGACTCTAACAATGGTGCTGGTGGTTCTTGATGTCTTTGAAACCTGGCAAGTTAGGGTTAGTTGAAAAGGGGATGAAACCACAGGAAAATTGTTCTTTCGTGAGACATAAAGAACACAATTTCAAGAAAGAATATTTGAATGCTTCCATCAGCAATCTTAGTACATTAACTAGGAGCTCCAATGGGCAGCATTTACTGTTTACTTGAAATCTTTCTAAAATCAAATACTGAATCCTCCTTCCCTGATTTTCTTCTTCCTTCTATTTTCTCATATTTTAGAGTGTCTCTTCTCAGTTCCAAAATTAGGCCAGTAGTATTGGTCATTGTCTTGTGAGTTCCCCAGTAGATCTGAATATCTCACCTAGCTACTGCCAGGAAGTAATTTTCTAGGCCTACATTTCCAGTCTAATCACTCTTGAATGCCAATATCATAAATTCAGCTCTTTGCTGGGTTTTACCATATCTAAATATAAAAAACTCAAACTCAACACAGGAAATCATAACCCACACCAAATGTTTGCTTTGTTGTTGCTTTTTATTTATTTTTTGTGTTTCATAAGCCAGTTGCTTTACATAGGAATTGATTTGATGCCAGAAGTTCAAGGATGGAAATTTATGCCATTAGCATCTAATGCCCAGAGACCTGGGAGATACAGATTAGCATACAATCCACAGGACAATTTCCCACAAGCAAAATAAACAAGTCCTTTAGTGATAGTAGTCCTAAGGTTGAGAAATATTACTAAAGGTCTACTTATTCCCAGTGTGTTTGGAGACGGAACAAGTGCTTGCCATGTCGCAAAAGCAAGAAATCCCTGTAAACAATAGTCAGGACTAGGACTTTAGAGGCAGGCAAGCATGCTCATGAAAACAACATTAATATCTTGTACCAGGCATTGACCTCTAATGCATTCTACAACATACATTCATCATCAAACAGAGTTAATTTTAACTTATCCTCCATAAAATAGTTGTGAAGATTAAATAAGTTAACGTAGGGTAGGTGTTTAGAATGGGTACAACTCTTAATAAAGTGTTTAAGGACATTATTTGGTATTTATATTATAACATTGATTTTTCCTGAATGAGTAGAGGTTTTTTTTTGTTGTTGTTATTTCCATTTTCTTTTGAAAATAAATATTTTATACAATATATTCTCATTACAGTTGTTCCTCCCCCAACTAGTCTCAGATCCTGCCCAACCCATCTGAATCCAAATCCTTTCTGTTTCTTGTTAGAAAAAATAAAAGCTTCTAAGAAATAATAATAAAATAAAGTAAGAGGAAACAAAGGCAGCCAAATCAGGTTATGACAAAACAAACAAACAAACAAAAAAAAAAAAAGGAAAAAGAGCTAAAGAAAATGAGAAATATGTAGATGCAGAGACATACGTTCACTATTCGCACATTATTTGAGATAACTTTCTCCTTAAATAATGCAGCTTCCTAGTTTATCAGTCTTGACTTGCTTACATTTTTCTCTACATGTACTTAACATATGGTGCAAAGAACACCATTAACCGAATTACCATTCAATTTGAAAATCTTTAGAAAGTCTCTATTTGAAAGAAAAAATGGCAGTCATGGGCATGTTATAGATAAAGAATAATTGATCTGTAGACATTTTCATCATAACTTGCTCATACTCTTCAAATTTTCTAAGCTCTTGGGTCTTACCTGGGTCACATTTAGAATTCCAGAACAAATGATACAGATGGAATGGGTACCATTCAACTGAAAGTGTCTATTAAGATCCAAATGTAACTCAAAGTGTGCTGTATATTTAATAAAGACAAAGAAAAGATGACCTTTAATTTTAATGAATTTAATGTCTAAAAGTTTTTTTTCCAAATCAGTTGATTTAATTACTATTAATTTTGGAAATAATTTGCTAAGGTCTCTTCCTAGTCCCATTTTATATAAAAAAATTATTTTTATCTTAGTGGTTTGCTGCTACATTAATAATGTGGGATACAAGACATCATCTTCTCAGTCTTGAGTTTTTGAGGTAGGTGACTATAGCACTTCAGATAGATGACTTGAGAGCTGCAGCTCATGTCCAGTTTCTAAAGTGCTAGACTGTGACAAATTTTGCTCTATATTTTACTACATGAAATAATTTTTGTGGTTGTCCAGAACTATGAGTCTGGTGATTTTCCTAGTACAGAATAGCACCTGACCCATTTCTTTTGGTCAGTTTCACTTCTGTTAAGGAAAATTGAAAAAATATCTGAAATAGTTGCATCTATTTTATATAATATATAATAAGATAAATGTAACAATTATATGTGAATATAATATAAATAAAATATGTAATAAAATATGATCTTTCATTTGAAAATTACTAAATTACTCAGAGATGTAGGCCCTTGATTAACTTAAACACCTCAACAAAATCCACAGTAATATTGTAAATATGAAGGATGGCCAAGGATGAATGCTGATGCTTTTTGTTTACAAAGAGAGAAATGACCAATTTGATATTTCTGAAATAAATTACTGTTTCCTTGGTTGTAAAAGTCCAGAAGTAGCCGGGCAGTGGTGTTGCATGCCTTTAATCCCAGCACTTGGGAGGCAGAGACAGGCAGATTTCTCAGTCTGAGGCCAGCCTGGTCTACAGAGTGAGTTCCAGGACAGCCAGGACTACACAGAGAAACCCTGTCTCAAAAAACCAAAAACAAAAAAAAGAAAAAAAAAAAAAAGTCCATCAGTGAGTGTTAGCATTTTAAGTTCATAGCACTTAATATATGTAGCAATAAAACTGTAGATTTAAATAAAATACATTTAGAAAATAAATTAGACTCTAAAATCTAATCGATTTTTAAGTTGTTATAAATTCTTTAAAATGTTTTTTTTAATCATGCCACATAAAATTTCAAAAGGTGATGTGGATAATAGAAATCCTTTCTTAAATTTAAATCAGGTCTTATGAGTATCACATAAAATCAGAGGCCATTAGGAGTTTTGCACCCTCCGAATCTAGGTCATAGAAGAGAAAATTAATTTAACTCAAAACTCTTCCCACCACATCCTGTATTTGAAGCACAGAAGCAATAATCACTGTGTCTAAGTCAATACTTGATTTTAAAATGGTCCAAATAATGGAATATCTTAAATGCTGTCTTTATTTTTCTCATGTAGTATGCAGTATAAGTGAAATGGATATCATTATTGAATGAGATATGATGTATAATAAAATGTGTGCCAATAAAAATGATCTTACTAATATTATTAGCATCAATTCATGTTTACTTTAATTACTTTGAAAGAACTTCCTTTAATACCTGGAAATCACTTCAAGAATAGTCAAATTTTTCCTTCAGCCAAACTTCAAAGGTCAAAACTAACATTGATACCAAAAATTTGAATTAATTAGTCTGAGATGTATACCTGTCCTTCAGTAGCTTAGAAGTGATATGGTAGCTAACCTTTAGTGGTTTCTAGAGACATTCAGAGATATGGAGACAATGCAAGCATATAACATACCATGCATAGTGGTGGGCTGCCTTCCACATTTTGCTTTTTCATGTCTTTGAGGTAAAGTCTGTACTTTCCATTAATTTTAAGAGGAATGTATCTTATAGCCATCACCAAATGTGTTGGTGTTCTTTCTTCATGCTCAGCTCACGTGATATGTACTTGGATCATTAAACTGAAGGACTTGTACCATCATGATTTTTAATGAAGCATGTTTGAATTATGCTAATTCACAAAGCACTAGAATCAAATCAAGTGAGCAAAGTTTTATGATTGCTATCATGTGTTCCTAACCCCCCTCTGCCTCGCTCACAATTGGATGCATCTACAAGTCTTTCCCAAAAATAAAGTTGGAAATGGATATTAATCAATGCTGAACATTAGAAAAATTATGATGAGCATAATGCAATTTACATTATTTTTCTATAAGAGCCTATACATGGCTATAAAGGTAGTATTATTCTTCCTCATGTTTGACTAACACCATGTACAATCAATACTGCATTCTGCCGTGATAGAAAGCTGAATTTTTATCTGTTAAATGTGTGAGCTTGGGGCACTGATGTGTCTGAAATGGTTTAAATCTGAAATGTGATGTGTGGAAAGAGAGTTGATTGACATCTTTGTTTATTGAAAAGTATTACATGAACAACAAAACGCAAGCCAAGGCAGAACACTCCACTGCAAAATGCAGCTGTTATTTTTCAATCCTATGTGCTTGGTCCCTTTGAAACTTGTCTGATGTAATAAAGCCAGAGGATATAAAACAAACAAGAATATTCTTGATCCAACACTCAAAAATTTAGACAAGGGTGACATTTTTATTTTTTGGCTTGGGGTAAAATCTTTCCCATAATACTTTCCCTGCTTTGATTTTCTATTCTATTTATTCTGCAGAACTGTTGCATTTTTAAAATGTCCTCTTATGTTTATTAACTTGAATATAAATTCAGAATTATTTAATAAGAAAACAAATTGGAGAGGGTTAAATATTTTTATGTATCCTCTATAAATGAGAAAAGACATTAATGACACTAATCTTAAAGCACTAAACATGCAGAATAAGAAATGAATTTCCCTTTAAATTTTATGTTAGAATAATTATCCCCCTCAATGTAATTTGCCCATGTTTTATTAAAGCTTTATTATGTCAAGGTAAATAGAGGTTAATGCTGCTGTTGCTTCTTCCAATGAAGTATTATCTTTAATCTTGCTTTAATAAAATAGTGGTAAATTGCACAGTAGGGGTAATCACCAAGGGCTAATTTAGAGAGTTGTAAAATCCTTTACCAACTACATACTGTAGTTAAAAATAGAAGTAGTTTTAAGAAAATACAAATTGCATTGTATCTTGGAGGAAGTTAGAATACTGATACTTATAATTTTAATTATTTGCTTAATTAAGTGAATGATATTGGATACCTACTATGTGCATGGCAATATTTAGGCTATTCCAAAACTATGGGGCATGTTAATGTGGATTTTCTCACTTAGGAGCTTATATTGAATTATTTGGATGAGTACTTAAAATCACATAACTATAGCCTACCAGACAGACACATCTCTGCTAGGATATTTTTAAAAATTCACTTCAGGAAGAGACTTCAAGATTTTTCTTTGTTTTCTACTTTTCCACAAATTGAGTAAAGTTTTATTATATGAATTCTATTGTATGTGATATGAACTCATAACAATTGTTACCACATGTACAAGACTCAAGAAAGCTCAAGTCAGACAAAATCTCAGAATGGAGAGAAGAGGTAGACATGAAATCTCACTCTTAACCAAGGAGCTACTGGTAACCGATAGCTGTTCGTGTAGGTTCAGTCAGTTTTATTTTAGAATATAGCCCCTAGTAAGTCATCTACACTGCAGTGTTAGGTCGTAACCAAGAATAAGTGGACACTTAACATTGAACTTGATGAGTATAAAGAATAAAAAGAGGATATGTACTTGGGTGTGTAGGGAAAGGTGGTAGATCTTGTAGGAGTTGAGGGAGGGGATGAATATGATCAAAAGATATTGTATGAAATTTTCAAAGAACAAACTAGCATATTTAGTCTGGCTGGGATTTGAACATGCCTTGTGTATGCTGCTGCAATAACATCGAGTTCATATGTGGAACTGCCTTTCTGTGTTCAGAAAGTGTGTCCCTGTAGTCACCTACTGCTTCTGGCTCTTACATTTTTTATTCCCTTTCTTTCACAATAATCCTTGAGCCTTGAGTGGAGTTGTGTGAGATGTATGTTCCATTTGGGGCTTGGAATTCTGTGGTCTCTCATTTTCTGCCCAATGCCTAGCTGTATGTCTATGTGCTAATCTCTGTATACTGCAGTAGACACTTTTAAGATGAAGATTGAGAGATATGTTGATCAATGGGTATAATGGTAAGTCATTAGGATCCAGTTTAATACTATATCCATTCAGCAACATAACAATAGTAGATTCTCTTTAAGGATTTATGACTGTCTAGCCATAGATTATTGTGCTCATATTGGTGCCTTGTATAAGTTACATCTTGGGAAGTGAAACTTAAATTCAAGCAGAATGTGGTCTGTTATTCCCATGATGTCCCTGCCACTATTGCAGCAGTGGGAATATCAGGTTAGGTCAGTAATTTATTTAGTATGCAGTGCTTAATTCCTCCTTAAGCCATAGAGATTGTTTTAATTGCTTCTAGAATAGATAGAGACACTTTTATCTACCTCTATAGCTCTTATCAAGTCAACCACTCTCCAGTAGAATGTTTCATTAGAAGATCACATATCCAAGAACATTTGGGGACTACAACTTGGTTTTGAAGCCAAAGCAAACAAACAAAAATAATAAATGAACAATCAAACAAAAAATTCCACAAAATCAGGAAGACATATCAAAAAGGAGTTAAAGGAGGTCAAAATGATTTAAACACATTGTAGGGGCTTCCAAAGAATTAACAACAAAAAAGAAGAGAAAAAAACATAGAAATCCTAATGTTTCGATTATTTATTCAGTATGCCGTCTGACATTTGGATTCCATTGCAGAAGTAGAAGTTATATAAAACAACTAGAAGATAGAAACACAGGAAGGATATATAGTCTTAAATATTCAGACATTTAGACATAGAAGAATTGAAGAACCTGCACAGTTTAGGACATGGGAGACCAAGAGAATAGAGGACTAGTTATAGGCACTTGACCAAGAAGTACTGGGGAGAGAAAGCTTGACCTGTTTAGATCTCTGATTTGGAATTTCTGATAAGAGAAAATCAAACAAATTGAGTCAAAGTGAAGTTCAGGGAATGTTTGCTTTTTTGCTGATTTAGATTCATGGAACAAAGATCTTAATTTTTAAAGATCTTACTAATTTTTACTAATTAATAAATTAATTAGTTTTTACTAATTTTTTCAGTATAATGAAGGAAACAAATAATTTAAGAGGTTTTGAATCAGAGTGGGTGGCTAAGAGTTGGGGCCTCTGATGGGTCTCTGTCGCCAGATCAGCAACCCATTAGGATGAAGTCCAGCCCAATTGTTTTGAGCAATATTTGTGTGTTTGATGGTCGTAGTAATGTAACACTACAGAGTATAAAATTTTAATTTCTAAATTGTTTTGGTAATTTGACTCATTGATTGATTGATTGATTGAGTTTTCAAAACAGGGTCTTACTTTGTATTCTCAGATGGCCTGTGACTTATTTTGTAAACCAAGCAAGTTATCATTGAACTCACAGTGATCTGCCTGCCTCTGCTTCCATGTTCTGGGATTTAAAGGTATGCACCATGTCTGACATTTCACTATCAATTCTAAGTGAACAAAGATTTATAAAAAGTGATCAAACAGTGTACTACTTTTTTTGATAACTTCAAGGTTTTAAAATTATGATATGAGATTGTCTGGCATTCATATATGAGTAATAGGCACAATGTAAAAAAAAGTTCCATTTATCATTTCATTATAGATTTTGTAGCTTATTCCAATTTTGTCATTATTTTTCACCATGTAAAACTCTGTGGCTATTCAAAGTTATGTTTGGAATATATGCTGTTATCCCTACTCCTAATTTTAAGCTCTTACCTTATGGTGACCATAATCCTTCGGATTTTTCAGGTGTATGGCAGGCAGTAATGGCAGGTGTATTCCGAACTTACCTTGTTTAAACCTGCTGCTTCTGGGAAGCAGTATTGCATAACTCCAAGATTTTGAAGAGCAGACCCCACATGATGGAAAGTAAATAACATTCAGCTCTAGGTTGCCCTCTGGAGCTAAAGAAAAAGACAATAGCTCTTTGACTATGGCATTCTGTGTTGTCACTCTCAAAAAGGAAGGATTTCATTGGTTTTACAGAGACTAAGTAAATTCTTGTGGAATTGCTTAGGAATGAGCGCAAAAGGATATGAAAACACATGTAAATGATGTTACTCTTTAATTTTCCTGTGAGTTGTATTCTAAAGCAAACACGCTTACATTGGATGTAAGACATTTTCTTCTGTCTCTCACAAACCTCTGACAGTTACGGGGTATATATTGCTCTGAGTAAAGATCCGTAGCTGTTATTAAAATGGAAATATTCAAAGCAGTCAGAAGTCTGTGAGTCTGTTCTGGAGACACATTAATGTATTTGAAAGGATATTAAAGCTGAACATAGAGGAGAAATGGTTTTAATGGCAAGAGGTAAAGCTGCTTAACAGAATTATACCTGGGACCCTTGTGTTAGGGCTAATATTTCCCAGAGCAAAGCTGGATGTTGGTGTGTGAGCTTTTACACTCTTGCATACATTTAATCCTTTAGGTTTTGCTATTTTCAAGTAAATTTTTTTTGCTCCGTTTGTACGTCAGAGAATCAAATTAGAATATTTTCCACATTGTGTTTTTGATGTAATGTGTTTGACTCTATGATTTAATGTGCAAAAGTGATTTTACTATAGCAAGAGTCATGAACATTTTTCCTCAGATGTTGAGGGAGGCCTATCATTCCACAAGGCAGAATTCACATGCTCTAAGGAGGATAGAAAAGATGTAATGAAAAATAAATTACCCGAAAAGAAAGATCACATGCTTTTTAGTAAGGAACAACCTGACAGTGTTCCTGCATAAAAATATGAAATACATACAAGAAACAGCTTTTCCCAAGGAGGAACAAAAATGTAAGTCGCCAGGCCAGTGGTTTGGTAACTGTCTGCTTATAATCTAGACACATCTATTAGGTTTTAGTTATCCTTATTTTCCAAGTTTTACCAGGCAACAGAAAGAAGTTTTGAGACTTACTTTAGATGGCGCCCCCCAATCAAATATTCTGCCACGTGTATAAAAGAGAAAATTGTAGACAATATGGGTAGTATTTTTGTAGTTTTAGTCAAAGAAGTGGTAAATGGAATAAAAATGTATGTTGCTGTTCTTGTATTTACAATTGATGTTAAGACATGAAATCCATGGGGTAGTATAAGAGGAGATAAGTTGTGAGTCATAAAGAAGTATAAAATATCATAGAAACAAACCATAAGATTTCAAAAAGACCCATGTAAAAGAGGGATCAGAGGGGCCTTGTTTGTAATATTTCTATAAGTACTCATCTAACATCAGGACAATTTTATTTTCTTGTAAGGATTCTAACAAGTTTTAGAAATACAGACCTTAAGTTCATAAGGTGTATAAGATTACTATTTGAGATCACCTTTAGCATGATGCTGCTACCAAGGTGCTTAATCCATGATGAAGGAATGCAATATCACACAAAATAATTGTATAAAACATTGGATTTTCAGCAGTGGTTAATTTTGAGGTGCAAATACATAGCTTGTGCTTGCAAAAGAACCGCTGAGGTATGATAGATGTTTGACCACACATTCTGTACTATATTCCAAAAAAAATGGCTCCCAGGAGTATATATTTATTTATCATTACAGAATCATTCAAGATATTTATTTAACATTAACAGAGAAAAATGAAGTCAACCCTATGATTACATCTTCAGTTATAATTTTGGTAAGATTTACAATGAAAAATTCAGCTAATAAAGAACAAAAAGAGCATATTAACTTTCCTCAAAATATTGTGATATGCTTAAAACAAATTTTGTATGGTTCATGAGAAAATGATGTCCCTAGAATCAATAAAATGCCTTATACAGCTAGTGTTTTTTCATGTGTTTGTAACTTTTTCTTCTATGTACTAAAGCAAGGAGGACATAAAAACCCCTGAGGGAGTTGGAGACTGTTTGCGTCAAAGTCTAATGATGAATCCCTTTTTCCAGTAGGGAAATGACAGGGATGATACTGATTACAGCCAGGGTCATGACTCTGGCTCCCTGCAGTTGAATTTCCATGAGTTTGTTTAGAGTTTATTATTATATTATTCAGAAATCTTTTATAAATTTTTCACATAAGAAATGAAAAAAAGATCATCTTAGCAGTCAGAATGAGTAATCTTTTACATCTATAAATTATCTAACTATATAGTCTTCATTTTTGGTTGATGTTGTGAATATGATTTATTTATAATATTTTTATTTTCTAATGTTTACTAAATGTACCGTGTAAGGATACATTTTATCCAGCCCAGATAAGTAGGCGATGAAAGCAAACTTAGAATTCTTTTGAACAAAAATTGAGAGACCAGTTTTCTAATTCTACAGAGGGTAAAGTGAATTAAATTGGTTAGATTTTATCATACTAAACAGTGAAAGCACTTAAGCAAATATTTACTTACGATGTATTATACAGTAACTGCTATACAACAACAACCTTTGAATTAGCTTTGTGTGTGTGTGTGTGTTTTAATATGGCTTTGATTACTTTTCTTAGGTGAAAATCTCAACAAGTTCCACGTCTTTCAGTCATTTAATATCACTATTCTATCCATGGGCAGTTTATCTTATTTACTTGTGAAACGTAGTCCTGTATGCTCTCCTTTCTCGAGGCTATCCATCTTACTTATTGAGCTCCCTATTCACTATAGTCTGTCTTGACCTGGGAAGCTCTTATATTATGCTTGCTCCCTTGTAATCCACAGGCTTCCTTCATCTTAAAAATCCTGTTAGAACTCTATCCAGTCCCACCCTTAAATTCAACAGAAAGTAGAGAGTCTTAAAAATCATTAACTCATACTCCAAGTACTTTCTACTTTCATCAGAATCCTGCACCAATGTAGCACACCTGTTGGTCATAATAGCCCTACCTGGAAGCCTCATTGCCACCCAGAGTGTATAATTTACCTTAGGATGGTCTCTAAGCATTGTACATCCTTGTCTTGATAGCGTATAATGACCTGTTACTGTGACAAATGCCCTCGAAAACAACTTAATGGGAAGAAAGATTTATTTTTGTTCACGGGTACAGAGGTTTCTTCCTTTGACCTGAGGAAGGCAGAATATCAAAGGGAGGAAAGAATGTTTCAGAAGCTTATCAACTCAGGAAATCATAGAAGAACAGTGGACCAGGCAGGGGACAAGTTACGTCCTCACAAGCACAGCACTACAGTCTTACTTCACCCAGGTAGACCTTCATGACTTCACATCACAAGGATGTCCTTGATTAGCAATGCGATAATTGATCAGTCATTGCAAAAGGCAGAACTTCAATAACCAGTCGTCCCACAATGATGCTGCCAGCTAAGCACTAAGCTTCAACCTGTTATCTTCTGGGAGACCTAGATTCAAACCTCAATCAAGGGCATGTATCCAGGAATGCAGTCTCTCGAAGAATTGCTTCAGTCAACTCTTCTGATTTTGCTAAAACTTCTCTATGCTCTGTGTAGTCATACCTCCCTCCCCTAAGTCCTGGCAACTGCTGATCTGTTTGCTGTGTCAGAAACACAGACTTGAACGAATGCTAGGCAGCCTTTCCAGATTGGCAGCTTTCACTTAGCCATAGACACATTCTTCCCCATGTGTTTTCACGGCTTCATAAAGCATTTCATTTTAGTTGTGGATATGTCTCTGTTATCTGGATGTACTGGAGTTTATTTACCTATTTACCATGGACGGCTATTTTATCTTGGTTTGACTACAAGCTTTGGCACCGTGAGTAAAGCTGATATCTGCATGTTTCCTGTGATGGATTTACACTTTCAATTTTTAGTAAGTGCAAAGGGATGCCATTGCTGGACCATATGCTAAGAGTAAGATCAGTTATGTGAAGGACTGCCAAGCTTTTTATTCATAGTGACTACTAGTTTGTATTCAGCCAGTGAATAGACTTATTGGTTGTCATTCCTGATAGCTTTGGGTGTGGTAGTTTTTCTGGATTTAGTTGTTCTAGTATGTAGTTATGGAATCTCCTAATTGCTTGCAGTCATCTTTCTCTAGTAATATCACAGGTTACTTTTTTCATGTTTATTTACCATTTGCTTATCACTGGTCTAAATATTGCTGAAAAAGTAGTTTTTAGATAAAATTAACATTCAAATGTGTAAAGCAGAATTCCTTCTCTTATTTAGCTTGTCGGCTTCCCAAACAATGGATTGAAGGCCTTAAGGTGAAAAGAAAAGTTGGCGAGGGGCAGAGAAAATAGCTGACTCGAGAGATGGCCCTGTAGGTAAAGTGGCAGCAGTATAAGCATGAAGACCTGAGTTTCTACCCACAATACCCAGTTCAAAAGGCAGGTGTGGCATCACAAGTCTCTAAAGCCAGAGCTGAGGGAGACAAGAGGGATCACTGGAGATGTTGTCCAACTAGTATAGCAGAAACAGGGTATTTAAGTTTCAGTGAGAGACCTCTCAAAAATATAACAAAAATAAGGTAGAGATAAGACAGGAAAAAGGAAACCTATGTTGATCTCTGGCCTCGGCATGCACACTGGAAGGGCTGAGGCAGGCAGATCTTTTAATCTCACTGCCTATTCAACTTAGCTTATTAAAAAACAAAACAAATAAGCAAAAAACAAAACAAAGCAACAACAAAAACAGCAACAACCACAACACCCAGGTCTAGTGAGCAACCTTGTTCCATAAAAGACAAATATCATTATGGTTTCTCTCATTTGTGGTTCCTAGATCTTATGTAGTTTTATAAAATAATGTATCCATGCTTGTATGGATAGTAGAAGTGGAATTGTTTAGATGAACAACAGGGATAAGCAGGAAGGGAGAAGGTGAGAGTGTATCAGGAAACACGTTCAGTGGTCAGTATATGAAAAAATTGTAATGAAATGAAGTACTTTAAAAACCCTCACGGTGGATGGCTCCTGAAAACGATACAACTGATCTCTGCATACTCATGTGAATGCACGACTACACAGTCATGAAGACCCCCACTCAGTACACACATGCAAGTGCACACACATATACACAAACAAAACAAACAGACACACACCCTAAATCCCACTGTGTTCACTTTGTGTTTTGTGTTGGGCTGGCCGGTCACTACTGGGCGTTGAGCCTGGCCTTAAGAGTGTTTTCTGTACCCGGAGAGACTCCATTGGTAGAAATGAAGTTTTTGTTTGAGAGTGGTTATCAATTAGATATAGCTTCTGGGTTGAGAATGTGGGCTTGTGTCCACTTCTGCTTTTAGCACTGGGACTGCATCAGGCCCAGACCCATGTAGATCGCGCATGTTGCCACAGTCTCTGTGAGTTCACAAGTGATTGTTCCTGTTGTGTTTAATGTTTGATTCTTTGTTGTACATTATCCCTTCTGGCTCTTACAATCTTCCATAGACTTCCATAAGCTATGGGGGGATAGCAATCAACGGAGGCATTCCATCTGCACCTAGTATTTCAAGGTCTCTCATTCTCTGTGCCTTGTTTACCTGTGGGCCTCTCTATTTGTTCCCAACTCTAGCAAGAGGAAGATTTTCTGGTGATGGCTGAGCAGGATACTAATCTATGAGTATATAAGAATATTGCTAGGAATGTTTTGTTCTTACATTCCTTCACAGACTGGTAGTATTCCATTTTCTCCTGGGTCCCTGCCCTATCTAGTCGTAGTTCCTTGGCTATCCAAGCAGTGTCAGGGATGGGTTACATATTATGAAGTAGGCCTTAATTCAAATCAGATGCTACTTGGTTACTCCCACAGGCTTTGTGGTACTATTGCTGTAATGCACCTTGTAAGTAGGTTACAAGTGTAGATCAAAGGGTTTGTAGTTGGGTTAGAGTTTACCTTTCTCCTTTGGTAGCATGACAAGTACTTTCCAGTACCTTCAGCATAAGTCAGTAGAAGTTAAGTCTCCAGGTAGGCGTTAACTTGACTTCTCCACGTTCTCTGAGTTGTGTAAGTGTTGTCTTCAGCAATATGGTCTGAGCACCATTGTATTGGGAACAACTGATAAATTCAGCAATGGGTGATTTATTTGGAGATTTCCATGGGGTCCCTTTGGACAACAACTCCATTAGATATAACCCATTCCTAGAACTAGAGTCCACATTTGATGATGTCTAGTTGTAGCTCTATCTCTACCATTTTTGGTGACTTGGTTTAGATCACCTTCATATATTTTAGGCAGCTTCTACTACATTAAGTTTTAATGCAGCCTCTCAAATGGCCCTTAGTGTTAACTCTTCCCTCCACCCATATTCCATGCTAAACCCCTCTTCTCTTGCTCTCTCCATTTGATCCTCTTATTCCAGTTTCTCAACCCATTCATCAGCTCCCTCTCCTATGCTCTCACTCTGGAACTAACTTTTGTGGTTATATAATAGCTAATAACCACGTATAAGGAAATACATGTTGCTTTTTTTTAAGGGGGTATAGGAATTACCTCACCCAGGATGATTTTTTTCTAGCTCCATCTATTTTTTTTCCATTCATCTATCAAAAGACATCTAGGTTGTTTTCCAATTTCTAACTATTGTGAATATACCAGCAATGAGCATGGTTGAGCAAAATATTGCTGTGGTAGCACAAAGTTTCCTTTGAGTACTTACATAGGAGTGTATACCTGGGTCTTGAGGTAGCTCTATTCCCAACTTCTTAAATGACCTCCACACTGATTTCCACATAGTGGCTGTACACAGTTTGCACTCCCCCCAGCGCAGCATGAGTAACCCCTTATTCTGTATCCTCTCCAGCATGAGCTGTCAACTGTTATTATTTATCTTGACCACTCTAACTGGTGTAAGATGTATCTCAAAGTAGTCTGAATTTACTTTTTCCTCATGAATAAGAATGTTAAACAATTTTAAGTGCTCAATCACAGACATCTGTGTTCCTCTCTTTAGAGTTCTATTTAGACCCATGTGTTTCTTGATGTTCGGTTTCTTGAGTTCTCTATATATTTTGGATATTAGCTCTCTTTCAGTTGCATAATTTGGTTTTCATTCTATAGCCTGTCTCTTTGTCTGAAAGATGTTGTTCTTTACCACAAAGACTATTTTCAGTTTCGTGAGGTTCCATTTATTAATTGTTGACCTTATTGCCTGTGCTAATGGTGTTTCTGTTCAGAAAGTATTTTCCTGTGCAAATAAATTTGAAGCTATTCCTAACTTTCTTTTCTATCAGGTTCAGTGTATCTTGTTTTATATTGAGGTCTATTTGGAGTTGATTTTTGTGCAGGGTGATAAATAAGAATTTGGATTCTTTTACATGTAGCTGTCTTGTTTGATCAGCACCATTTGTGAAGTTCTGTTTTTTTCTAATGTGCATTTCTGCCTTCTTTATCAAAAAACGTTTGTCCCTAGGTCTGTGGATTTATGCGTGTGTTTTCAGTTAAATTCCATTGATAAACATGTCTGGTTTACGATACATGCATGACCTTGTTGTTTCCCTCTCACTCTGGCTTCTCCCATTAATCATCGCTTTCTTCGTTCTCCTCATCTTATGTTTTACCCTAACTTTAAATGTTATATTTGCTGTTAGGACCTCCCTTACAGTACCCAGACTCCCTTATAGCCAAACAGGAATGTTTCCCAGGAACTTTCCTAGTGGTTCTCACCCTACGATAGCTACATTCATTCCTGATGCATATGATAAACACCGTGGAGGAGTTCTGGCTATAAGAAACTTCGATTCCCTTTCCCCTAGATGGATATAGTTTTTAATATCAGACTATTATTTTTTTCCTTCCCTTCCCCTGATACTCTGTAGCCCCTGTTGCTTCTGCTTGCTTAATTTGGTGTAGCACTCCTGGCAGTGGTACTAACTACTGTCACCCTAAATGACTGATCCAAGAAGGATTTTTTTCTACACTCTCTGTCTTTCTCTATCTCTGTCTCTCTGTATCTCTATATGTCTGTCTCTCTCTTTCTCCCTCTGTCTCTGTGTATTCTCTCTCTCTCTCTCTCTCTCTCTCTCTCTCTCTCTCTCTCTCTCTCTCCTTTACAAGCACATGAGGGCACAATACACAAAAGCTGTTAAGCTCTCCTACCTCTATGGAAGTCAACTGGGCCTATGCCACCTTAGATCCTGGGGACAAAATCTAACTTCCCCTCTCCTTTTTCATTTACCTTCAAAAATTATACCTTTTATTTTTAGATTATAATATAATTACATTATTTATCCCTTTCTTTGCTCTCGTCAGATCCTCCCATCTACTCTTCCTTGATCTTTTTCAACTTCATGACTTCTTTTTTATTAATTGTTATTGCATGCATATAGGTACATACATTTATATTCTTAAATATAACCTGCTTAGACTGTATAATGTTACCTTTACCTATGTTTTCAGGCTGAACATTTGGTATTGGATAATGAATTAGTGTCTTATCCTTTTTTCTATGCTTTTGTTTCTTTAAAATTATATGGATTAACTTCTATGATTTAATCACGATTTACAACTAAACATGAATAAAGACTATTTTTTTCCTTTATTGTTATTACTTCAGGCCATAGAGTACACAATGAGTACCAGGGATGTAGTTCCCATTCAAATTCAGTTTCTCTTAGGAGGCTAATTTGGACAGAGACTATCAAGGCCTGGAGGATTTGTATTCTAATACTCATCCATTCCTCTGTAGTCTGTGGAGCCTTCCTGAGTTCGTTCTGCAAGCTAACCTGATCCTTCTGTTTCTGTCTGCCTGCCTTCCTCACATCTACCTGTGGCTTGCACTGCACTCAGCACTTTGAATAAAAATGTCATTGGGTGCACAGCTTAGTTTGTCTTAAACACATGAAACTTTACTTCACACTTCCATTGACAATTTCTTATTGACCTCTGAAATATTTGACAGTTTTTTAATTTTAGATGAATATATGATAAATATATGTCCAAGTCTTGTCTGATACTTTTTGTGAGGTTCTTATTCATATGAAGAAAACTGTCATCTTTAAATGTCCTTTTGGAGGCTTGACCTGAATTTTGACTTTCAATCTCCTTCTCTCTTTCCCTTTCTTTTTTTCAACTTTCTCATTGTTGCTTATTTTCCTTTCTTTTTTGCTTTCATAGATTTTTGCTAGCATATCTTAATATTCCCTTATGGCACTTTATTTATTTAATTAGTAGTTTTGAAACAGAGACTTTCTATGACTCCTGCCTGGCCTAGAACTTACTTTTGTGCTCACAGAGATCTTTCTGCCTCTGCCTCTGCTTCTTATGTGCTAGAATTAATGGTGTGCCCCATATCTTGCCCCTTATATATGCTTACAGCAAGACCTACTGAGTGCATCTCCATCCTCACATTTAAGAAGAAACAAAATCATGGAACTTTTAATGTTTTTATTTTAAGTTTGGCTTCTGTTCATACAATATTATTTACATGTTAGCACTTTTTGTTATTTTCTAAATGTTTAGTAACTATTGGTTTCTCAATATGATGGTTCTTAAGACATTTATCCTTGCAAATAATAGGCAGCTGGATCATGCTACATCACTGGACTACAAGAAATGTCTAGTATAAAACCTCTTAAGCAATTGGTGCTTCAGGATTTACTTTTTTATTTCATTAAAATCATATTTTTGCTGTGTAGAGAATATTTGAACTAGAATTATGTTTTTCTAATGTTGAAAGTATACATATTACCTTAATATTACCTCCCATCTAGAACTATCAAGGTCACTGGATTACTGTGAAGAAGATAGTTTTGCAGTGCTCAGAGGGAGGGGTTCTAATAGCTTATTCATTTTCCACATCCAATATAAAATTAGGAAATAGTGCTAAACCAAGTCCCTCTCAGAAGTATGCACAATATTTAATTTTGCTGTCATAAGTAAATACTTTGAACCAAGCATATACTGATTATTTTCTTTCATTTTTCACTGTTTGTTGTGGATAGGGCCTGTAATTAGCTAAAATTCAGGAAACACTGCCCAGGATTGGATCATATCGGGCTTATTGGGGAACAGAGAGAACTGATTTAGGCATGAGACCACATGACCAGGTTGCTAGCAATATGGCGGGAGCTGTAAAACGAGACTTTCCAGGGAAGTTCTTTTCAGAATACAATTGGGCACTGTAGTTTCATCACAGATGGGAAATATGGAAATGGTTCAGCCTCCACCCCATCACAGATATCATAACTTCTAAATGCTTAAAAAATGGGAGTCCCTTGAGATTTTATTCGTCTTCAGATACATGCTATTCCCGTACTTCTTTTTTAGCCAGTTTGGCTACTTCTCATGTTGAATTATTCAACTAAATGTTTCTTTATTTTTGTATATTTATTGAAAATAGGGGCAGGGATAATACTTGGTATCCATAGAATGATGTATAAAAAATGCTTAGATGTAAGTTTTGTGCTTGTATAAATGCCCCACAATCAAGCAACCATTTTCTGTGAAATGCCCTATACTTGGGTGTAGGAAGCATACAAATAAACATATGTCAGAGGAATAGACTCATTATTAAACCTTTGACTTTAACTGAGTGTACATACGTCATATGTTTTCAAACTATAAAACTTATATTGATATTTAAAATGAAAAGAAATGAGGGCTGGAGATATGGCTTAGAAGGTAAAAGCACTGGTGATCCAGGTGACCCAGGTGTGATTCCCAGAACCCACCTGGCAGCTTACAACAGCCTATAAATGTGATTCCAGGGTATCTAGTAACCTGCTCTGGCCTCTTGAGCATCAGATACATGTATGGTGCACATACATGCATGCAGATAAAATACCTATATGCACAAAATAATAATAAAGTTATATAAAGTAAGATGGTGGCAGCTCTTTTGCTAGTGCCTCTTCAGCTCTACACTGAGCCATTCTCCATTCATGCGGTATAGCCACATCCTTATAGGTCTCTTAAAACGTATAGTTCTTTTTTTTGCCAACGTAATAGTTTTTATTGATTCTTTAGGAATCCCACATCATCCACCCCACCATCACTTGCTTCCCAGTCCTTCCATGCCCACCACCTGCCTTGTAACCTCTCCACCTCAAAATAAAACAAATCCAATTTGTTATTATCTATATACTCACTGGAGCCTGGCTAGCCTCTTCAATAGAACTGAGTCCTTTACCTCCAACACCTTTGCAAGAAGCAGGTAATTGTGGAGAGATACACTTCTGTATCCTTATCATGCTTTAAAAAAGAGTTCTCTTTGATGGCTTCCTATCCAGGCAGATACTTTTTGCGGGGGTTGGCATTGGGATGGGGATAACGGTTTTCTTGAAGCCTACCATGTCTCTCTCAACTCTGTGTCTGCAGCCATCAATATCACTGTGAAAGTAGCCTTGCTATTTACAATCAGCAGGACCATGGGCTTCCACATGGCTTCTGGAGCCATGAACCACAAACTACAGTAGAACCACAGACCCAGATAAGGCCTTCTGAAGCATCAATATGGCCTCAGATGGGAGCACAAGCCACTTATATCAATATGCCCCATTCTCCCAAATCCCCATCCTAGGCAGCACTCCCTGCAGACATAAACATGGCTTCAGGCTACAACACCACAGACATCTGCATGGCCTATGGTGGTAACAAGAAACATGAACATCAACACACACCCACACATGGCTCTCAGTGGCAGCATAGGCCCTGACATCACCATGGCCTCAGGTGGCATTACAGGCCACTCAAATTGGCAGGGTAGCCTCAAAATGGCTTTAAGCTACAGCAGCATAGACCATGGACATCTCCATGGTGTTTGGTGGTAATACACTCTGGGAAATCTGCCAGGCTTCCAGCCACATCAGAACCAGTGACCTACTCTTGGCCCTCAGCGCATGGAACACAGTGGTTTCGTTTTACCATCTCTCCATCACACATTTGTTAATCTAATGTTGTCCCAGTGGCTTCTGCTGTGTCTCCCCCCCAACCCTCCCTTGAGAGTGGGGTGCATCTAACAATAGGTCTTTTAAGCCATGCTTCAGAACTCATTAAAGCTGTCAGTTATCAGGAACTCCTCATATGGCAGGCTGAGGCTGCTCTGCAATGCAGCCATTGCAACACAAACAGAATTCAACCGTGTTGTCAGTCCAAGGCCTGAGTGAGCACCACTATAGTTTCCAAACTTCCAAGCAGGAAGTTCCTCAGTGTCTGCCCTTAAAGTGAGGAATGGTTGTCAGAAGAACTTATTTCACAGTGACTTCTCTTTGTCTTTGGAGTCAAATGTCCCAAGTCGATTAAAAGGGTCTGATTGTTTCTTTACTCTGCTTCCAGTTCTCCAGAGATTTGGTTTCAAGTCAGTGGGAAGGGAAAAGAACCGCTTTTATCCAGAGCTTGGAGCAGGTTGCTCATCAATGTGCAGCTATGTCTGAATGGAGTCTATTCCACAAGACACATTGGTGACTCTGCAGACCAATGGACGTTGTTCTTTGAAGATTTTTTCTCATTTGGTTGCCATGTTTCCCACAAAACATGGCATTTTTACATGCTTCAATTTTTTTCATATCTACAATGCTATCAATATGCAAAGACAAATCTTACTATTATTAAATTCACCAAATGGATTCTCTCAAAACATCTAGGGAAATCTTAGGACATCCCAAATCAGACATTGAAAAATATCGCTTTCTTATATTATCATTTATCATTCTAAATAATTGCAAACTTTTCTACATTGACAAAACTTTGCAATATAATGTGTTATGTGAAACAGTGGAAGGGCCCAAGAGCTTTATGGTGTTTAAAGTTCTTGGTGCACAAACAAGAACTTGAAATTGCAGTGTCAGGGCCCATGGGCAAGGTAACCGCAAAGCTGGAGTGGTAGAGGCAGGGAGGTCCCAGGGCTCAATCGACAGCCATCTTAGATATAGTGGTGGTCTCCAAGTTCAGTTAGAGTCTTTGTCTGAAAAATAGAGGTGAATAATGATCATGGAGAAAGTTACCACTGACCTCCGAAATCCATGCAACACTAGCATGTGTGAAGTGTACACAGAAAAACAGTGGAAACTACTTCCCAAATTAAATCTTAGAACATCAATAGGCCTGGTATATAAATATGGTCTGTTAAGTTAATTAGATTGGAGAAAAAGCCGAGCAAGACTAAACCTACAACCCTTCTGCATTACAGGAATCTTCAGGATGTTTGTGATAATTCGCATTGTGAAAGTTCAAATATGAGGTATCATAGCCTACATGACTAAACTTCTGTCAATCATGAAGTGGAAACGTAGATATGAGGTATTGGGGGGGGGACTACTAGAATATGTTATACACACATACGAAACAGAGAACGAATTTTTAAAAGGCATGAATAATAAGAAATCTGAAATGTATAAAATGTTATTAGATTTTCAATTCTTGAAATTGAATTGATTCCTTAGCTATATTGCCTATCCCAGTCCAGATACTGTCCTTAAATGCATCTGTTTACTGACTATACGATTTCTTCTTTTCTGTAATTAATTAGCTTCTACATCGAGGTCTCCACAGGAGTCATTTCAGAAGCCTCTGACTATTTAAGTGCCAGTGACTTTGTTTCCCTCCTTACTTTCCCATACCCTGTGCCAGAGCCTAAGGTAAAATGATAAAGATGCTCTCTTTTTAAAGTTTTAAAATTTTATTTTATTTTTTTGTTTCATGTATATGCATGATGTATGAGGGAGCATGCACTGTTTGTGTGTATGCAAATCAGTGGGTCAGTCTTCTCTTACCGTTATATGGGTAGCAGGTGCTTTTTTTTTTTTTTTTTTTTAATCTCTGAGTTTTCCTTTGATTATTCTGACCACGTGGGAGGGCAGCACAGGGTTAGTAGGTAATTGGCAAGTGTACACCTGGCAGGCTTTTCTCTCCCCTTTCCTTTCCTCTTATCATGTAAATGCCCAGTTAGACAGGAAGGTTACAGATTAAATAGGAGGTGTAGAAGAATTATTTTCTTCCTTCTCAGAAGTATGTTTTATTCCTAATACTTAGAAAATGGAAATGATTTTAATAGAGTCAAATGAGGCCCAATGCAAAATTTCATAAAAGAGCTCTTCTACTATAGGTGCACAGCTTTTCAGTGTCTTCTGATTCTGTTGTGCTGAGAAATCTGTAAGCTAAACTCAAATCAAAATTATGCAGAATGCAAAATTATGTAGAATGCAAAAGCATGTGACTTAGAATTTAGTGCTGTAGTATGTATCATGACAACGGTTGTTCTCCATTTGTAGTGCATATTGTACAGTTGGTGAAGCATAGGGAAATTATGTGTTTTGTTTGTGTGTTTTTAATTTGGTACATTGTTAGAAATAAATTTTAAATTATATCAAAATTGATAGATTAAAGATAAACGTTTATTTCATTCACTAATATTTAAACATATTGCAAAGAAAGGGAACACTAAAATGTTCTAAGGTTTCAAGCAAACTGGCAAGTAGCACATTCCATTTTCAGTATTAGGAGATCTTACTAAAGACTGAGCTCCTGTTACTGGGAACCAGTCTAGGATTACCAGGACTGACCACTGTGTTGCATGCATCGTGCCTGGTTCTGTGCTTGTGAGCAGGCCAGCCCTGCTTTACAATTTCTATAAACAGGATCCAACTAGCCTGCTAAAGTCAGAACATGCTAGGGTGCTTCATATTCAATACACAGCCTTATAAAGAGAAGAAAAATGAGCCTTGTCCAAAATTCTTACCTCAGCACCCACTGGCAAAAATAAAATGTAAGCTGGGGACCACATCTCTTTGAAGCTGATTTTTTAAAAAACTCTCTAACAGGCCTCTGGTGGTTACAGATATTGATCGTCAGAAAGTAATCTGTTCAGGTTTGGGGGCATGCCACTACAAATTGTGGAATGCATTCCTTCCTCTCCAAGGACATGTTGAGCTTTTTATATTGTCCATTCTGGCTCACTTGTCAGCTGTCTACTCTATTTGACATGAATTATTTTCTACCTTTTATGGGGTTATAATTAAATATATATTTTAAAATAAGGAATTTTATTAACATAGGATCTTTAGCTTGAGTCAAAACATTCTTTTCATCTTTTTTAACCCTCATTTTTCTTCCATAATCATTATTTGATTCCCTCTGGCTGCCTGCTACTTATTTGTAGTAGTACCATTCATCCATTGAGACCTTTCCATCTGTCACACAGCTTTGCTTTCTTTACCCGAAGCTCTGTTCTCCCACTGTGACATGTTTGCCCCCCTTCTTTTTCCCCGTCTCTCCTTAGTTGGAATGAACAATATTTTGTGCAGTTGTTTTCATGTGTTATTTCTGTTATTTTTGAATTATGAAAAATGATGGGAATGCATTTGCTAATATCTAATGGTTGATATGACTTCTACAAAGTGTGTCTTTTTGGGGGACGTTATGAGTGAAAATTGGGGTAGATCCGGAGCATTTTAACATTCTCAGTGTTAAGTGAAGCAGTAGGGGTTGCACAAGCAGGATTTGCATAAGAGGAAAGAGTGGTTCAACCTTTTCCTTTCTGTGTGTCTGCTCACTTGTTTGTTAACCATTGCCAATTAGTCGCTTAGGGTTTTTGAGTGTGTGTGTATGAATTTCAATGCTTGGAAATGCTTAGATGTAGAAATTAACCTCTGTTACTATCACTTTTCTTCAGATATGACCAACAGTTTCTATTAAAATGATATATCGCTGGACAGGAGAAATTATTCCAGAGATAGGAAAAGAGGGGAAAATGCTAATAAAGGACTGACCTGATGAGAAAAATAAAACAACTCTAGTTTGTTTATGTTGTTGAAGATATTATATTGTGCTGTGGGAATCAATTGAAGAGAAAGCTCTTTTGTTTAGTGGTTGATCTGTTAGGTGAGCGTGAGAGAGAAAGGAATGTTTTCCAGAGGAAATTCAAAGTGATAAGAATAAAATTCTACCAAAGAACTTCTCCAGCTGATAAACAACTTCAGCAAAGTGGCCGAATATAAAATTAACTCAAATAAATCAGTAGTCTTCCTTTATACAAATGATAAACAGGCTGAGAAAGAAATTAGGGAAACAACTCCCTTCACAATAGCCACAAATAATATAAAATATCTCAGGGTAACTCTAACCACACAAGTGAAAGATATGTATGACTTCAACTCTGTCAAGAAAGAAATCCAAGAAGATCTCAGAAAATGGAGAGATCTCACAAGCTCATGGATTGGTAGAATTAACATAGTAAAAGTGGCCAGCCTACCAAAGGCAATCTACAGATTCAATGCAATCCCCATCAAAATTCCAAAACAATTCGTCAAAGACATGGCAAAACAATTATCAAATTTATCTGGAAAGGCAAAAAACCCAGAATAGTGAAAACAATTCTTAACAATATAAGAATGGCTGGGGGAATCACCATTCCTGAACTAAAGCTCTACTACAGAGCAGTAGTGCTAAAAACTGCATGGTATTGGTACAGAGACAGACAGGTTGAACAATGGAGTAGACTTGAAGACCCAGAAATAGAACCACATATTTATGCATACTTGATCTTTGACAAAGAAGACAAAAATATACAAAGGAAAAAAGAAAGCATCTTCAATAAATGGTGCTGGACCAACTGGCTGTTTGTATATAGAAAAATGAAAATAGACTCATATTTGTCACCTTGCACAAAGGTCAAGTCCAAATGGATCAAGGATCTCAACATAAAACCAGATACACTCAATCTGATAGAAGAGAAAATGGGGAAGAGCCTTGAACTCATTGAAACAGAAGGAAATTTTCTAAACAGAACTCCAATGTCTCACGCTCTTAGATCAAGAATTGATAAATGGGACATCATGAAACAAGAAAGCTTCTGTAAGGCAAAGAACATAGTCAATAAGACAAATTGACAACCTACAGATTGGGAAAAAAGTCTTTACTAACCCCACATCCAATAGAGGGCTAATATCCAAAATATATAAAGAACTCAAGAAACTAACCACCAAAAACCAAAACAACCCAATTAAAAAATGGGATATAGAACTAAACCAAGAATTCACAACAGAGGAATCTCAAATGGCTGAGAAGCACCTAAAGAAATGTTCAAAGTCCTTAGTGATTAGAGAAATGCAAATCAAAATGACCCTGAGATTCCACCTTACACCAATAAGAATGGCTAAGATCAAAGCTTCAGGTAACAACATATATTAGCAAGGATGTGGAGAAAGAGGAACACTCCTCAATTGTTGGTTGGATTGCAAACTGGTACAACCACTCTGGAAATCAATCTGGAGATTCCTCAGAAAATTGGAAATAGATCTACCTGAAGACCCAGTAATACCACTCTTTGGAATATATCCAAAAGATGCCCCACCATGTCACATAGGCATGAGTTCCACTTTGTTAATAGAGGTCTTATTTGTGATAGCCAGAAGCTGGAAACAACCAAAATGTCCCATGACAGAAGAATCGATACAGGAAATTTGGTTCATTTACACAATGGAATACTATTCAGCTATTAAGAATGAGGACATCCTGAGTTTTGCAAGCAAATAGATGGAACTAGAAAATATCATCTTGAGTGATGTAACTCAGACTCAAAAGGACATGCATGGTATGTACTCACTAATAAGTGAATATTAGCCAAAAAAAAAAAATTATATATATTACAGAATACCCAAGATACAGTCAACAGAACTCTTAAAAGTTCATCAAGTTGAAGGGCCCACGTGAGGATGCCTCAGTCCCACTTGGGAGGGAGAAGAAAGCAACCACAGGGGGAGGGAAGGAGGGACCTGAGAAGAAAAAGAACTGGGGTAGGGGGAGAGGGGAACACGATCTGGTACTGGGTTGGGGAAAAGGACTGAATCCCTAAGGGCCAGCAGGAAGAATGGAAACAGGCTACCTCAGGAGATAGGAGGTTGGCGGGACCCTCCAGAATGTTCCAGAGATCTGGGAGGTGAGAGACTCTCAGGATTCAACGGGAGGGACTCTAGATGAAATGCCCTACAGTGGGGAAAGAGAATGTGTAGAGACCACCTCCTGCAGAAAAACAGGGCATCAAGTGAGGGATGGGGTTGCTCTCCCACAGTCAAAACTCTGACCCATAGTTGTTCCTTTCTGAAAGAACTGCAGGGATGGAAATGGAGAGGAGCCGGAGGAAAAGAAGGTCCAGCAACAGGCCCAAAGTGGAATCCAGCTCAAGGTGAGGCCCTAAGGCCTGACACTATTACTAATGTTATTGATTGCTCACAAAAAACGGCCTATCATGACTGCCCTCCGAAAGACCCAATGAGTCAAATGCAGATATTTGCACCCAACCAATGGACAGAATCTGCTGACTCCTGTGGTTGAATTAGGGAAAAGCTGGAAGAAGCTGAGGAGGAGGGCGGCCCTGTAGGAGGACAGCAGTCTCAACTAACCTGGACTCCAGAGATCTCTCAGACACTGGATCACCATCCGGACAGCATACACCAGCTGATATGAGGCCCCCAACACATATACAGCAGAGGACTGCTGGGTCTGGGTTCAATCCGAGAAGATGCACCTGACCCTCAAGAGACTGGAGGCCCTAGGGAGTTTAGAGGTCTGGTGGAGTGTGTGTGTGTGTGTGTGAGGTTGGGGACATCCTCGGGGAGGCATTGGGGTGGGGAGTCGGTATGGGATGTAGAACAGTTGAAGGATAGCCTGGGAGGGGAATACAATCTGGAGTGTAAAAATAAATAAATAAAATAGGAAATTTTACATTAACAAATGCAATAGCATTTATAGTTTTGCTTCCAAGAAGATGGTTATCCTTTCATTTTTATTTATATCCTAATATTTTGAATTTAAAGCTGGAATTGTATTCAATGTATTATTCCACAATAGTTTGCAATACCCTGGTAATGAATTTCTTCTTGGCACATGAAGTATTGAAGTTTTTTTCTGATAACAGATCCTCTATTTTCATACAAAAAAAAAACAAAACAAAAAACAAAAAACAAAAAAACAACCAAATCAAAATAAAACCCCCAAAACCAAAACCAAAACCACAAATCCCCACCACCAACAAAAAACTGAATCTGTGATCCTCTTTTAGACTACAGTTTTTGTAAATGGTATGTATGTATGTATGTATATATGTATATGAATATATATATATATATAATAGATACATAGATGCACAGACATATGGATGAGTATCTGTATAATAATTTAGCATCCTTGTTGTATTATGATTATGTTTGGGAAATCAGAACTAAACAAGAAGTTAGTTTTATCTAGTCAACTACATATAATTCAGTTATTTTTGAGGTTTGCTGATGACCAAATGCACTTGTATCAGGCTTCACATTTTCATAGTATTGAATGTCCTTGAGTAAACGGAATCTTTGTTAAGAAGAATGGATAGTTTGTCCTGACAAGGAGCTCACAGTATACTGGTGCTTTGTTTCTGTCATCACTGAGATATAGAACTGAGAACATATTTGAAGAGTAGTTGATTAAATTTGGATCATAGGAGATTAAGGCCAGAAAAGGAAACAGTGTTTAAAAAATTTCAAGTGCATATCTGGATATAGAATAAATGATGAATTAATACATACTGAAAGTTGACTGTGTCAGTGCTGCAACAATTAAGAAGTGATTTCTTGTACATAGGAAACCTAAGTATCTACGTATCTACCTATGTATCTGTGTATCTATGTATCTATGTATGTATCTATCTATCTACCTATCATCTATCACCTACCATATCCAGCAACTATAGTTTACAAGAGAAAGATTCACTACATTTTTATGAATAATGATACAGAATCTATTGTCAAAAAAGACTTTCCTTTAAGAATGATAAAAAGAAGTTGGATTAAATAAAAAAAAAGAAACTGTCTTCTAACAGTACAAAGAGGCGGGTTTTGAAGGGCAAAGGTCTCAGAAAAAAGCAAGCCTTACTAAGGTTACTGGCAGTCAGTGGCATTTTACTGGAGATTAATAGATTCATAACGGGAAGATAAGAAGTCAAGTTTCACAATGCTGATGAAGAACCAGTAAGGTGGAAGGATAGGTCCTGCCAACAAAGAAGGATCTTGAAAATAAACAAATGCCTCAATAAATCTAGGTTTACAATTGAGAAGTATATACAACTATCCATATTTCAGGATTAAGGAGAATTCAGAGGCTGACCAGCTCTCACAGCATTTGAAATGCAATCCAAATTATCTCAAATTCTAATAAGAATTAGAGAATCTGCCTTATTCAAATTTTCTATTTGAAGAAAAGATTATGAAGTACTACAGAAATTTCCTATGAAATTGTTCATATGTAAGTCTGTGCATCAGCTGTGTCCCTGGTGCTAGTCGAGGTCAAAAGAGGGTATCAGCACTAATTCACCTAGAACTAGAGTTAAGGTTGACTGTGAGTTACCCTCTGAGTAGGTGGCAATCAAACTCTAATTATCTTCAAACACAACTAGTGGTCAACAAATTAGATTTTATAGGGAGACTATAAGGTCTTAAAAAGTTTCTGAATGAAAACCTGGTAGGATGCTGTATGTCTGTAAGAAGAGAGGAGAAGTTGAGGTTTCAAGATCACTTTTGGTTACATAATGAGTTCAAAGTCAGGCATAGGTACATGAAATTCAGTCTCCAAACTTTTTTTTTTTAATAATGAAAGAAATAAAAGCAGCAGGATGGGCAATTATTATGAGAATGAATAAAAAGAACCAGGCCTTACATTTTTAGATTTCTGACTGAAGATAATTCTTTCTGGCCCACATCTGAGGGAGGGAAACCAAAGTAAAAAATTTAACATTCTGAGTCTGAATCAAGGAACAATTTTCATTAAGTGAATAGCCAACTATTGTTAGAATTTACAGACCTAGTGTTTGAGCATTCGGAACTATGCAGGAAAGAAGCTTAGCAATCAGTATGGCTCAATAGAGACCATGAATGCATATGAATAAACTACAGAAATATGACTAATGAGCCAAGAGAAAGAAAATTAAATCAAATAAATGAGCAAATAAAAACACATGGAAAATACAAAGAGCAATGAAAATCTAGAATATCTGCAATGTTGCAAATTGACTAGAAATCTCCAGCAGAGTTCACATGATGCAGAGAAATTTGAGCAACAGTTAATAACGAAGAACTTAGGGAATAGCAAATGCTTAGGGGAATGAACGAAACGTTTCCCCCTTAAGATATGTGAAAAAAGTAATTGGATTTTCAAAGGAAAAATTAAGGAACCTTGAACTGTATTTTAAAACATGAAATATGATAGATAACAGGAGAGAGGGAAAAGAAAAATGTACACTTGTAAAATTCTTGTTATTCAAGATATTATACATCATTGAAAATATCGCTGTAGACAAACTATTAAAGCAGTTATTCAAAAATGTTTAAAAACTAATCAGAAAATTCTTGAAACAGAAGAAACAAAGACCACAACCAGTGGTACAATTAGTATATAATACGAAGAATGTTAGACTAGACCTTGTCAAGTTTGTCTCTATTCTAAAAGACTTAACAATCTACTTACCGCAAAGAAATTTCAGATTAGAACAAAACCAAGACCCATCTATTCACTAGGAATTCATATGAGAGTAGAATAGTATCCTGATCTGCAGTGCCTCCAGAATCCGAAAGCAAGACTTAGGATCCAGTTGTACACACCTTCAATATTGCAGCAATGATCCTGGTGAGGACTTGCATGTTCTATGAAGAGCCAGCTTAGTCTTCCTTAGAGCAAGTAGAAAGTTTGGATTAAATTTTCTGATAATTTAATTTTGATTTTAATTTCAATAAATTCTTGAATCTTCTTGAGTCAGAGGGTAATCACAGAAAGTGAAAGGTTTTGGCCACCCCAAGCAGAGTTAGACAGTCTTACTGTTCTCTTCCCATAAGTGACTTTTAATTTTGTATATATTGATATAGCCAGTTGATCAGGTTTCTCCTATTATGTTGGATTAGCCTGTCTGTTGAGATAGGAAAATAACTGGCTGCAACTTAGTGGTATTCAAGAAGCATATGGTATTAGAAGGAATCTGGTAGAAAGATCATTATTTTTTGCTTTGAGAAGGAAATTGAAGGCTTTTAGGACACTGGTGGGTCTCTCTCTCTGTCTCTCTCTCTCTGTCTCTCTGTGTGTCTCTGTCTCTCTCTCTCTCTCTCTGTGTCTCTGTCTCTGTCTCTGTCTCTCTCTCTCTCTCCAATATAGGGCCATCATATTCACACATACAGATAGCCTATCAAGAATGAAAATCCTTTTGTTATTATGCTGTTGCCTATTACTTGCAAAATCAGATGATGTTCCAAAAACTGGTAATGGATTTTTAAAAATATAAGAAAGATTATGCTTTGTAGTAGATCTGAACAAAATAAGATTTTATTTTATTTTCCCCCTTTTTTATTTATTAAATGTTTTATTTATTAACATCTCAAATGTTGTCCCCCTTCCTGGTAGCCCCTCTACTAGCCCCCACTCCATTGCCCCTCACTTTTGCCTCTAAGACGGTGTTCCCCCATCCAGCCAGTCCTACTGTACCCCATTCTCTGGGGGCAACAAGACTTCACAGGACCAAGCACATCTCCTCTCACTGAGGCCAGATGAGTCAGTCCTCTGCTACATATGTAGCAGGGACCATAGACCAGTCAACGTATGCTCCTTGGTTGATGGTTTAGTCCCTGGGAGCTCTGAGGAATCCAGTTGGTTGATAGATACTGTTGTTCTTCCTATAGGGTTGCAATCCCCTTCAGCTCTGTCAGTCCTTCCCCTAACTCTTCCATATGGGTCCCTGGGCTCAGTCCAGTGGTTGCTGTAAGTATCTGCATCTGTCTTAGTCAGGTGCTGGCAGAGCCTCTCATAAGATAGCCATGCTAGGCTCCTGTCTGCAAGTGCATCTTGGCATTAGCAATAGTGTTGGAATGGTTTGATGTTTGCAGATGGGATGGAGCCCAGACTGGGGGGGTCTCTGGATGGCCTTGCCTTCAGTCTCTGTTCCATTTTTTGTCCCTGCATTTACTTTAGACAGGAACAATTCTGGTTCAAAATTTTTGAGATGGATGGGTAGCCACATCCCTCAACTGGAGGCCATATCTATCTACTGAAAATGGTCTCTTCATGTTCTATCTCCCCACTGTTGGACATTTCAACTAATGTCCCATTGGGTCCTGTGGCTTCCCACATCCCTGGCATTTTGGACTTTATAGTGGTTCCCTCCCATTCCTTCCTCACACTGCTGTATATTTCTATTCATCTTCCTAGTCCTCTGGGCTTCTCTCCTGTCCCTCCTGTACCTGATACTGCTCTTCCCCCTCCACACCCAGATCCCTTTATCCCTTTGCCATCCATGTATATTTTTTGTTCCCCCTTCTAAGTGGGATTGAAGCATCCACACTTTGGCCTTCCTTCTTTTTAAGCTTCATATGGTCTGTGAGTTGTATCATGGATATTCTGAAAATTTTGGCTAATATCCACTTATCAGTGCATGCATATATTCTATGTCCTTTTGGGTCTGAGTTACCTCACTCAGGATGATATTTTCTAGTTCCATCCATGTGCCTGCGAGTTTCATGAAGTCGTTGTTTTTAATAGCTGAGTAGTACTCCATTATGTAAATGTACCACATTTTCTGTATCCATTCTTCTGTTAAGGGACATTTGGATTGTTTCCAACTTCTGATTATTATAAATAAGGCTGCTATAAACAGTAGAGCACGTGTCCTTGTGATACGGTAGAGCATCTTTTCCAGATTGATTTCCAGAGTCGTTTTATCAGTTTGCAATCCTGCCAGCAATGGAGGAGTGTTCTTTTCTCTCCACATCCTAGCCAGCATCATAGTCACACATAATATAAAATATCTTGGTGTAACTCTAACGAAGCAAGTGAAAGTTCTGCATGACAAGAACTTCAAGTCCCTGAAAAAACACATTGAAAAAAAGACCTAAGAAGATGGAAAGATCTTCCATGCTCATGGATTGGTGGGATTAACAGTAAAACTGGCCATTGTGCCAAAAATAATCTCCAGATTCAATGCAATCCCCACCAAAATTCCAACTCAATTCTTCACAGAGATAAAAAGAGCAATTCTCAAATTCATATAAAATAACCCCCCCCCAAAAAAAACAAAAACAAAAACAAAAAAAAGAAAACAGGATAGTGAAAGCAATTCTCACCAATAAAAGAACTTTTGGGGGAATCACCATCTCTGAGTTCAAGCTGTATATACTACAGAGCAATCGTGATTAAAAACCTTGTAACACATGGTCTTGGTAGAAAAACAGACAGGTTGATCGATTGACTGAATTGAGGATTCAGAAGTAAACCCACACACCTATAGACAGTTAATCTATGAAAAAGAAGTCAAAACCATCCAGTGGAAAAAAGAAAGCATCTTCAACAAATGGTGCTGGTATGACTGGCAGTCTACCCATAGAAGAATGCAAATTCATTCATATTTATCACCTTGCACAAAGCTCAAGTCCAAGTGGATCAAGGACCTCCACATAAAACCAGATACACTTAATCTAATAGAAAAGAAAGTGGGAAAGAGCCTTGAACACATTGGCCCAGGGGAAATTTCCTGGACAGAACACCAATGGCTTAGGTTCTAATGGGACCTCATGAAACTGAAAAGCTTCTGTAAGGCAAGGAACACTGTCAACAGGACCAAATGGCAACCTGCAGATTGGGAAAAGATGTTCATTAACCCTACATCTGATAGAGGGCTAACATCCAAAATATATAAAGAACTCAAGAAATGAGACTCTAGAGAACCAAATAACCCTATTAAAAAAATGGGCTACAGAGCTAAACAAAGAATTCTCAACTGAGGAATTTCGAATGACTGAGAAGTCCTAAAGAAATGTTCAACATCCTTATTCATTAGGGAAATGTAAAACAAAATGACCCTGAGATTCCACCTTACACCAATCAGAATGGTCAAGATCAATATAAGATTTTAAAAAGATGAATCTACTAATGAATTTCAAAATTGGATAAATATATATATATATATATATATATATATGCATACATGTGAATCATATGTAGCATATATTTGAACCAGATTTTATATATATATATATATATATATATAAAATAATTGAATCATAAATACCAAAATGAGCCAGTTATGCAGAGACTTAATATAAAATCTAAACTGTCAATATAAGCTTAGTAATTCTAAGAAAGAAACAATGGAAAACGGAATTAGAAAACAATAACCAATATTTCAGTAAGCGTACACACACATATATCTTTCATATATCAATGTAAACGTTATTTGCATGAACATATGTAAAATCGTGTATGGATATTTTCATATTTGCAAACATATGTATACAAATATATGTGGTGTACCAATATATAACAACCATATTTTATATATTAGTGTTAATTACTAAAAAAATATAGTAAAGCTATTGGTTTCAGTGAGATTTATTAGTTGATATTTGTGATAAAATGCAAGTGACTCAAGTATAGACATTTAATTCAACAGCTTTGTTAGAAGTAAGTTATGTCTTGAATGTTCCCATTATTAATAGTAAGACAGATCTAACAGCGGAGTGAGTGATGAAAGCCACTGTATTTTAGGAATCTAAAATCTATTTAATGTATTATCTCAGCCTAATCACTCATAAAGATGATGTGTGATGAATTCTACCATTTTGTATGAGAACTCATGAAGTAAAAGTCATGTCAATCATCCGAGAACTTATTTGTTTCTTACAGGTCCAATTAGTGACTAAGTGCGTAGGCACACAGACTCACTTTTCAAGTTCACCTAGTATATTTCAAGGAATATGGAGAAATATGATACTCTGAAGTTGAGTGTAGCTGAAAAATAAAAGAAGATTAAAAAGGGAATGTTCATTTATCATTTTAAAAAGCTGCAGTGAGAAAGACATAAGACTTATGAGCATACAACTCTGTGTGGTCCACACGCAGGAAGCATCAAGCATATGCGTAATAGAAAGTTTCTGGTTAGAGTATGTATAAATGAGCAAATACATTTCTAACAGCGACATCAACAGAATATCTCACACCACGACCCCCTAACAGGCAAGGAAAGAAGGACTAAGAAGAAAATGTAGGATCAGAACAGTATCCCTGTCTTTGGTAAAATGTAGAATGAAAAATATCAAAAGCAACAAAACAATGCTGCTGTTGTTTTACAGTGGTTTATTTTTAAACAAGAAAATGTTTTTCTACAAAAGAAAGAAAAGTTTACGAATGATCTGCAACTAAAAACTGAAGACACTCTCTCATGATAGTAGAGGGTAATAAATCACGAATATAATGACAGCATGAATAGAGGGTATTCACATGGTAGAACTCAAATGCCAAGGAAATAATGGAGCAGTTTTCAACATTTGCAGATCAACCACGCGCACAGTCTCCTCATATAACCCAAGTATGCAGAGATCATTTGTACAAAGAACAGTGGTTGATTAATGTTAAAAGGATTCCCAATAAAGCAGTAAAGGCTCTGACAATAAAAGTCCTTCAGAGGAATACAGAAGCATAAAAGGATTCCTCCCATGAAGACCAAGTGCCTGTAGGGTTCTGTATGATTCTATTTGAAGATATTGTAAGGGTATATATTTCAGTGGCAAGTCAGTTTTAGAAACAGAACTAGAGATAATGGCTTAATTATCCAACTTAGTTCAAATTCATGAAACTGAATGTCTAGAATATCAATTTAGACTATAGTTTTCAGAGCTAACAGAATGATGGACACACCTGGAAAAGAGTAGTTTTGGGCAGAAGTTTAAATGTTTTCAAGAACTCTTACTCAATTGGGAGATTCAAGAGTAGTCTACAGATTTCCCTTGTACAGCAGTACAAAGAAACAGTGCTTATTTGGAAAATAAGTAAGAAGCTCTAAACTATGTCATCTCCTCTTGGGAGTGAAAGAAGTTTTGGAGACTTACTTTCTTATATTTTCTAAAATAGACTTAATAACAATTATAGTAAGGCAAGGAATAAAATGAGAGCCAATCAAATGAATGTATACAGTTATCAAACACAGAAGCTATGCTTACACTGTAAGAACCCAATTTTATCATGTCTACTCCAACAGCTAGTACTAAATGAGCACTTAAATATATTTTTTACTATGTTATTTACATACATTATTTTCTGTTAATGTATACTAACCCCACAAAATATGAGTGGTCATAATTCAATGAGGGAAACTGACTTAAAAAGTTTAAAATAATTTATTTGATAGCAGTGCCCCAAACTGGATTAACCAAAATTTCTATTACAGTTTATGTGACACAAGAACCCTCTTCCTCACCCTTAATGGTCTGTAGATTACTGATGTTGCTGGAAATAAAACTGGCCTGCTTTGCAAGTTTGAGAAACAAAGAGATGCAAACTCACTCAAGACGGCCTGTGTGCCTTTTGGGGGGTTGGCAGTTAAATGTGGCACCAAACTCTGGATCCAATCAAATGTTTAGTACTGTCCAACCTTCCATATGGTTGAGAGATCTGGGTCTGTCACAGATGTCGCAGACAGCTTCCTACATCACCTGCAAGGCATATGTGACATAAATGTGAAAGCGGAATTTCTAAAAGTTACCCCACCTGGGTTTGTAATGGTGAGGCAAAGATCAGTACAGTAGCGAGCATGGGAACCAGGCAAAGTTTGGGGATTCACTGTAAGGCCGGAGTCAGTTGCTCAACAGGAAGCTGAAATGGGGCACAGTGAGGAGGCGGAGGCAGGGCTGGCAAAATAAAGACTTGGAGGACACGTTGAATCACAACTTCTAACAATGTGGCGTGGCTATGCAAACAACATCAGACAGGCCAAACTTACATGCAAAAAAATCAAAGACTGAGTGACTCTTTTTGGGCAAGTGTGTCTGGCAGCGTACAAGGAGGAAAGGAAAGGCTGCAAGTACAATATGCTCTGCAGACAGAGGAGAGAGAGTCCCAGCCCAAAGAAGGCTTCCATGTGTGTGAAGTGTGGAAAAGCTGAGACATGAACTGGGCTCTTCAGCCACATTCTCACCCTTGGAAAGCAATCCGCCACCAGACAGATCTCCAATTTAAATGACAGCAAAATGTATGCTTGGAGTTATCTGACCAAATTAGCAACTGAGATATTCTAGGGACTTAATTTGCACATTGAGTTTTAATAGTATTATATTTGTATAGCAGATTATGTAACCAAAAATGTTAATGGGAAAATGATTTTATTTGACTGGGAAATTGGCACTCTGACTAATTGTCTGAAAAGGAGCCAATTTTAAAATTCAGATGCTATTTGAATGAACTAGTATCAACTGAATTAGGATTTATTGTGTAAAATATGCAGTTTTTAAAAATAGTCCAAGGAAAGAAAAAAAGGACTCAATGAACTAAGTTTGTGTACTTCCCTGTGTTCTTGGATGATCTTGAGAATGGCACAAATAAGACCATCAAAGTCATCAGGGAGACTGGGGCAGCATGGGACGTGATAAATGGCCGGCGCTGAACATACTGTAGGAATATGGCTTTTGTTTGTTTCTTTGTTTCTTTTTTTATCACTGGTAGGATAGGTTGAATTCTGTATGTCACTTAGCCATATAACAATTATTTGCTAAAATTTTTGGCGACTTATGTATAAATGTCTTGAAGTATTATATGCTTATCTATCTATCTACATATATATTGGTATGACATGACACATATACTTAGGAATAACATTGCTTTGAATGTGATATCAGTATGCTTGGAAGTCCAAAGTTTGTAATAAATACTGATATTTTTCTTACTGTGAAATTTATTAGCTGTAACTGGCAGATACTAAATAAGAAGTAATACTGGGTAGCAATTATTCATGGAAGAAACTGTTAAAAAAATCACTTTATTTTTTGAAAAGATCTCCTTTGTTAGTGAACTGTAATGATCTTATTATTCGAGATATCCCTGTCTTCTCTTGAGCAAGCTTGAATCTTGTAAATAATACTTAAATGGCACTTTTCTTTCATCACTTGCTTTTGGTGTATGGAACACTGCAAGGCTTCTCCAGAAGTCTTTTCCTCTTCACCCTATCTCTGGCAGCCCCCCTCTTTAAGGCAACATCTTCAAGTTGCCATAGTCAACTGTGAGTGTTAAATGAATATCTTTGACAGGAGCTAAGACTTTTGGGCATTAAAATAAAGTTTTGCTTCTTTCTTGGCAAGTGAAGATTGAGTGTGTGCTTTGACACCAGGAGCAAAGGATGTGAGCAAGGCAACTTTCAGAGCCGCAGAGGTGGTACGAGTAAAATCAGCAGTTGTCAATGGTATTAAAGTAATTTTCCACCTATAGAATCCCAGCAGGTCAGCGAGCTCATTGCCCCTCTTGCCTGGTAGAGCCACATTCTCTATTGTCAAATGCCACATGAACTGTCTTTCAACTTCTAGGGCAACAATTTTCTTAGAGAAAAGCACAGAGGTAAAACAAAACCATGTGCAAACATTTTAAAATAGTGTTTCTTGATTCATTCACAAGAATGAGTGTTGTTATTGTTGGGGGGATATTTCCCTTGAATATCACATAGACTGAATACTTACTATGTTTGTTTGAATTCCTTCAAGAGCTGAAGCTATCAGTTTCTAAGTGAAGCAGTGTTTCCACTACCTCCTCATTTGTTTCAGTCTTAGGAGTGTAAAATGTGATTATATTTGCATTGCGGATGTAGGAAACATTTTCTTGCTGGTCGTGAAATAACCCAACCTTTTTATTGATATATAGCATGTCCAAACTGATGTTTACCTCTCACAAATAGAGACTGGTGGATTTTTTTCCACTGAGGCACCCATCCACGTATCCAGACACCAGGGTAAGAAGCAGGACATTATGCATAGCAAGGTTTACAATTATTTGAATTGTCTGCATCTTTTCATTTTGCTCATTTTTCAATTTTTCAAGGTTGCAAAACACCCCCACATAGAGGTTACACCTGTTTTCAAACATTTTGGTTTAGTAAACCCCCCCTAATATCCCATCCCATAATTTCCACTAATATTTAATTCATTGCACGTAGCAACCTGTATAGCTATAAGAGAGGACATAAATTAGCATTGCAGAGTATGAACATTTGCTTCATGGCAAAACTGTTTCTTCTGGCAACCATTTTGCATTTTTAAAGCCACAAGCACCCTGTGTAACAGAACTCCAAGCAGTGGGGCAGCAAAATGGGATAAAGATACTGTAAGTAAATGGAAGAGGGCTGAGGGGTTAAAAACTTTGCTGGATGAATTTTACCATGGCTGCCCCAAATTCATAATCTCAGTGGATGAATGAAGAGGGTTCCATGTGGGATTTATAAACTTGCTGGAAATGGATGCCTTCTGCTCTGCTGGAGTTTGTAAGTAGTTTCTAGGAGCTGCTTTCTACACAACTGAATTTGCTTGGATTGTTTTAGTTTTCTTCTGGCAAGAAATGTTTTTTCATGTCTGCATATTTTTCTCTCTGTTCTCTTGGTTGGCTTGATAACAAATTTTGCAAGACTCAGACGCAAAATGTTTCTTCTGTGAAGGCTCTGAATGCACTGTCTTGGTCTCTGATCTATCTTGGATTGTAAGCTTTGTTCCTTGGTGCTTGAATGTTACCTCAGTGGTTACCATTAAAATTTTAATATAGATTATTAGTATCTGCCACTCATAAATTATGTTATGAAACCTCATTTAGACTTTGTATATAGCAGGCCCAGAATGATTTACTCATATTTCCACTATTTCTAAACTGAATATAAACAAACACTCAGTTCCAGAGTTGAAAGGCTATGGGCAAATTACAGGGGAGGTGAGAATACTAACCATAGAGCCTTATAATCTAGAATTCCCTAATGTTATGTGGGTGATTTGTTCAGACTGTTTCTTAGCCAACAACCCATGGTAGAGCTGGGCATGAATAGCAACCTACACAGAGTGTCTTTTTAACCTTTATGATGAGAGAAAAGAAGAGGCATTTCCCATTGGACATTCCCCTAAATACCTAGTGTGTCACAAAAAATGTCTAGTTATTTTGTAAGAAAAAAATAAAATAATACTCAACCTCATAATCTATTCATTGGCCAATGCTCTCTATTTTTTAAGAACAAGAAGTCATTGAAAATAAATCAAATTATAATTGTTTATAACACAATATTTTCAAAAGATATAGAAAAGTAAGTGGTTCATATTTATTGTTCTATGGACAGTAAGATGATCTACTATCCCTTTCTTGAAGTTACCCTTTGCTTGTATTCTAAACTTTTGAAATTTTATGCTATAGATGATGAAATGATATATGTCATGATTATGATCTCTCCTCTGAAAGGTATATAATAATCTATCAGAGAATTAAATGTAGATATACCATATGCTAATATACCATACACACATACACAAATGCAAACATACACACACACACACACACACACACACACACACACACACACACACACATGCATAGATTATTACCTGGAAAATACTATATGAAGGTCAGTGAAAATTTGGGTATATTCAAATAAATCTTTAGGCAATGAAAGTGTTGAGTTACCAATGTTAGAATTATTACGTTCATTCCAGGCATTTAGATTCAAGTACTATATTCTACTTAAAATGCATCTTCTCTTAGGTAAGTTATTTCACTTTTCACCTATAAAATTGAAGTAATCAAATACAATTTAAGTTGTTATCAAAATTAAATATGCCAGTATACATAAATTTCTTATAATGGTCTATAGGCAACATAGTTAATACACTATTAGCATTGGTCATTGCATTATGAAAACTATTACTGGGTAGCCTAAATTGCCACATTGCCTGGCATAATACCGTGGTGTTAATCAAGCACAATTAAAACAAGAGATAGGTTTAAAACATTTGAGTTTTACAAAATGGGATTTCTTTATCCAAAAATTATAAATAGCGACTGCCTGGGAGAATTGCATCCCTAGATTCTTTGCTCTCCACCATTCTGCTCCCAGCTATATTTACTAGCTATCAGGCATCACATTTTAAACAAGTGTTATAGAAGTGAATCATACAACAGAATTTAGATGAATTAAATTTGGGGTTCATCTGAAAATTATTCATGTATGATAATCATTGATACTTCTATAAATGGATGAATTGTAAAGTTAGGCCTTGTGAGTTGGGATAACGTGCCAGCATAATAGAAATAATCTCTCATTTAAAAAAAAAAAAGCAAAACAAAGATCTTTAGAAAGACTTGGTCATTGTTCTGGGTTTGTTAGCACAGGCAATGTGGTGATTTAGGATACTGTTTCCCCATCTCATGCCTGCAATGTCTTTCTTCCTACTTTTTACATGTGACTTTCTTTCTTCCTTTCTGGAGAGTGGTGAGTTTCTCCAATCCTCAGGATCCAGTCTGATATCTTTTACCAGCATGTGGGTTGCTGCTTATAAGAAAAAGGGATGTCTTTTGTATTTTAGGATTTGAGACACAGCACACTCGAAGGAAACTGCAAATAAAGCTTATATCAAGATGAGTAACAGTAAAATTGTAAGCTAATTTGTAATACAGAAGGGTATAGAGAATATCAAAGACTCATCCATTTCAGTCTTAGAAATAAAGAAATCAGTCAGATATAGTCCTTACCCTTTTATAGGGGCAAAACTGGACACAATGCTATTAAATTATTAGAAATTACAAACAAACATGTATTTTCCTTCCTCTTGCTCTTGGATTTTCCTAGGGAGTATAAGAAATACTAACATTCACCATCTCATAACACTCTTCCATTATAAACATTTGAATGCAAGTAAACAGTAATTATTATTGACCTTACAATAGACTATGGAAATACTGTTATTTAAACTTTTATTGGAACTAGAGGGACTAGAGAGTATCATCTTATTTAGAATGCTTAGATTACGTATGTTAATTGTTAAAGAATTTATTTTGGAAAAGAACGGGACGTTAATATGGAAGACAGTAGTGCAGCCTGTTTTTCTAATTTATAATCTTTTATCCATGACCAAGTATGGAATCAATTGGGCTATTTTATAGCAGGGACTTGGTTTCATTGAAGGTGGGTTCATGATTGATGATGATAAATTATTTTTATCTTTATTGACAAAAGCACTATTATATATTGCTTATATAGTTAAACCTTTATTTAACTTATCTTGGTCTCAAACTTAGAAATAGCAATGCTTGCTTTTGGTCCCTGCAAAAACCTCTTGCTTTTTCTCTGGGAAGTACAGCCCGACTGCATTCCCCCTCCCTCTACTCCCTCCCCTTTTCTTGAAGTGCTTCTTTTGTTTGTCTCCATTACACCAGCAGGAAGGGACACAGTGTTTCTGCACAGTGGGAGTTGGCAGTCTCAGAAGAGGCTTTTCCAGCACTGCTTTTTAGACTGAAATCATTACAATCTTCAATAGCTACTTGGATTAAAAAAAAAAAAGACAGAAACTAGCACATTATTATTCTCAAAACCATCTCAATGTAAAAGGAGGCTATTTGCCTGGTTCTCCCTCAGCTTCCCTCCCTCCCTCCTCCTGCCTTCCCAGCTCATCTTGGTTCTTTTTCTTCTAAATGTGTTTCCTCATACCTAAGTTTAGTTTGCATGGTCCTGATTCACTAATTCTATTCAAACTGAGTATACAAATGCATTTTTCCTGTTGGTTCTGAATATTTTTACACTGCTTATGCAAAAAAAAATAAAAATAAAAAACAACCAAAAGAACAAAAACAAAAGACAAAACAAAAAAAAGCCCAAAACACCTGTATCTTTCACACATGCTCATGAGTGACCTGAAGTACACAGAAGAGGCTCAGGGTATGAGTTACTGCTGGCAATGCCTTCACCCCATGAAAGGGATTAGCGTATATGAACACATAATATTTCCAACAGAGGTTTGTGGTGTTGTCTTGTAATTTATTTGTTCTCTTCAGTGAGCATAACTATGAATAATGAAAGGGAATGGCCTGAATAAAAGAGAGTAATTTATGTACTTTATCAAACCTGCACAACCAATTTATATCCCAGAAAGCAACTTGATGTATGTGTATTCAAATAAAATAAAAATAATTTTTTTTGTTGCTAAGTATGGAAAACACTAAGAAAGAGAAAGCAAAACAAACATGTATAATTTGTTATCTATGCTTTTTATTTTCATATCTTTTAAAATAATGACCCAGTGAAAAGTCATAGAGTATATCTGGTTTCATTTGAACCTACAGTGTTCCCTGGCTCCACCATAGAATCTTCCCAGAAGATGTCAGTAAAGCTATTCTATCCTTCTCCCTCTAGTCATAGGGCTTAGAGAGTAACCACTAGAGAGGGTGTTCTTTTAATTAATATTTTGTTAATATTATTTATACACTTTATAGTTAGTTGATTCCATTTATTTCTTTAGAATTCAATTTTGTTGCTTCAAGTTACATCACAGGAACGAATGCAAGTTTATCTAAAATGTGAGCAATAGAGCTCAGCAGCAATTTCTCTTGACGAAATTTGGTCTGTACTTCAGGGTGTAGCTTAAGAGAGACTTTTCTATGAACCTCCGCCCCCTCTCTGCTGTCCTGGGTTTCTATCAGCTTCTTTTGCAGTCCTGTGGCCATGCATTGCTTTCTGTGGTGCATAGTAAGCATTCTTCTGCAAAATCAGCATTTATGTAGCATAAGTCTCTCCTGATGTTTTTAAATGCCTTAAGGATTTCCGTGTTGTGTTTTTGCTCCTCTAAAGACCTCCATTACTACTTTGTATCCTGAGACTTGTTAAATGCTTGACGGAAAAAAATAGAAAATGACTGTGGCTTAGAATCTCTTCTGTGTGACACATCTTATGTTTGTCTATGCATTAGAAGTACAACAGTCATTGCATCAACAATAAAAGACAGATATAGGAATGGATCAGTCTTATCATAGTCTTCAAATCAATATATGTATATATGCACCCACCAATATGAAAGCATTACTGATCAAATTCTAATATTAAAAAAGCCATGAAAATGTGTGCATAAATTGCATTTTTATGTTCTGTCAATAGAACTATAATGTGAAGTAGAGCGGAGTTTGGTTTTAGTATTGCACCTGCAAATTATAGCTCTTCAAAATGCACCAGTTGCTCAAAAGGTTATGAATGATGTCATTTGCATCCACACAGGGAAAGATTCTTGCCTGACTTTTCAGATCTGTTTACAGAGATCCGAAATGTTCTGCCTATTTGTTTATCTAAAATATGTTTCTTTGTGAATGCCAGAAAGGAATTGCTACTGTAATCCCAGGTATCAATTTGCTTCCTGTAGGATATTGCCTTATGATCCCTGCTAGGTATCCTTTTATTTTTTTATAATCCCAAGCCCTAGAGGCATCATTTCAGCCTAAGTCAGTGATTTAGAGGCTCTCTTGCTTTTATTTATAAATGTGTATGCTGTAAAAAGTTATATAGCTCAGAATATAATGAAAACTGCTCACAAAATTTTGCTTTGAAAAATCACAGACATGTCCTCATAAATATAGGCTCACCCCAGCCATACATTTTCTTAATACTAGATAACTACGTACCTCACGGGTTTGTTCTGCATTCAGAACTATTTTAACATTTGAGACTCTGGCTGTTGGTGTTTCACACAGCAAATCGTATTTATTAGTATGTATGTTACCTAATTTCCCAGTCATCTTTTCTTTCTAGACAAGCTCGAATCAAATATTAAGACTAAAACTGAACACCTTGGACTAAGCATATAATACAATTAATGACATTGGCCTTAGATTATTGGGTGGAACAGAACTGAGCTGTGAGAAAGATTGAAAGGAATTAAATTTTATTAAGGGTCTAGAACTTTAGAAGATGCTATGTATTTATGTGTGTGAACTAACATACCTACACACACACACACACACACACACAGACTCATTTCACTGACTATGGTATTTCATGAAACAGCTTATATTTATGACAGGTTACATGTTGAATGCTCATCAGTTTGGCGTTTTCCCTGATTTGGATCTTTAATTTTCAAATATTACTTCATTGTTATAAATGATGGAGAATGTCCAAGTAAGAAAAAACAAAGCTTAGGAGAGTGGGAAAGTAGAAGAAGAAAAAAAGAAAAGCGAAAAAAGAAAAGGAGGAGGGAGAAGAAAAATGGTAAAAACTCCAATAAATTATTTTTAAACATACTTTTTGGTTAATGATAGGTTAAATAAGACCTACTGTTTTTGATTTAAATATATTAATTTCAATGGATGTACTCACGCTGACATAATAGAAGTGTTTTAAGGTAATGAGTCATTATTTTAAAGGTCACCAATTGGATTTCTCCACCTGAATAATTTTCCACCTGCCATTCTGCAGGTGGACGGTCTCACACAAGCAGCTTCATTGGCTTGGGAAGTGGCCTGGGTATTGGCAAGCTTTTGGCTGGAAACAAACAAACTTTCGAGTCCCAAGGTCTGTGGCTAATCCTTGTCACTCAGAGTTTTGGCTGTTTGTCATTAAAACTTAGTATTTTTCTTTCACAACTTTCAAGGAAAATATAATGAAAACAGCTTGCTGTCTGTGCTATGGTAATCTCCCCCATACCCTCTGTATTTATATTCTTTTGCCCCTCCAACTCCTCTAGCCCCTCCTGTGTCCTTCCTTTTAAATTCTTGGCTTCTTCTTTAATAATTATTGCTACATACCAATAATATGTACTGTAAATGCAGCGCGTTAAGTCTAGTTTTGCTTGTATATATTTAAGGTTTACCACTTGAAATTGGATCACCGATCAGGGGACTCACCCTAGATGATATACTGATTTTTCCCTCCATTAATTGCCTGTAGTTCTTCATCAAGGGGTGGAGCCCTGTGAGACTTTCTCTATCTAGATTCATACTTCAACCAGTGTTGTCATTATAGGGGGCTAGTGACATGACCATATGTTTGAGATTCCATTGGTACAGCTTCCTTGTAATATGTAGAAGACACTACGTCACAGTAAGCATGCTTTTTTCCCTGCCTTTACAATCTTCTACTCCTTCTTCCAGGATGCTTCCTGAGCCTTACTCTTACAGGTTACATTGTAAATACAACAAATGGACTTGGGTACCTCGCAGTTTATTGTTCTTTGGAATTGACTAGTTGTGATTTCCATGAGAGTTTCTATCTTCTGCGGAAAGCATCATCTTTGCGGACATGTAGGGTGAGATACTTATTTGTGGGCACAAAGATAATTTTTTAAAAATGGAGTTAGGAAAGTATATTTGTTTAGAAATGTGGCACTAGGTTCTCTTCTAGTGTCTAAGTTTTCACCAGCCAAAGTTAGTTGTCTAGCTTTGCAATAGCAGGCATGAATCCCTTCCCAGTGAACATGCTTAACTCCAATTATGTGTCATTGCTTACCACTGAGATATAAGTGCTACTATCATACTACTGGGGACATATTTATTACTGTGCTATTCATTGGTGAAGGCTGAAGGCTTTACATCTGGGAAGAAATATTGGTTGTTTTTCTCTTTATTGATTATACCTTATCTTTTATACTATGAGTGCTAGTCCTCAGAAAGTAGGCTTCCATTAAAGTTCCAGCTCAGTTACTCCAAGGACTATGGACGAAGTGTACCAACAACGTATTCTATATGATTCTGAGTTCCTTTTGGACTCTCCTGATAAGCAAATGCCATTCCTAGCATTTGCATTTTTGTTTGTCCATTACTCTTGGGGCATGAATTATCATCCAAGTGGTATAGCTTTTTATGCACAAATATGCATTCATCCTGGCTGTCTGAGAACTCAATCTATAAACCAGGCTGGCCTCATCTCAGAGATCTGTCTGCATCTGCCTCCCCAATCCTGGTACTAAAGGTATGTGCCACCAATGCCCTGCTACATATGTATTATAAAGTAAACACAAAACTGAATATTTTCCTAATGCATTTTCAAACTTCCTTGGTGTTATTTATCCCTTCTCACATCTCCATTTGTATTGACCTTCTCCCTTCCCCACTAAATGGCCCAATTACTTCAAAATAGCACCTGTTGCCCTACTATGTGCCCCTAGATGTCACACTTTCACATATTCTCTTTTTACTTTCCTGGCTTTTGTGGTTTACTCCCAGTTAAATTCCAAAATATTCAGAACTAGAATAAAGCATTCCCCATTTGCTCGTCTGTGTCTGTGCTACTTCACACAGTATAATATTTTCTAATTCCACAGATTAACCTGGAAATTTCATTTTCTTGGAGCTTAATAGAATTGTGTTGCAAGCGTGTACTGAATTTCTATCTATATTCATCAGTTGAAGGGCATTTAGGTTCCCTTTCCTAGATACTGTGAATAAACATGCAAATATTTATTGAGTAAGATGTCAAGTCTTCTGGGTATATGTGGAGGAGTAGGTCACATGGTAGATCTTTTAGTTTGGGGGAGAAATTACGCATATTGATTTCCAAAGTGGCAGTATCAGTTTTCAACATCACCTGCAGTGAACGGAGGTTCTACTTTCCCCACATTCCTGTCATCATGTGTTATTAGTTTTTGTTTGTTTGTTTTCTATCCATTCTGTCTCTGGCCCAATGAATCTCTCTCAAATTAGTTTTAATTGGCATCTTCCTAATATTTAAGAATTGAACACTTTTAAAGATGTTTATTGGCAGTTTTTATTTCTTCTTTTGAGAACTCTAAATTTGGACCCATTGCCTAGTTTTTAATGGAATCATTTGTGTTCTTAGATTCCATTTTTCTTCTTTTATATATTCTGGATAAAAGTCTATCAGATATTCAGCTGTCAAAGATTCTTCCTGACTCTGTGGGTTAAGCTTTTGCTGTTCAGAAATACTTAAGTTTTTTGACATCCAATTTGCCAATCATTAACCATATTCCTGAGATGAGTTGGGCAACACATTGACTCCAGAAATTAGGGATTATTCAGGGTCAAGTTGGCACAGAATTTTGTGCTGGTGTAAGTGGGTGGAACCAAAGCAAAGAGAGTTCTACATAAAGAGCTTCAACTAAAAGGAAGCTTATGTTGAATTATAGAATGACTATGCATATTATAAGATAGGATGATTTAGAAACATTAAGTTAGCAAGTCTTATTTGAGAAACTAAGAAATAAACCTTCTCACTTTTTAGCATAAATGACGAGGAAAACTATGAGTATATTGCTACATCCTTTCATGCTCATGCAAGAGGTCCATGCAGATGATGATACTTGAAGCTTAAATGTCTTGTCAAACTATTTTGGGTGTGTGCAAAGTCTCTAGAGATTAGTCATAGGCTATGTCTAGCTAAGCACTTAAAGATCTCATGGAGGACTATAGCCAGACAATGAAAGTTCAGAACAGACTTGGAGGCAAATTTTAGAAAGCTAAGGAGCACAATTGAAGAAAATAAGTACAGCTGTCTGTAGTTCATCCACAGTTTCTAAGACACATGATATAGCTGTTCAAGACATCACTTACTGTGACAACAGATGCAGACATTGCTCTTAAAATGAATTTTTTGTTTTTATTTATTTGCTTATTTATTGTCTCACCAATCCAGGAAAAGTCAAAGTTTGCATTAATATTTCATGTCTGTTCTTTGTCATTTAATGTAGTATCTGAGGATCTGTGGTTTAGAAAGAAGCAAGAAAATATTTTATTGTTACCTAAAAGGGGCTTGAAGCACAGAGAAATGTTCTGGTAGTTTGTATGTTACCTAATATTAACGAGCTGAGCATATTGGAGGTGGAGGAACTTGAATGCGATAGTAAGCTCTTGAGGGAAAAAAAAAACTGCACCAATCAATAGCTTGTTTTACCGAAAAAATCCTTCTGGGCTTAAAACTTTGTTTTCTTTTATTATAATAGAAGCCCTGAAGAGCAAGAAGGAGGGGTAATCAACAAAAGAGCAGCAGGAAGCATATGTGTCCCAGTGTAGGAGGGTCTCTACCAGGGACATTATATATTCCATACAGAATGCTATTTAACAAGATTTTCCTTTTATCTCCATGGCATTATTGCAAGATTGTTTCAATAAAGATTTTTCTAGCAATTAAATGAGTTCAGCAACATATCCTAAAAGAGAAAAGTGATTGTTTGCATAGATTGTGTATGTGTCTCTGTGTGTGTTGTGTCATAATTTCTCTTAATGTTTTGCTTGGATACTGAGAAAATAATCATCCAATGTCTCATGTAATGACTATATGTTTTCTTTATGTCAGTTTTGGTATTTTGTATGTAACTACTAAAAATAGTTTTTATCTTAAGATGTTAATGTTACTGTGAGATAATGTTAATAATCTAATTTTATAGATACAGATTGTGGCTATCTGCCTTTCTTTTCTTGTAGAATAACTTCACTGTGAAATGCAAGCACATATAGTTAATGATACAAGTTTTTAGCATCACGACATGGAAGGAAGCGACTTATTTGATTTTCTTTATTTTTGGTTCTCTCAGAAGAAATAGAAGTTGGTAGGAGTTGGCAAACAAAACCCTTGATAAATCAGGAGGATGCTAAGTAAGACTATAAGGAAAGACAATTGTACATGAAACTTACTATTAGCAGGAGGGAAAGAAAGGTAGAAAGTAAATTCATGATAGGATGTGAACGAGGAATCTCTAGATACAACGGTTTTCAATACATGGAAATTGTTGAATGTAGTAGACCCTCCACTGACATTTTCATCCTTCCAGGTTCCAGATGCTCAAGTATACCTCATCCTTTTTCTAGAGCTTTCTATCTGACTATGTGAGCTATCCAGTGCTGGCTGATCAAATCTAACACTCACCTTACATGAGACAGCCAGAGCAGTATGCAATTAGGATGACTTTCCTGAAAAGTTCCAATCAGAACAACATAACGAACACTATTACAATGCTTGAAAGAATCTAATATTGGATTCAATTGTATATTTTCCCCTTAATTAATTAATTTATGTATTCACTTTGCATCCTGATAGCAGCCTCTCCTCGTGTCAGCCCCCTGATACATAGTTATTTTTTAATACTCTGCCCACAAGACTGCTTCTTGAAGATAGAGGCCATGTTAATCTTTTCTATAATATTCTCACTCATTCTATTGTTAATGTTTTAATAGATTTAAATGGGAACAGAATAGAGAAAAATGATAAAATTAAACTTCTTGGAAAATGGTGATTGAAACTTTAAGGAATATCATAAGTTCCTAGTAATATTACAAGTGTTCTATAATGTACTCATATATGTTCAAAAAGATAATTGTAATCATTTGCCTGGGTACTTTATGTACAAAAAATGTCTTCTTAGATATGTAAGGAGAGATTGTAAGTGGAGCCATATAGAAGAGGATATTACATATTCAGTATCATCAATAAATATTGATTATATGTATACAACCCTTTGAAGAAACATTTGTTTACCTTAACTAGAACCAGATGTGTAAGACTGAACATAACTGATCTGTCAATACCTATATATACGTATTTGCATGTTCAAATTGATGACACCAAGCTGACAAATAGCTGTTAGGTATAATAAGAGAGCCAAGAAACTTACTAGGTTTTCATAAGTGGCTGTAAGTACAGAAAGAGAAATTGGATTAGAGACAGAGAGTAAAATAACACCTAGGTTTCCCAGTCCAAAATGGTTGTAGTAAATCATCAGTCCTTATCTCTGGAGATTTTCCAAGGTTGCTTTTCTTGTCAAATATGTTTACATTTGATTTATATTGGATTCTATACAAAAGCATAAATAATTATAAATCAACTGGTTTGCTTTATACAATGATAGTGACGTATGGGTAATACCTAATTTCTAGCAAGAACCAAACAATCATTTTCTTGGTAAAATAATCTAAGAATTAGAGTTGCTGCTGCAGCAAAAAATGACCATTTAGAATAATTCAGAGGAAACAGCCACAAACTGACCTGGTAAAAAATCTTATATCTTGATGAACATTTTACTTATGTTTTAATTACCTCATTTGTAAGTTAAAACCTGCAAATGGGTCCATAATTTAAGGCCAACAAGATGCATTTAAAGAATTCTAACTGAGACCTGTCAAATAATTCTGAAAGTATGAACTACTTGGTAGTGAGCAATGTGTGTGTGGTGGTCAAGAAAGCTAGTGAATATGTCAACCAGAAAATCAAATACCATTTGAACTTACAAGTTTGTTTCTTCATAAAAGGTTTATAGTTATTTTTGATAGTTCATTTATAAGTTTGATATAGGGATAGAAATCACATATTTATAGAGAATTTATATCTATAGAGTTATTATAGAGGTCTTAAAATTAACTGAGTTTCCTTATTGATATTTTACTTAAAATATTGTTAGTTTTAACTTTTATAAAAATGAACTTACATTGTGGTGATAAAGACAGAACTTTATGGCTGAACATGGTTTTGAGCATAAGAGATACTTGATGGCTTACCCCTAAAGAAGAATACCAATATATGAAAAAATCATGTTTTTCAAAAGCAGAAAATGTAACTCACTAATAGAATACTTGCTTAGCATGCATGAGGCTTTGGGTTCAATCCCTAGGAATGAATATATATATATGTGTGTGTGTGTGTGTGTGTGTGTGTGTGTGTGTGTGTGTTTATTTTTTCAAAGACTATGTCTTTTTTTAGAAAGGATAGTGATTAAGAGCCTGGTGTTCCCATTAGTGTTTTTAGGGAGAAGGCTTTGTCATAGTACTGGAGATATGAATGTAAAACTGAGTTGAATTTCTTAGAAGGTTTATTTTCAATAAATTTATAACATTGTATTTGCTTTGTTTTGCTTTTTCTTAGTCCACAGGTGCCTCTTCAGTTATACATCTCATGGAGTGCCTTGTAAAAATGTGATTGATTGCTTAATTAACTGATTTATTGGTAAAGTAAGAAGGAAGGCTTTGATATCAGGCAAACCTGGCTTTTCTTTCAACTCAGCAACATTCTAACTGAAGAGGCCCTAAACATTCCTTAAGTCTTGATTAGTTTTGCTCTTTTCTTTTCTTTCCTTTTTTCTTTTCTTTCTCTCCCCTCTCTAACTCTCTTTTTTACTTTTCCTCAATTTTTGAACATAAAATAGAGATAATAACAATACCATTTTCCTTTTATTTAAACAGCAATAAATTTTTTCCATTTTCTTTTTTAAAAAGTTATTTTTGATAATGTTGCTCAACTATAACATGCATTCTAATTACTCCCATTTCCACTTTTTCTTACTTCCCCACTCCCTTTGTCAGCTGTCCCTCCTCTTTCTAAATCCCTTCTCGACATTCATATCTTTCTTTGTTGCTTTGTGGTTCACTAACTACTAAAACCTAGTGGGCTTTAGAATTGGTACACATCCCAGGATAATTATTCTTCCTCACCCAGAATCTATTGGTAGCCAATAGTTCAGCATGGTGGGGTAAGCTTCCATGAGCCCCTTTTCCATCTATTACAGACTGTTGATTGGCCTATTGCAGGTAAGTGTGGCTCCATGAACTCAGGATTGCAATTACCCAGAGGAAAACAGTCCACAACACTTCTATCTTCTGGCAGTTTTATTATTTCCAATCCCCCTTTAGTAATGTCTCATGAGCCTTAGAAGGTATAAATTCATAAGTGTCAGACACCATTTAGAATAGGCTAAGGCTAGTGGATGATTTTTCCTGAGATGGTTCACTTTTTTTTGCATGGTCTGCTATAGATGAGCTGTGGGAGGCAAAGCCTCAAGAAAATTCATCCAGGGATTACTTCTTATTATTAATATGCCTTTTCTGTCATTATTAAATAAATATAATAAATTCCTATTGAACTGAATCAGAGAGTGATGGTTGCCTCTATCACAGTTGTGCCACTGTTGTGGCAGTGGGCATTATCTTGCCTGCCATGTTGGTATTATGGAATGCAGGATTCGAAGCTGTATGTAGCCATAGATACTTTTTCTTCTGGAATCTTTTGGGCTTATGAAAAACTAATATACCATTTTCCAACTTTCTTTACAGAAAACAATACACTGTATATTCTTATTTTAGCTAATAAAGCATTAGAAAAAAATACGCTAGGGGAATTAGTTTGATCTGTTTTCTGACATAGACATGACTGATTATGTTCTCTTTTTCTACCTTTTATCTTTGAATATACTGTTATTCAAAAGAGGGATAACCAGTTTTACAACCAAGCTCGATAGGTGTAAATATGGAAAAACAGCAGTACAGAGTGATTTAAAAATCCGCATCCCTGCTCACTTTGCTGAAAGGTTGCACCACCTATTGAGCAAGTCCTTCCAGATGTCTCCTTATGGCTTAGATGAGTATGCTACTCAGGCTGATATGAATCAGAGCATTCCTTACAGTAATCCCAAAGTCTTTGTGCAATGCCATCTTTCTCTTCTAAAGGTTCCTTTTATTAATTGTGTCACACACCCTTTCCTAAAATATTTGGAATGACATATTTTTAGATAGAAAAAATGAAGATTACATAGATAAAAATCATTTCTTACTATCAACAAAGGTAAGTTCGAATGGTTTTGCTTTTCTTTTCTTTTCTTTTCTTTCTTTTTTTTTTTTTTTTTTTTGAGTTGTTATGAACATTTAATGAACATAGGTCTAAAGTCTTAGCACAGGCCTGGCACAGGGTAAACATGTAATAGCGTTAGGATAATTCATCATGTCTCTTACTGACCTGTAATGCTTTGGGCTAGATGTTTTTACTGCAGAAACAATGCGATACAATAGTTATGTAGACACATGTGGTTATAGATACAGAAGGTCAAGCTGTACTTCTGTGTACATTGTCACTGGAGAAACGTTCAGTCCTCAGTGCTTAGAGAAGACACATCTTCATTTCTGTCAGCAGTTTATTAAACTTATTAGCCTTTTATCAAAATTAACTTTTGATTTTATTATTCATCTTTTTCGAATGGTTTTTCAACATAACCATAGGAATTTTGGTGGGAACGTGACATTGTGACTTGTAAATAACAGTTCTATGTGTATATTTATACAAGAAGCCTACGTACACAATTGTATAAAAATATAGGTTCAAGGATGCCCATCGCAATGTTGTCTGTAATAGTGAAAACATGGAAATGAAAATTTAACTGAACTGAATTATGACATGTTTAGAGTATAAATTATTAGAGTATAAACTATCAGAAAAAAAACAAAAGGAATACTGAGGCCAGGTATAATATCTTTTGTAATCTTGCTATGTAAACTGCCTTTTTGTTTATATATAGGAATTTTATGAAGTACTGTGTGAATCATTCTATAGAGTGATGAAGATAGATGTATCAATATCCAACTCAGTGAACTCACTTATGTGGGGTACATAGAAATCATGTATAATGTTTTACAGTGGGACATTTTGATTTCAAGCAGAATTTATAACTTCTAGTTGAAGGAGAAGTCTCAAATTACCTTCAAATACCACAGGCCCTGGTTTGGATTATAATAAACACTAGAAATAAGCTAGATAAAAACTCATCAAAGAGCTGTAGAGTAGGCAACAAGTCATACCACTAGCTGAGAGGCATTTGGTAAGTATAGATTCTGGAAGAGAGAGTTCTCTTTAGCAATGGTATGCATCCCTGGTAGGTTAACCACACTCCAGTGGATGGCTACACACACAAGAATATATAGGCAGTACAAATTGAACTTGCTGGACTTTTAAAAATGGAGGACAAAAATCCCTAGATGAATATGGTATGGGAGGTAGACCTGAGAGGAGTTCAGTATGATGGTGAATATTATCAAAATATATGGATATGATATTTCTCAAGGAGCTATTTGAAATTTAAAAAAAAATATTGAGGGTATTAGACTAGGAGATTGATATTTTACACTGTATAGAGTATCATGGAGAAAATATTTTATATTTCTGATTGAGATAAGATCCATATGTCTAGAAAACAGTCATATGTTTAATTTTGTAAGCAATATTTGAGACACAAAGTGACAACTCATCTCTAAATAGGAAAACACCGCACTTTGCCGAAAAGTGTCCTCATAGCTACATGTTTTCCCATAAGTCAGTGTTGAGTCCTCTGTAATATGTAAATTGATGGTAAAATAATGTAATTTTACCCTGTACAAAATAGGCAATCGTACTTTGGCCTAAAATGTTCACAATAGATCATCTATTTACAATAGTTGTAGAACAAACAAAATCATATTTCTGTCTCTGTCTGCCTCTCTTTCTTCTCTCTCTCCTCCTTTCTTTCTCTCTACTGTCATTTCCTCACTGTCTCACCTCCTCCTCATTCCTCCCTCCCTCCCTCTCTCTTTCTTTCTTTTTCCTCGTCCTTTCCAACTCTCTCTCTCTCACACAAAACACATCTTATTTTGTATTCTCACACTTCTGTGGTGTTAAACAAGATAGCTTCCATCTGAACCTACCAGAATTAATTATATATAGAATAAAGTTTTTAAAATGTAGATATTTTCTTCAGACATAATATTTCTTAAATCAAAATTTTTAATATTGTGTCATACCTTCTGAAAATGTTTATTGAGCACCCCCTGGCTACTAAATTATATAATCCATACTTGGGATTATTATTTTCTGATTTTCTGAGGGAAGAAAGTACATTCTTGATCAGATGAACAAAGAGAACTCAAACACTGAAATCCTTTCCAAAATTTGTGCTCAGACTGAGAGGAGTGAGTGTAAGTTGATAGATACTCCCACAGTCAAAAGAAAAGGAAGCTGCCCTGTTACAGGTTGTGCCAGAGTATTTATTCTTCTCAACATTGGTATCACTCAGAGTGTGAAATTATTAAAACCTTAAAGGAATTAATGTGACATTCTTCTACAGGACTAACTGGTAGAAGAGATCTAAAAATTTAATTTCATTTAATTAAAGATGTTCTCCATCCACTCCCTCTTCTGTTTCCAGTTTCTTAGTGCTGGTAGGAATAGAACAGTCTGTTCAGCTTTTCTTCCACCGTTCTGATTTGTTTCCTAAGGCATCTCGATTGGTGCCTATATTTATCTGCTTTACAAAAACTAAGTCCACAAAGTCACTTAGGATAATTTTACTTTTAGCTTAGCCTCACGAAATGTATTATTCTAAAGCTGGGATAGGGTTCCACATTCTACCTCTGCCTATGCTGCACAAGCATTTTGAAAGATGACAGATCAAAGATGAGCCTGAATTCATAATTATTATGACATGTAGTTTATGTTGGTTGATAACAGTAGACACACAATTAAGAAAATATGCTTGATCAGGCTAAGCAGTTTATTGAGGACTTGGGGAGGAATAAGTGTGCGTAGTTACAAGCAGCATAAACTTCCTTTTGCTTCCTCAATGTCACCGTCTCTTATTGTCTTCCAGTTTCTGTACACTATTTGTGTCATGCATAATAATTTCCTCGTTTCCCAACCTCCACCCCATTCTAGAACGGCTTTGCCTTTTCAACTCATTACTGTTACCACCATTTAATAAGAAGGTTTTGCTGGGCTTTCTAATCGAAAACTTGCTTTTATCTTTCTCCATGAAAGAATTGAAATGGCTTCTTTCAGGTTGCTGGAGCCTCTGGGGAGATAAGGACCCTGCGGTTAACAGGATGAGAGATTTTTGTTTAGAAATTTTTATTTAGACAATGAAAAATGACCTCTGTAAACTCAAAGCTATCTTATTTTGGGGCTTTAGGCTTCTGGCAGATAAATCAATTGGGCCCTAGGGACAGCAAGGAAAAACCTTTGCAGTAACTATGTCAGGGGAACGCAATAGATTTGCTGTGAGTATGCAGTTGTGTTGAATGTAAAATGCACTTAAAAATAAATATCATTTTATTTTCTATTAAATATTCAGGATCTGAATTCTCCTCTTTTCAGCTGTTGTAAGAAATATTTCTTTTTGAGGCAAGCTAGAGAAAGCAATTTGTTTTTAAGGTATGAACTATGTGGCTATTATTGGAGTTTTGATTTTGACTTTTTAATTATTTACCTCATGTTCTTTAATGGAGTTTTTCAAGATAGAAACCTTCAACGTTATATCCTCTTTAAAAGATTCAGTACCATCTTCTTTTTGGTTAAACATTTTCATTGTTAGCTAAATAATAGAATGGTAGGTTGTCTAAAATATGCTTTGCAGATTGCTGACACATTTTTCACACCTGTTCATCCGCTCAACGAGCTTTGCAGATCCTCACAGCATGAATTTGCACTGCATGTTGTCTCTTGGGATGAATATTGCACTTGTCTATGGACTTTTTTACCTGTGCCATGTAGAGTGCAGATTCAAGGTGAAAAGTGATGCAGAATAACCTGCAAATTTGATGAAGAAAAACCCCACAAGATGATTGTTCAACCAATGTGGATGGATCTGCAGTTATTAGAGATGAGACTGGTGATTTAACATAGCAAAGAGGAAGTTTTGAAGGGGTTATTTCTACCCATTTTGTAGAATGTGGAGGACATTTTGCAGTGTCACTCAGAGTATGATGCAAACTAACAAAACTTACGAGGTGAGAAAATGAGAATGTTTAGAAAATAAAAGTGACTAGTACATTAAGCAGTGGGAAAGATAGCTGGAGCTTTGGAAGGTGATCCAGGAATGCCAGAGAGTAAATCTCATTCTTTCTTAAATTTTATTCTGACTGGCATGTTGGGAGTGAGAACAGCCTGCTTAATCAATCTCTTCATGTTATCATGAAAAAATACTGCTTTCTTTCCCTCCTCTTTTCCCCAGGTTGGTTGGTTGGGTTAGTTCACAGTCAAAATTAGTTTGTAAGCAATATTTTATTTAGTTTTACACATCATTCAATTTGCAAACTTAAATAACATAAAAATATGAATGACAGTGTGTTAGTGCACGTGGGTTGGCTGTAATGCATTGATATTTCTTAACAATCAAAAGTAGGTTTCTCCTCTAGGAGGAACCAAGATAAATTAAATACCATGTATATTTGTGTCTCAGATATAATTTCCAAGAACATGGTCATAATACCAATCTCAAAATATTTAAAGAAAGGAGAAAGAATAGCATATTCTATTATTAAGGTATACACACACACACACACACACACACACACATATATATATATATATATATATATATATATATATATATAAATGAAATAATGAATAGTTTTTGGAATACCTGTCTGTGTAGCCGGCATCTATATCATATTCACTTATTTGTTTCAGAATCTTATAGTATATAATACATAATATAATATATAATAATACAATGTATTCCTGATCATTGAGGGACCAGAGAATTAAAAGATATTGATTGTTCTGCTAATAACTGGCAGAGCTTGTTGTCAGTGGCTGCTGTCGGGTCCCTGTAGAAGGTACATAGTGTTCATCAAGTAAATACAGGGTTTCCATTGCTTCACTTCATCAGAACTCGTATGTTGTCTAAACTATCTATGACAATCTTCTATGATTTTGATATTAAAGTTCTTAGATTATTGAAGAGCCTAGATATTTAAATATAAAGATATACTATAGTTATTATTATGTCAAATACGTCAATATAATGACACTTCATTCTACCAAAATATGTGTTTGAACTATAAATTAGCATTTATTATATTCCTAATGTAACATTATCTACTACTGTTATGCATTGTATGTTTATATATTCCAGGTTGTTTACAAATATGCATCTTAAAAACAGAAAAAGAGTAATTTTACTTTAAACCAAGAGAAAATCATTTATTATATTGATTTAAATTATAAATTAACTAAATACATTGTCAGATTATAATATAAATAACAAAACCAATGAGCTATTGTAATGAAAAAGTACTGCATATAGTTACAATTAATAATGAATGCCTCATGGAAAAGTCTTTAAACTTAATTTCATTAGGCCATTTCTGAAAAATTAGTTTCATATAAACAGTGAAAATAACATGTGACCAATTCTAATTCTAATTATATATAGGTTTCAAGTTTATAAGTGTCACTCATTCTGTTACCTGATTTTGTTTCTTGGTTTTATTCCACTTACAGAAAAATAATAAATTCCATGTTAGTATGCCCCAAACTACAAACTGGTTGCTATGGTCACGATGCAGTTTCTCAGGGTACATCCATGCTGTTGTCTTGTGGCTTTGAGATACTCAGGCAGGACTTACTCTTATGCTTACTTGCTCTTCAAGTAAAAAATAGCATGTTTAAAATATCGATGGAGAAATATGATAAAGAACTGTCTTAAAGGATCACAGATGACATTATACAGTCCTACACACCATTAGTACTGTTTAGCTCAAGGTCCCAAATAATAGGTCACAATTTGCAGTGATCTGAAAGTGAGCTGAATAAAGCAGCAATAATGAAAGAGAAATAAATGGCAAAAGGAACAGAGGAATGGCACAGGACCAGGGTCTATTATTATTTATAAATGTCGAATCTTATGAAATAATTTTTAAAAATCTTTAAGGCATTCCTTTACAATATTTTATGCACATAATAATCAGGTTATGTGATTAGTTAAAGTCTCACATTTAGCCATCTGTGGCAGGAGACCTCTGCCTGGGCAACCAGGGCTCCATAGCCAAATAACATCAGGAGAAAGTTACCCTCCCAGGAGTGTGGAAAAGCCGTGAGTGCGGTTACGAAAAGCACCACTGCACAGTGGGACCCACCTGGAAACCTTGGGACACAGGGACTGAGGAAAAGCCTGGGATAAGAGCCTTCCAGTTTCCATCTGTGGCCGGAGACCTCTGCCTGGGCCACCAGAGCTCCTTAGTCAAATAGTGCCTGGAGAAAGCTAGACTCCAAGGAGTGTGGACAAGATGGTATGCTCAGAGAGACCCACCTGGAATCCCCAGGACACAGGGACTGAGGAGTAGTCTTCTGGTTTCTTTTGGTGGCCTGGGAGCAGATCCTGTGACACAGGACTCAATACTCAAATAGTGCAAGGAGAGATCTGGTGTTCCAGGAGTGCTGACATACCTTTGAGCACAGGCAAGAGCACCACTTCTGTTCAAATTCACTGGATCAAGAGGGACCTGTGCAGAGCCATCAGGACACAGGAACCAAGGGACAGCTGGGGACAAGATCCTTCTGGTTTCTGTCTGCACTCCAGAACTGACCCTGTGCCACAGCTCTCCAAACCCAAATTCTTCTCAGAGAGAGCTGGTCTTCAAGGAATATTGACACAGAGGCTTGCAGGAGGGACAAGCCACAGCCAGAGAGAGTAAGACCAGCTAACACCAGAGTTAACCAGATGGCAAAAGGCAAAGGCAAGAACATAAGGAACAGAAACCAAGGCTACTTGGCAATATCAGAACCCAGCTATCCCACCACAGCAAGCCCTGGATATCACAACACACCAGAAAAGCAAGACTCAGATTTAAAATCATTTCTCATGATGATGATAGAAGACTTTAAAAAGGAAAAAAAATAACTTCCTTAAAGAAATGCAAGAGAACACAGGTAAACAACTAGAATCCCTTAAAGAGAAAACATAAAAATCCATTAAAGAACTAGAGGAAAACACAATCAAACAGGCAGATTTTCAGGAAAACACAATTAAACAGACGAAGGAAATTAACAAAACCATCCATGAACTAAAAGTAGAAATAGAAACAATAAAGAAATCACAAGGGAGACAACCCTGAAGTTAGAAAACCTAGGAAAGAGATCAGGAGTCATAGATGCAAGCATCACCAACAGAATACAAGAGATAGAAGAGAGAATCTCAGGTGTGGAAGATACCATAGAAAACATTGGCACAACAGTCAAAGGAAATGCAAAATTAAAAAAGCTACTGACCCAAAACATCCATGAAATTCAGGACACGATGAGAAGACAGAACCTGAGGATAGTAGGTATAGAAGAGAGTGAAGATTCCCAACTTAAAGGACCAGTAAATATCTTCAACAAAATTATAGAAGAAAACTTCCCTAACCTAAAGAAAGAGATGAACATAAGTATACAAGAAGCCTACAGAACTCCAAATAGATTGGACCAGAAAAGAAATTCATCCCGTCACATTATAGTGAAAACACCAAATACACAAAACAAGGAAAGAATATTAAAAGCAGTAAGGGAAAAAGTCAAGTAACATAAAAAGGCAGACCTATCAGATTTATACCAGACTTCTCACCAGAGACTATGAAAGATAGAAGATCCTGGGCAGAACTCATACAGACCCTAAGAGAACACAAATGCCAGCTCAGACTGCTATACTCAGCAAAACTCTCAATTGCCATAGATGGTGAACCCAAAATATTCTATAACAAAACCAAATTTACACAATATGTTTCCACAAACTCAGCTCTACAAAGAATAATAGATGGAAAACGTCAACTCGTGGAGGGAAACTACACCCTAGAAAAAGCAAGAAAGTAATCATTAACAAACACAAAAGAAGATAGCCACACAAACATAAAAATAACATTGAAAATAACAGGAACCAACAATAACTTTTTCTTAATATCTCTTTACATCAATGGACTCAATTCCCCAATAAAAAGACATAGACTGACTGACTAGATCCTTAAAGAGGATCTAGCATTTTGCTGCATTTAGGAAACACACCTCTGTGATAAAGACAAACACTACCTCAGAGTAAAGGGCTGGAAAACAATTTTCCAGGCAAATGGTCCCAAGAAACAGGCAGGAGTAGCCATTCAAATATTGGATAAAATCGACTTTCACCCATAGGTCATCAAAAAGATAAGGAAGGACACTTCATACTCATCAAAGGAAAAAAATCTACCAAGAAGAGCTCTCAATTCTGGACGTCTATGCTCCAATTGCAAGGGCACCCACATTCATAAAAGAAACTTTACTAAAGCTCAAAGCACACATTGCACCTCACATAATAATAGTAGGAGATTTCAACACACCATTATCATCAGTGGACAGATCTTGGAAACACAAACTAAACAGAGACACAGTGAAACTAATAGTTGTTATGAACCAAATGGATTTAACAGATATCTATAGAATGTTTTATCCTAAATCAAAAGAATATACCTTCTTCTCAGCACCTCATAGTTCCTTCTCCAAAATTGACCATATGATTGGTCATAAAACAAACCTCAACAGATATAAGAAGATTAAAATAATCCCATGCCTTCTATCAGATCATTATGCATTAAGGCTGGTCTTCAATGGCAGCAACAACAGAAAGCCCACACACACATGGAAGCTGAACAATGCTCTACTCTATGATAACTTGGTCAAGGAAGAAATAAAGAAAGAAATAACAGATTTCCTAGAATTTAATGAAAATGAAAGTGTAACATACCCAAACTTATGGGACACAATGAAAGCAGTGTTAAGAGGAAAACTCATAGCTTTGAGAGCCTCCAAAAAGAAACTGAAGAGAGCATATACTACCAGCTTTACAGCATACCTGAAAGTTCTAGAACAAAAAGAAGCTAATGTACATAAGAGAAGTAGAAGGCAGGAAATAATCAAACTCAGGGTTGAAATCAACCAAGTAGAAACAAAAAGAACTATACAAAGAATCAACAAAACCAGGAGCTGGTTCTTTGAGAAAATCAACAAGATAGATAAACCCTTAGCCAGACTAACCAGAGGGCACACAGACAGTATCCAAATTAACAAAATTATAAATGAAAAGGGAGACCTAACAACAGATTCTGAGAAAATTCAAAAAATCACCAGATCCTACTACAAAAGCCTATACTCAACAAAACTGGAAAATCTGGATGAAATGGACAATTTTCTAGACAGATATCAAATACCAAAGTTAAGTCAGGATCAGATAAACCATCTAAACAGTCCCATAATGCCTAAAGAAATAGAAGCAGTCATTAAAATTCTCCCAACCAAAAAAAGTCTAGGACCAGATGGGTTCAATGCAGAATTCTATCAGACCTTCAAAGAAGACCTAATACCAATACTCTTCAATCTATTCCACAAAATAGAAACAGAAGGAACCTAATTCCTTCTATGAGGCCACAGTTACACTGATACCAAAACCTCACAAAGACCCAACAAAGAGAAAAATCTTCAGACCAATTTCCTTTATGATTGTCAATGCAAAAAATATTCAATAAAATTCTCGCAAAATGAATCCAAGAACACATCAAAACGATCATTCACCATGATCAAGTAGGCTTCATCCCAGGGATGCATGATGGTTCAATACCTGGAAATTCATCAATGTAATCCACTACATAAACAAACTCAAAGAAAAAAACTACATGGTCATTTCATTAATGCTGAAAAAGCATTTGACAAAATTCAACAGCCCTTCATGATAAAAGTCCTGGAAAGAGCAAGAATTCAAGGCCCATACCTAAACATAGTAAAAGCAATATACAGCAAACCAGTGGCCAACATCAAACTAAATGGAGAGAAACTCGAAGCAATCCCACTAAAATCAGGGACTAGACAAGGCTGCCCTCTCTCTCCCTATCTATTCAATATAGTAATTGAAGTTCTAACTAGAGCATTTAGACAACAAAAGGATGTCAAAGGGATACACATTGGAAAGGAAGAAATCAAAATGTCACTCCTTGCAGATGATATGATCTTATATTTAAGTGACCCAAAAAACTCAATCAGAGAACTTCTGCAGCTGATAAACAACTTCAGCCAAGTGGCCAAATATAAAATTAACTTGAACAAATCAGTAGCCTTCCTATACTCGAAAGATAAACAGGCTGAGAAAGAAATTGAGGAAATGACACCCTTCACAATTGTCACAAACAATATATAGTACCTTGGTGTGACTCTAACCAACAAGTGAAAGATCTGTATGACAAGAACTTCAAGTCTCTGAAGAAAGAAATGGAAGAAGAACTCAGAAGATGAAAAGATCTCCCTCGCTCGTGGATTGACAGGATTAATATAGTAAAAATGGCCATCCTGCCAATAGCAATCTACAGATTCAATGCAATCCCCATCAGAATTCCAACTCAATTCTTCATAGACTTAGGAAGAGCAATTCTCAAATTTATTTGGAACAACAAATAAATAGGATAGCAAAAGCTATTCTCAACAACAAAAGAAATTCTGGGGGAATCAGCATCCCTGATTTCATGCTGTACTACAGAGCAGTAATGATAAAAAAAATGCATGGTATTGGTACAGTGACAGGCAGGGAAACATTTGAAATGTAAATAAAGTATCAAAAAGTTAAAATAAAATAAACCTGTATGGTATTGGTACAGAGACAAACAGATCAATGGAATAGAATTGAAGCCCCAGAAATCAACCCACACACGGTCACTTGATCTTTGGCAAAGGAGCTAAAACCATCCAGTGGAAAATGACAGCATTTTCAACAAATGTTGCTGGTTCAACTGGCATTCTACATGCAGAAGAATATGAGTTGATCCATTCCTATCTCCTTGTACAAAGCTCAAGTCCAAGTGGATCAAGGACCTCCACATAAAACCAGATACACTGAAGCTAATAGAAGAGAAAGTGGGGAAAAGTCTTGAACACATGAGTACAGGGGAAAAGTTGCTGAAAAGAACACCAGTGGCTTACGCTCTAAGATCAAGAATCGACAAATGGGACCTCATGAAATTGCAAAGCTTCTGTAAGGCAAAGGACAGTGTCAATAGGACAAAAAGGCAACCAACAGGTTGGGAAAAGGTGTTTACCAATCCTATGTCCGATAGAGGGCTAATATCCAATATATACAAAGAACTCAAGAAGTTAAACTCCAGAGATCCAAACATCCCTATCAAAAAATGGGGAACAGAGCTAAACAGAATTCTCAACTGAGGAAATTCATAGGACTGAGAAGCACCTAAGGAAATGTTTTATATTCTTAGTCATCAGGGAAATGCAAACCAAAACAACTCTGAGATTCCACCTCACACCAGTCAGAATGGCTAAGATCAAAAGCTCAGGTGACAGGAGATGCTGGCGAGGATGTGGAGAAAGAGGAACACTCCTCCATTGCTGGTGGGATTGCAAGCTGGTACAACCACTCTGGAAATCAGTTTCGCTGACCCTCAGAAAAATGGACATAATACTACCTGAGGACCCAGCTATACCACTCTTGGGCATATACCCTGAAGATGCTCTAACATCTAATAAAGGCACATGGTCCACTCTGTTCATAGCAGCCATATTTATAATAGCCAGATGCTGGAAACAACCCAGATGTCCCTCAGCAGAGGAATGGATACAGAAAATGTGGTACATTTACACAATGGAATACTACTCAGCTATTAAAAACAATGACTTCATAAAATTCTTAGGCAAATGGAACTTGAAAATATCATCCTGAGTGAGGTCACTCAGTCACAAAAGAACGAACATGGTATGTCCTCACTGATAAGTGGTTATTAGCCCAAAAGTTCGGAAAACCTAAGTTTCACTTCACAGTAACCATTGTACTAAGTGTGAGGTCCCAGATGGAGGAGTTGGAGAAGGGACTGAAGGAACTGAGGGAGTCTGCAACCCCATGGAGAAACAATGTCTCCTGGCCTGACCCGCCCCTCCCTCTCCCCGGTGCTCCTGGAGACTGGACCACTAACCAAAGAATACACATGGAGGGACCCATGGTCCGGACCACATATGTGGAAGAGGAGGGCCTTGTTGGCCATCAGGGGGAGGAGAGGCCCTTGGGCCTGAGGGTGTTAGAGGCCCTGGTATAGGGGAATGCTAAGGTAGGAAGATGGGAGTGGGTGGGCGGGTGGGTGGGGGAATACCCTCATAGAGGCAGGGAGAGGGGGGAGGTGATAGGGGCTTTCCAAAGGGGAAACCTGGAAAGGGGGAAACATTTGAAATGTAAATAAAGTATCAAAAAGTAAAAGTTAAAAAGAAAAGAATAGTTTCAAGGAGATCAGTCAACAGAATTGAGAAGACTATGAGCCAAAGCCTCTAATATGTTCCATACTTAGGCTTGGGAGGCATTATCTTTCAAACCCATGCTCCACAAAAAGAGACCTACCTACAGTCCTCTTGAAAAAATTTATACCATCTGAGACTGACTTTCTACTCTGTTGCCAAGGCCAGCCATAGGCTGTAAGTCTGTGCTGCAAAATGAGTAGCCAAAGAATGCTGCCTAACACAATTCTTGTGTTTGGATTTTGGTTTTTGTTTTGTTTACTTTGGTTATTTGGTTTTCCTTGTTTTCATTTCAAGTTTTGTTATTTATCTGTTGTCTTTTTGTTCTTGTAATTGATGCAGTATTTTGAGAAGGTTATGCAGTGTATATATTGACTGCCTGCTTTCAGTTACTATAGAGTAAATTGGATATATTCTTATGAATAAGACAGTGATCTCCAAAAAAGTCTCACATTTAAACATTTAATTTAATATATTAGAGTAGAATATGAAATGATTTGAAGATACTTTCATCAAGATCTCAGTTTTTTCTATTTTATTTATGATGTGTTATAATCGCTTTTTTAATTTTTAAAGATTATAACAAAACTACATTTCTCCCTTTTCTTTCCTCTCTCCAAACACTTCCATATACTTCTCCTTGTTCTGTCTCAAATTCATGTCAATTATTATATGAATATATTCCTTTATACAAACATACATCTTCCTAAATACAACATGCTCACTCTGTATAATTTTACTTGAATGTATGTTTTCATAGATGACCATTTGATATTTGATAACTAATTGATGGGCTGTTACCTTGGGAAGATTTCTCCCACTCTTGGCATTTCTTGATTGCCTGTAGCTCTTTCTGTAGGGTTGAGCCCTCCTAGTTTCTTTGATCCTCTCCACTTGTCCTGTCTGCTCATTCAGCTCATGGTTAAGCAGGCATGCTGATGATAGTTTATAGATGTAGAATCTGAAAGTACTAGGAGACACAACCACATAGCAAACTCTTTTATCCTCTGGTGCCTAAAATCCTTCCATTCCCTCTTCTGGAAACTGCTGAAGAGACCATGTGCTTCAGATACAGGACACAGAGACCCCTGAGCTGCAATTTATTTGAAAACCTCTTTCCTGAATACTAGCTTTCATGACACTATAAGATAACATTCAAGCTTTCAAAGCAACTAACAGTACTACCCAGCTATGGTTCCCATGAACTACAACTGTGGTCAGCATGACATACTAACCCTTAAGGGTGCAGTAGTGGCACACGATATTGGCAGTAATCAACAGCTTTTTAATTGAATTTAAGACTTGCTCCACAAGAAGGAATTCATTCCTAGTACTGACAATCTAACCAACTACTCAGGTTAGTAAAGTCATGGATCTTAAAAAAAAAAAACCAAAACCTATAGTTACTACATTGCTAAGCCAGCATAATCCCCAACTATATTCTAAATATATATTGATATACAGATATATATTTATATAAGATATATATGTATGTATAAAGATATATTCAAAGATAAGTATAGTTCCCATCTTTCATCAAGGAAATTTCTATTTGTATCACACAGCAGTACAGAGAGCCACAACCAATCTTTGCTGATATTTTAAAGGAGAGAAAATAGAAAAATTTGAAAAATGATTAGAACAATTGGAAACAAATATTCTAAGACCATCTGAAAGGAAGGTAGGCTACTGTAGCAAAAATGAAAATACAATGTGATGTGTGTTGTGTGTGCGTGTTTGTGAGTATGGGTGCCTTGTATGCTCTTGTGGCAAATATAGCACTGCAAAGGAAGACAGGCAGGGCACGAGCTTTAAGCTAAAGGATATGGGTTTGGAAGTGATTTTATATGAATATTCTAGCTCACTGAGCAGTAGTGTTCTGATCAAATTTTCAATCCTTACCTGTCTCCATACTTGGATTACCCTGAAGTCAAAGGGAAGCAGAATTTGGAAAGCAACAAAATACTAAAATGTCAAGGTAAATGAGAATGAGTGTGGTACTTAGAATTTAAACATTAATGCAAATGTATAGAGAGCATACTGTGCTTTTACATACAGGCAGGTTTCTAATTGTTTTTGACTTGTGATCTTACAGTAGTCCATGTGATTGCTGCAGTGAACACACAGGTGGACATGTTTTGCAAACAAAGGGACCATGTGACGATGAGTGCTTGATGAAACTTTTAACTTTTCCTACTAGGTCTAAAATATGTGAAAATAGGTGAATATATATAAAGGCCCACATTTTTCATGTTTTCACGTTCTCACGTGTCTCGGCAGTCTAGCTGCTGAATATGAACATCCCCAGTTCATAGCTAATGAGTGGTATTTAGTTAAAGGTGAAGGATTAAGTAAGCTTATATCTGCGTGTCACTTCACAAACCTGCACTCCTAAGATCTGGTGGTCCTTTTATTTCCTTCTTTCTGTTCTTGCCTTTCTAGGTCTGATTACTTTATCCCTCAAAGTTGCAAAGGCATTTTCAAGGCATGATTAAGGATAAACAGGTCCTCAGAAAATGGCTGCTGTAAAATTTATGAATAATCAATTTGGCAAGATATTTTATAATGCTTTACTGAAATTTCTAGTTTTCCTCATTTCCTTGATAAACTGAAATTAGGGTTTTCTTGTTTTTCTTCAGTCTGACTTAGAACCTACTTACAGACGAAATTGGGATAAAATTTTCTAAATAGTTTTCAATGTTTCAGAAAATGTTAGCGCTGTGATGTTTTCTAAATTGCTACCTACTTCTGAAACTTCTTCTTCCATTATTTTGTAGATCGCTTTGTATACTGTATTGTTTTTACATACTATAACCTAAAACTAGATACTTCTTGAATCTCTCAAAATGAATAGCACATTAGTGTGGAATAAATATTAATTAATGATAATTAAAATAATATTAATACAGTAACTTAACTTTGTAATTATTTTGTTTACATTAGCCTTCACTAAAGTCCTACTAGAACAGTATTGATTTTACAACAAATGTAATATCTTAGTCTTGAAAGCTGTTCTGAGATCTATATTTTAATGATTGTTTATATATATATTATATATATATATATATACATCTATCTATCTATCTATATATGATCTAAGGAAACACTTGCATTATTTATTTTTCCATCACTAATATTTGAGTAAAGCAAAAAATAATTTTTTCATAGGCAACTAACATCCAAGTGTCAGAATCTGCAAGTATATAAGGTCATACATTTTCCAGAGAATCTTGAAATATTATGTGATTTTTCTTATAACTATATTGTCAACTTATATTTTAAAATGAGAGAGTGTCTTTTCTATGTACTATATCTTATTTATGATTTTACTTTCAAAGACTTTTTCATGAAAATATTTTACTTGGATTTTCAAATCATGTGTTTGTTGGGACTGGTTCATCTACTGGTCCATATCCACGTAACTCATGCTTTACCGTCACAGACTGGGTTGACACAGAGTAATAGAAAATGATGCATTGGCTGAATTTAAAGGTACATGGACTATTTCTGGCTCAGTCGTGCAGCATGAGATCTGTATCATATTGAAACAAAGCTAACCAAGCAGACAGAGCCAAAAGATATCTATAGCATCCATTAATCAAGTTAGAGTATATATATGTATATACTCACGCTGTTTCCTTGGCATAGCTTTCAAACGTGAAACAGAACAAAATTAGCCTTAGTAACCATTCACACTGATACTTATGTGACCATACTTAGAGAATTATCTCCTGGCAAAAATAGAGGAAATTTACTGTAGTTGAAATTTGTTAGATGCTTAATCCTTTATATAGAGCCTTTTACTTAAGTTTCTTCACTGGTCATCATTAAACATTCTACAATATATTAATATTTTCCCATTATATGTATGTATATGGGTAACTCTACTACTTAAAAACCAATTAATTTCATAGTAAGCTAAAATATTGTTTTAAGTAATGCTGGTATTAAATCACTTCATATTTAAATGACTGTGAACAGACAAATAGTAGAAGAATAAATTAATGGAACTATATTCACTGTCATAGAGGACTTTCAGTTTAGCCAAGAATAATCATTCTAAAGAATTGTCTCATAGACCTTAAAACAGTCTATTATAAATTTCTGCACTCCAGAGGATATGAAGCATTCTCAAGATCTAAGTTTATTTTCTTTTTCCCAAGATATCTTTACATTTAAAATCCTTAAATATGAATTTGAGAGAGGGGTTAGAGAAGTGGTGGGTTTGGGAGAAGTTGAAGATGAATAGGAAGACAAACAACATTGTATGAACTTCTCAAAGGATTGGTACAAATATTTATTTTTAAATAATCTCTGAAGAGATGGCACATAGGTTAAAAGTCCTTGAACAACATTGATTTAGTTTCCAACACCTACCTAGCAGCCCTCAACTATGCAAAGCTCCAGTTACAGAGGATTTGATGGCCTATTCTGACCTCTGTGCACAGAAGGTGCACATGTAGTAACTATCTGTGCAGGAAGGCATAATAATAACAAACATAAAAGAAAATAAATAAATTTTTTAATAAAAAAAATTTAATAAAAAAAAGACCCTTAAGTTGAGACACTGTTGTTCAGAGTATTTATCCAACCTCGTGCAGTGATAGAGGAACGGGCTAGGTCAGGACATATCAGTTTCACCTACCTGCTCCTTCCCTTCATGAAAGATGGAAGTAAATTGCTTCCAACCATATTGAAATTAGGCATTTGTAACATGAGATCTGCCTTCATCTAGATTTCATTACTGCTTTTATACTGTTTACACTGTTTCCCCTTATCTGTGCTAGTCCTGTGACTTACAGTGTGCTGTCTCTCCTAGCTATACCTCCATTCCTGTTAGTCCCTTTTGTTACAGAAAACCAAAGCAACTGAACCAAAAACAGCACAAAAAAAGCTTAATTTTCTTAAATGACTTCAGTTATTAAGTACATATAGCCAATTCTCAAATCTCCATTCCCACCTATGTTCAAGTTGAGTCCTCTCTGCTACATTTAAATCATCCAAATTAAAAATCAGTGGAATATATTACATGATATATAGATCACCCACGTAGAAATAACTATTCACCCACCATCCCACAGTTCCTGCTAACATCACTACTTTCATGGCTGGCTACACTAGCATGCAGGCAATGCAGAGCACATGTACTTGGAGAACGATACTGTTATTATCACTTCTGTTGAAATAATTCCCCACAGAAGAGAAACAGCATGTCAGCAGCTTTGCCATAGTATCTCCACATTTACTTCTGTTTGCAGACACAGAACTGAGTTAAGCTGCTGCTCTTCCTGTCCGCTAAACCTAGTTTGCCCCTGCTTCCCTCTCATGTTATGAACTGCTTTAGGCTCGTAGGTGGAAATAATTTTTAACACATTTGAAATATTTCTTTTTTCCTCTTTGTGTTAGAGTAACATTCTTTTATTTTATTTCAATATTTATTTTTGTAAATAGACTTAATGAGAAGCTCATGCAAGTCAAACCCTTGTTTTCAGAGAAATTATAAATTGAAGAAAGTTGGAAATAAATTCACTTATTTTCTCCACTTATCCTTTATTTCCTTCCTTTCCCTTCTGTGGCCCCCATTTTCTGCCCTTTGCTTCTCTCTCCTCATATGCCCTCTGCTTCCAGCACGCCCCTGCCCTTATTCTCTATTCACTTTCCTTCTCCCTCTTCTTTCTTTTTCTTTATTTTCATTCATTAAACACTTACTTCACAATGCTTTCTTTAGGTGCCTCAGAGTTAGAAGAATATAATCCAGAAATAATTACACTTAAAGGCTAAAAACATTTATGAGGTCAAAATATTCACAACAGGATTTCCGAGTGGATGAACAGATTGGTCTTGGATTATTGTGCTTTTTCTTGGGCTCTTTTTCTTCTCAACAGAAGAAGTCAACATTTGTCTTGTCTGACTCCAAAGTGATAGATTTGTTTCGTCTTATTATATGTTATTTTTTTATATTTGAAAATAAATGTACAAAAACCTAGCCACTAGGATAAAGATTAGCAACTGAACTGCCATTTATCCCTGCTAGGAGAGGGTAAATCAGTTTTCTCCAAAGAAAGACTGAGTATATAAACCACTCGAGGCATGCCTTGTGTTCAGGAGCAGTTGTCCAATATATGAGGAACTCCACGGTTTTTTGCTTTTGGGGTGTGTGTGTGTGTGTGTGTGTGTGTGTGTGTGTGTGTGTGTACTTTTATTTGCTTATAATTTGGTATTTTAGGGGGGGAGGGAAGATAGGAATATGTATTATTTATTTACTTATTATTTTTGTTTTTTATTTGGTGGCAGTCCTTATTATATTGGGGTTCTATTTGATTATTAAAAAGTAGCTTCAAGTTGGTTGGGTAGTGATCAGCAGAGAATATGGAAGAATTCATAGAGGAAAAAAGAATATGATCAAAATTAAAATTGTTTTAAGTAATAAGAAATGTTCTAAAAATAAAAGTTAAAACCCTGCAAAGGTAATTTTGGAAACACATTTAAGGGTTAAATATTTCACAGTGCAGAAAATTAAGATTGGCAAAAGTTATATAATACAATGTTAATAGAACCTATATCAAATTGATTTGAGATTTTAACTTAAAAATTTTCAATTTTAGAAAGCATGTGTTTCTTCACAAAATGAGTCCACAAAATTCAAATCTAGGAAATCTTGAAATCCAAATCTAGGTACTTAGAGACAGATAGTGCAGAAATTAATTGGAGAACGGAAACAGCAAGTATGTCTCAAGGACAGAAAAGACCTTGCATTTTGCGAGATAAGCCTGTGGGAGTTGATATTTGAGTATGTATAGTGTCAGGTCATATGCATCAGGAAGTCCTTAAGTCTGTGAGAAATCACTTAAGTACTTGACTAAGTAAGTGGGGAGATGAGATTTATACTCTAGAAAGTTTGCTTTGGATCTAGGTAGGAGAATCTGAGTAGATTAGTAGTGAAACAACTTGAGCAGAAAATTTTGGTCATGTGATTTGTCTTAGTCAGGGTTTCTATTCCTGCACAAACATCATGACCATGAAGCAAGTTGGGGAGGAAAGGGTTTATTGAGCTTACACTTCCATGCTGTTGTTCATCATGAAAGGAAGTCAGGACTGGAACTCAAGCAGGTCAAGGAGCAGGAGCTGATGCAGAGGCCCTGGAGGAATGTTCCTTACTGCCTTGCATGCTTCTCCTGGCTTGCTCAGCTGGCTTTCTTATAGAGCCCAAGACTACCAGACCACAGATGGTACCACTCACAAGGGGCGCTCCCCCCTTGATCACTAATTGAGAAAATGCCTTATCTCTGGATCTCATGGAGGCATTTTCTCAACTGAAACTCCTTTCTCTGTGCTAACTTCAGCTTGTGTCAAGTTGACACACAAAACCAGCCAGTACATGATTAAAACATTTAAGTAAAATTAATATATTTGTATTATGATATTTTCTGTGGATTTGATATGTGGATTAAAGGCTAAGACAGGACTCATTTTCTGTCTTTCATACTGAGTAGTATCCATTAGAATACTATGATAAGAAGCTGTAATTATCAACTTGATATAACCTAGAATCACTTTGAAAGAGAATCTCAAAGAGAGATTGTTTACATTCGATTGGCCTGGGTTCATATCTGTAGGATTGTCATAATTAATTTAAATAATGTGGGAACACTCAGCTAGTTGTGAGTAGCATCAATACCTAGTCAGAAGTGCTAATTGTATAAAAATGGAAAAATTGAGGTGATCACAAGTAAGCAAACAACTGAGATGGATGTGTTTACTTCTATATGATCTTAATTGTGGGTTTGATTTAATCAGGTATCTCAAGTTCCAGATACTGTGACTTCTGCAAAGTGATGGATTGTAACCTGAAATTGTGGGCTAAAGTACAGTGATTTTCCCCTAACATGTTTTACGCCATGGTATTTTATCTCAGACACATAAATTAATATAAGACAGGAAAATGCAAAGGTAGAAGGTTAACTTAGTCTATTGCATCTATAAAACAGAAGAAAAATAATGATAGGCCTAGGACCAACTTGTGAAGAATTGTAAGTATGAAAATCTGATAGAGGGAAGTCATATTGGAAAAATTACAATGTGAATATCAGTAGTTGGACTTCATATAAAGAAATAAAGGAATGTTGAAATTATTAGGCATGATGAGCACAGTTAAATTATATTTTTCTGTGTGTGCATGGATATATGTATATGGTGTATACATGTGCCTGTTTAAGTATACATGTTCACAGGCCAGAAGAGGATGTTGTATGTATTGTATCAGACATCATCTGATTCAGGGTGTTTCCAGAAAGCACAGGAATACTTTACTCTTTGCCACCTGTAGTTTTGTGGTTACAGGAGAGCAGTAAATTTTTAGGATCCGAACTCAAGTCCTATGGCATCTCTCCAACCACAGAGTGAAATAATGTTTATATTAACATTAAAAAGACTGTCAGATTTGTTGGCTGTAAGGTTTTATTGACTTTAGTAAGAGATACATGGAACAAACTTTCCATAAATCAGATAAGAATTGATGAAGTTTCCCAGCAGAGTCTGGAACAGTCTAGAATGTGTGAAAGAGTTTTAAAGGGAATTAGAATTTACCCTTTCTTTTAAGATAAGATTTTATTCTTGAGAATTTCATACAGTGAATTTTGATTATATTCACCCTCAATGCCTCCTAGTTTGCCCTCGCCTTTCTACCCCTACCTTCTAACACCCTACTTTCTCTTCCCCCTCCCCTCATGGCATTCCTTCTTTCCTTCCTCCTCCTTTTCTTCCCCTCCCTCTTCTTCTTTCTCCTCCTCTTTCTCTTTTTATCCTTCTATATTTTTTCTCTTGGTATATTAAGCAATCATAATTTGTTTTATATACATATATATAGTTAATGACACATTATTTACTCCAGAGGCAAAAAGTTTTATTGGAATTTCAGTTTATATTATCATTAAATGGATAACTTGAAAATAGTAAATAATTAGGTTTTAGAAATGAACTTAAACACTAATTTTTATCATGATACTTCAGCGCACAAATTTGCATTTGTCATTTTCATTTCTTCTATTCTTTATTAAGTCATGATTTTCTATGAATTTCTAAAAAAAAATCTCACTAAGCCAAATGGAATGATATTGTGATGTTTGAATTCATATACAATCATAGAATTCAAAACTAGGAAAAGAAACTTTGACAAAATAATCATATTGAACTAAAGATCATAAGTTATTAAAATAGTTAATATATTAATAAATACATAAAGAAATAATTATTTCCATTCTAATTTCTAGCAATAAATTTGGATGACCATTTGATTGACAGTAATAACTGCAATATGAGCATTGAAGGAGCTGAAGGGGATTCCAACCCCATAGGAAGAACAACAATATAAACCAACCAGACCCCCCCAGAGCCCCCAGGGACTAAACCATCAACCAGAGTATACCTGGAAGGACCCATGGCTCCAGCTGCTTATGTAGCAGAGGATGGCCTTGTTGGGCATCAATGCAAGGAGAGTCCCTTGTTCTTGTGAAGGATGTATTCCCCAGTGAAGGGGAATGCCAGGGCAGGGAGGCAGAGTGTATGGGTGGGTGGGGGAACACCCTCATAGAAGGAGGGGGAGGGCGATGGGATAGGGGGTTTCAGGGGGTACCTGGAAAGGGGATAACATTTGAATGTAAATAAGGAAAATATCCAATAGAAAAAAGAATAGTAAGGCTTGACTCATCAAACAAAACTTGCTAATATTGGTAAGACAATTATTAACTGAAATATTTGATTCTTTTGGAGGAACAACACATACCATTTAAATATCACTATTAAGTTTCACTTTATGCAAAATATATAAACAGGGATTCTATATGATCAATGTTAAACTCAAAATGGAAAGCATATCATATAAATAATTGAGTTAATGATTTGTAGAGGAATCCAGCAACATGACTCCTCTGATCACATCCAAAGACCTGGTAGGTCTTTATGATCTCGCTGGAATGCAAACAGACCCTTAGTACACACCTTTAAGATAAAATCAGTTTGTAGAAGGAAGAAGCCATGTTTGAAAGTGATGTCTAAATGAGTGGCAGACAAAGTGACAAATCAGAGAAAGATTTGGCAGAACGAATCAGAGATAAGATATGCCCAACTCTTAAGAGAAAAGCTATTGAAGAATGGCAGCACAGTGATTTAGCAGTTCATTCAGTTGGGAGTGCAGTGCAGTGGAGTTGAGTTTGCTCATGAGTTCATGCAGTTCAGTGCAGACCAGCAAGTCAGAGAATAAGAAGTCAGATGTTTCAAACAAATTGCCAGTTAGTTTGAGACCAAGCAGAGACTCATTAAGAATTTAAGAGAAGCCAAATGAATCAGTCAGCCTGGAGAGGCGTCTGAGCCAGAACAGCTGAATTGAACCAGCCAGCCAGAGGACAGAAAGAACTGGGAAGGCTGTGCTTATTCAGCAGGAAGTATCCGAGGCTGAAACATTCCTGGCCTAGGTTAGTAGATGGAGGTTGGAAGATTGAAGAGCTTCCAGTCCTACACCTAGGGATAGTTAGAGAAAGAAACACTCTTGGGCTCAACCCAAGTTATGTATTCAGACAGCTTGGGTACATCTCTCACCACTCTATCAGGCAATCAAAAGTTATATTTGCATCTGGTATCACCCTCCGAGATGACAATTACATCAGGGGAATAAAAGATACTTTTACAGTGTTTACTACTTTCTACAATTGGGGACTTTTGGTTTCATGCAGAAGTTTCAAAACTAATAAATGTAAAATTTGAAGTGATATCAAATTTATAGTTATTAGGTATATTGTATCATTACACATTAAAATGTATAACACTGTTTTATGTAAAAGAGTTTTATATAAAAGCAGTGATGTGTTTGAGTGATTGAATCAATCTAGATGTATAGTATTTTCATTTACTTGTTCATTTCAATAAAATAAATGTTATATTAAAAGTAGTATAAATAATTTTAAAAATATACACTACTAGTTTTTCTCCAAAAGTGATCTTGTCAAAATAAGATAGGACACTATATATTGTTGGAGTTATGTGAATTAAGAGGCCAGGTAGGCTCTGATTTCATGGACGGCTTCATGAAACAGAATGTATTTTTACAATCGAGGCTAGGGTTGGATTTAGTGCTCATAGGAGAGGAAGTCAAATGAATCATGATGAATGGAGGGGAGAGGTACTCAGGGATTCGACTTTAAGACTTTACAGGAGTGTGGAAAGTGGTCAGAAGAAGTGAGACTGGACTGTGAAGCAGTCAGCCGCCAAATCCTGCCATAAGGTCATCTACTGTCAGGAAAGCTACGGAAGGAGAGAACACTTTACTGCTCTTGGAGTTTCACAAATTTGAAATGTAACTGTACGTAGTATGAGTCTTAAGATATTTTTATTAAAAATATTTTCTAATTATTTCATATCTTAACAAAAGTGTGTAAAAAATGAGAAAAATACTGAAAAACATACTATTGAAATATGCCTTAGGTTTGGGAGCCCACCTGTAGAAGAACTAGCTCCCATGGGCCCCTCCTCTTCCTGCCCCATGTTTTACACGGTGGAAACAAGACATGTGAGATTGACTTTATGGTTCCTTTCTCTGTCCATTATTCTTTCTTCTGTGAAAAATTATTGAAATACTTGCAATTACAACCCTTCTATTCCTTTCAACCTTCTTTACTAACATTTTAAATAAGCTTTCCAATTAGGATCATTTGAATTATGCTGATTTGTGTATACAAGGAAACATTGGCAGTTCATAAGAAGCTAAGAGTCTTTACTCCATACAAAGACCAAATGTTCACTATTGTTCATGTAATATCTTTTAGGCTTTTAAATTGTCAATACATGAAAGTTGACCTATATTTATACACACACACACACACACACACACACACACACACACATATAATTGTAAGTCACATAAATATTGAATATTTTAGTTTTATTTAATAAATGAAAACACTTACTACATACTTTATTCTAATTTTCCATAGAATTCTATAAGGAGATGATAATTATAATGCATTACCTCTAACTTTAATGTTTTCCCTGTGAAGTCATTCTATACTATATAATATTCTTGAAAACAACAACCCACTAAAACTTTAAAGACAGTCTCCTTCCGGCAAGAAGGATTTCTTCAGAAGTAGAACCTTTTCCAAACATATTAATATTTTCAAAAAGATGATAACCATGTCAGGGATTAGACTGTCTCCAGGGTTGAAACTATAATCTGGTAAATAACTTCAGCAGAGGATCACTTTTCCCTGAACAGGAAACCTGCTCATGTGGGAATCCCACAGACACGCACTGCTTCAAAGACAGGACCATGAAAACATGCCAGATCTTCAAAGTAGGAAATATGCCACCCCTTAGCAAAAACAAAGTCCTTTAAAGTAGGAGCCCAACAGCACACTGAGAATTCTGAAGGAAAAACTCCTCAAGCTTCACAAATACTGCATCTAGGACCCAGCCTTCAGATTTTAATTTTAAAGGGTTTTGCAGATGGTATATAATCTACTTTTTTGATAGAATGTATTTTTTAGAGCAGTTTTAGGATCCTTGCAAAACTCAGTGGAAATAGAGATGTTTCTTTATATATCTCTGCCTCTACAAATGCATAATCTTCCTCATCTGTATCCCCTTCCAGAGTGGTGCATTTCTTAAAACGCAGTCCCCTTTCACTGACAGGTGTTTTTCCCACTCAGACCATTTATGTGTTGTATGGTTTTGGATTTAAAAAGACAGAATGACTTGTATTTATAAGGCTTTTGTTCTACCTACTGCAACTCTCACCATTCAGTCCCTGGCAAACATGCATTTTTGACCTTCTACACAGTTCTATTTTGTTCTGTTATTTTTTTCCAAATTGTCACATAGTCGAATTCAAACAGTATACAGAGTTTTCATGTTGGATTGTTCACTTAGTTATATACGGTAAGGTTCTTTCATGCATTTTCATGGCTTTGTGGCTCTTTTAACTTGAGCACAAAGAAAAATCCCATCATCTGGATAAATAGTAGTTCACATTTAATTGTCTATTTAAGTTTTTTTTTGTTTTCTCTTGAATTATGAATAAAGATGCTATAAAATTTGTGTTCAGATTTCTTTGTTTATTTACACATATTAAGCTTCCTCTAAACATGCTGATGTCATGCTTAAGTTTTGTAAGAAATTCCCAGCTATGCTGCAAAGTGACAGATCTTTTTGCTTTCCAATTAATAATAGATGAAAGTTTAGTCTCTCCATCTTGCCAATATTTGGTGGTTTCCATTTTCTAAGTGTTGTCCATGTGATAAGTATGGTACAAAATTTCCTTTTTCCTCAATCTTCATTTCTATGATGACCGGTTTTGTTCCCCTTGGGGGACCATGGATAAAACACAGCATATCATAAAACCCAGATGGGCGATGAGTACTTGACTTCTGAGTCACACTCTCAACTCCTGAGTCACCTTTTCAAGTCTGTATTTGGCATCTTTATAATTTTATTTATATATTATGCAACTTCCTTCAAGTTTTAATCCAGTTGTTTATTTTCTTACTTTTGAGGCTTAAGGGTTTCTTGTGTATCCTAAGGGGGTACTTTGTATGCTTTTGAAAAATATATTTCCTAAGTCTGTTGCAATGAACTATATGTATATACATTCACCCGCCATATGTCTTTTGGCCATGGAAACTTTACTATGTTCTTAGAGCATTTTCAGTCTTTTTGTGCTTCTACTTCAGTATCTTGTTGGCTTTTCTAGATTATCACAATATAAACAGTATAATAAATTTGCTGACACACACAAATAACTTCTAACTCTTTGTACTCGGATTTTATGAGTTTTGTAAATCAAATTAGGAATACATTCTATGTTTACTTCCAATGTGCTTTTGGAATATTTGCGTTTAGCTTGAAATATTTAACTGACAACAAAGTGTTAAAAAATACTATCAGTTTCAAAAGCCCTAATATAAGGAAATGTGACATCAAAAGCCTCGAACTTATATTCCTTAATTTAAAACAAAGATCTGGAAGAAATAATTAAAAATGGTGAACAGGAATCTAAGGAATTTTATCCATTTTGCTCAGTTCCTATAGCAGCTGGAAGAGCATTTTTTTTTTTTTGACAAAAAAAGTTAGTCATCTTGATTACTGTGCTCTTTTATTTAGGGAAAATGTTCATTGGTTTCATTTACTTGATGGCCACATTGTGTGCTGTTCTGTGAAAAGTGATGAGTGCTCATCCGTCATTACCACAGTCATCATATTTATCAATTATGTGCTTGACACTATTTTCTATTCCGGATTTGGATGTTACCAGACAATACATACTTCTTGGCAAACGTCCAAATTTGAATAAGTCGTGAGATTAGATTAAACTAATATGGTAAATCCATATAAATTGAGTTTCTAAGGAAAGCTACTGAAATATGTAGATATTAAGGTAAAATGTAGACATTTTTACTTTTTCCTTTTAAATTTTCTATATAGTTACCCTAGACATTGATCATAGTAGAAAATATCATTGAAAGTCCTTCCTATGCTATTTTATTTCTAGAATTATTCAGGTAGTTTATGCAATAGGTATTTATTTTAACATTATGAGTAACAAGATTAGGAAGTTGTTTGTGGTCATTCTATTTCCTCTTATCACTATGTATTTTCCCAAACTAAAGATACTACTGTTTATTTAAAAAAGAACACAAACTATAGTATTTGTTTGAGGAAATGTATACACTTATACATAAGATTTTGAATATATGAAACAATAGGACTCAGTATTATGCCTAACAGAGTTTATATTAGATGGAAAAAATGGGTCAATGGATAAACTGCTTGCCTCAGAACTTACATAGAACAGTGCCCAGTACCATACTTCTTCAATCTTAGTGCTCCTATGTCTTGATGAGAAGTAGAGACAGAAGAATCATCAGAAGCTTGAGGGCTAGCTATGATGATATAATCAGACACAGACAACAAGGTGATTCTGTGTCAACCAATGCAGACATGGAGGACTGTCCTGAATTTGTCTTCTTATATGTATGTTCTGCCTGGAGTGTGAAAAATATAGTAGGTTTTAATCTCACAATGGATAACGTGGTTACAGAATTTAGGAAAGCATTTATATTACTTCCTGCTCTACATCTTCTTTTATAATTGGTCGAAACCATTCTGCAAAGGCTACCTTCTTCCTACGCCTAACGCCATATTAGTTCTACAACTTTGAGCAAAATGATTTTCTGAGTTCTCAGTAGTTTTCTGACCTATTCTTTGAACTTTCATTTATAAGCAATGGGTGCTTTCTGTGGGAATACAGCTTTTGGTGGATAGAAGGGAAACAGGCCAAATAACAGTTTTCCTTTCTTGCAGGTGCTGTCGAGTTAAGAGGAGAGTTTGCAGCTGCTGCTATAAATTGGTCCTGCTGCTCCATTATAAATAGTCCTGGGCTTGAGAAATAAGTACATCAAATTAAACCAAAATGTTTAAGCAGGTATTATATGCTAGGTATATTGTATGTTTTCATGTGTGTCTCCTTTAGGCCCTAGGGTATCCCTGAGACATATATCTGATTACTTGTTTATTAATGCATAAGAATTAGAGTTTTGATGATGCATACAGTTTGATTTTGACTTATACTTTAGCAATTAATGAACATTGTTTCACTGAATTGTCAAAATTGCCCAGGTAGACTTCTAGAAAAATACTTTTGTCCTACATAAAATTATATAAACATCAGAAATCATAAGTTTTTATAATAAGAAAAAAATTGTTTCAAATAGGTTTACAAGAACCATCTGATTCTTAAAACTTTAGAGAAAATAATAGTTTATAGCCTTAGAATAATCATCTGGGGACACTAATTTCTCTTTTACAGTAGCCCCTGTGTTAGCTTAATTGCAGTTTAAGTGCTTTGGAACTTGAATTTTCTCATTTTAATAAAAGGAATCTTTTTTTTTTTTTTTGATCATAGGCCACAAATGTAAATGAACAGATTTATTTTACTATTGAGTCTTTTCTACCTCTATGACGAATATAAAGTTTGTTCAATAAAGATGTCAAGAGTCCTATAGAAATTAAATAACTGGGCTGAAGAATCTTGATTTTATGCTTAAAAACAACAGATATACAATTAAGATGGAGCCATCATTAAGATTAGATTAGATTTCTTCCAGTGTCAGAAACATCAAATATGAAGACCATGTACTAAACCTCTGCTTCTTGGATTTTCTTGTCTCTACTTTTTTGGGGGAGGGGATTTTGTAACTATTTTATGGATGATATTATTTTTGTATAAAAATTAAAGTGAAAAAATAAAATATTTAAAAGAACATATTTGAGAATCGCAGTAATAAGCTTATTGCACGCTATAATATATTCTATATTTTTATAAAAAAAAACAACTAAACTACATCAGTCCTGTCTACAAGACGTGCTGGGATAATGGTAGCACAGAACTTGTAGAAGTGATCAACCAATGATTGGTCCAACTTTAGGCCCATGCCACGGAGAATGAGCCCACACTTTACACTGCTTGGAGGGCTGGGAACCAGAGGCAGAACAGCCTAGAGACTCACATAGAACCAAACACAACTGGCAAAATTTATTTATTTATTTATTTATTTATTTATTTATTTAACAGTGATAAAAGAATTCCTAATAATATTCTGCAATACTCAGCTAGAGACTCACATAGAACCAAACACAACTGGCAAAATTTATTTACTTATTTATTTATTTATTTATTTATTTATTTATTTATTTATTTAACAGTGATAAAAGAATTCCTAATAATATTCTACAATACTTATAGACCAGTGTCTAGCCTAATTGTCCTCAGAGAGGTGTCATCAGCAATGGACAGGAGCAGATGCAGAGACCTAGGCAGGGCCGGGGGATCCTGGCAGAAGAGAGGGAGGAAGGATTGTAGGAACCAGTACAATAAATGAAACCTTTTCTCTCAGGAATAAATTGAATACAAATTTTAACAATTACGAAAGTGATAAGGCATGATGTACACTTATAACATCCAGTCCATTATATCTGGCAGTTTAGATCAAGTATTTCATCATCTATCCTAACTTAGTGAGTTTACAATTCTGTACCTCAATCATCTTTGATTTTAACTTGTGTTACCATCTGAAAACCATCTTTTAAAATCTAGAACACCTTCTTTAATGCTAAACAATTCAAGTTTAATTGTGAGACTATAACTATCAATCCCATCAGAGATTTGAGAAGGAATAAATATTTGAGTATGCAGGAAGTACAGGAATGCAGCTTCCAGCACTGAAACAATTGGCAGAGACAACTGACTGCCTGGACAGTCCCCAGTATTCCTTATAATTTTGGAGCATCTATCTTCATCCTTCTGGACCAGAACATCTGACAGACATTAAGTGAAGAAGGAATTATGAAGGACTTGAGTACCCTGTCTTGTCAGAGTTTAGCAGTCAACTATCCTGCATCCATTTGTCCTTTTTGGAGAGCATTCTGTCTGCAGTTAATATTAGGGCATTTCTTGACCAGTCATTAGCTTAACACAATTGAAGCAACTTGACACAGAGGCATTGATGCTCAATGTCTTCTTTGAAGTAGAATGGGGGTACTGTTAGGAGCAGAACTATCTCATAGTCAAAAGATCTTTTAATAATGAAATGATTTTAAATGCTATATTCTATAGAGCTCTGATGATTTTAAAGACCATCTTTTTACTTATAGCATAACTGAATTGTTAAGCACTGATTATTTTTAGCTGTTTACAATTTGAATGACCTTGAAACCATTTTATTGTAGTTAACTAAATTAAAATCTAATATGACCATGAGTTTTTCTATCTGACTATTAAGTTATGTTACTTAATTATTTTAATCAGTTTGTAATAGTAGATATTTAAAGGACTGGGATTAAACCTTGAATTTTTAGATAAGTTTCATGGCACAATGCCTATCTAAGAGTAACAAAATTAATTTTAAATTTTGTATCAATATACAAAAATTTATACCAATGAAACCCTTAATGCTGTATCAATATCCCAAATTTTGTATCAACATAAGAAAATATAACTTTAATTCTGCATCAAAATATGAATATCTCTAACAAAGTAAGATTGGAAGCTTAGACTCGGAGATTTCTTTCTTTCCTTTCCTCTTCTTTTTTAGGTAGAGGGAAGAGGGTTGAAAAAAAACCAGTAATATTAGCTATAGTAATATTATAAGAAATTAGACAAATGGGGATGATTATTAAATCTACTCTTAAAGTATTTTATAGCTATAATCTTTCTCTCTTTTTAAAAGTGAGCAAATGAACAAAATGAACAATAAGACAGATAAAAACAAGAAACAAACAAATGCACAAAAACACAAAAATGAAACCAAACTATACAAATGAAAGACAAATAAGACAGGGGATGTTAAAAAACAAATAAACAACAGCAAGAAGAAAAATCCAATTTGAGTCAAAAAATGTTCAAAAATACCACTGAGTTTCTTTTGTATTGGTCAACTAGTACTGGGCACAGGCTTGCCCTATAGTGTGGTTGGTATATCCAGTGAGATTTTAAGTGAAAAAACAAAACAAAGCAAAAAACTAAATTTTGTTTTGCAAGTGGGAATCAATTGCAGATAGTGACTCAGTTAGGGGTAGAAGCCATGTCCAGTTCCCCCCTTCAGTGCTGTGACCCATTTACTTGAACCTGTAACTTCCCTGTGCATGCTGTGTGGTTATTAGTTGTTTATAGTACACAGAAGCATAATAATTGCATTTATCATATTTATTGATGTCAATAGCAATTCCATCTGAAATATTAAGCAACTTGAAAAATATTTCAAATATTTTTCAGCAAATGTTGTCAGTTGTTTTCACTTGCAGTTTAGTCCAGATCTTTAATAAAATATATGCTAAATGTCCACGGTCAAATATCCAGATTTCCAGGCATTTCTTAAAATAACAAAAGAGCCTGTAAAACTTTGTTTAGTTCATCCAGGGTTTGTTTCAGATTATGCACCCGTGCCATCCCAGAGCCTTCACACTGGAGGAGAAGCAACTGCTTTCTAGGTGCTCTTTGTCTTGGGTTAGTAAAAGTACCCTGTCATTTTCACTGTCACAGTAAATACAGGTGAAAGAAACAATCTCTGAATTCATTGACTATTCACTTTTTCATGTTTCAATTAGGTTCTGTGGAGGTAAAAATGAATGAAATAAAAGAAGGAAGAAAGGAAGAAGAGAGATAGGGAGAGGTGAAGAAAGTTGGAAAGAAAGGAAGATTGTAATGACTGCTAATACAGTTTGGAGCAAAATGGTAAAAGGTTACATCGCTTTTCATCTTGCCCTGTCAATACAGCTGTGAGCACTGTGGAATGAAGAAGTGATGTCTCAGTGTCGTGATAGCAATGTTATCTTTGGCATCTAAATAATCCAAGATGACGATTTATAAATTTCTGTTCAAAATATAGGGTATAGATTAATGAGACTCTAGAATTCATTCGAGGGCAAGGATCTTTGTTTTCTTATGTATTCAAAGTGCTGAAAACAGCCCATGATGTCATCCCAAAGTACTCACTAAGGAAGTAAGGAGCAAATGCTGATGTATGAGGTCTGGCCCCCTCTCCTCCATCAACTTCCTAAAGCACTCTAAGAGAGAGTAACTCTGTCATTTTAGCCTTCATTCTCTTCTGAAAAATCTGTGTATATTAGAAACTATATGAAAGAAGAAATGTTGATTTTATTTTAAGTGTCCAATCTTCCTTTGATCAGCTGTCTCAAAATTTCATTGTTTTACATTTCATTAGCAACGGTGGAGGCAGGGAAAGATTGGTCTTTTGTCTATGTTAGTCAAAAAATAGTTCTTATTCTAAGAAGAAACAATAAATGTTCCCTGCTCTTCCTGGAACAGTAAGCTCCTGCTATGTAGCATCCAATGTAGGTGCAAGCCATTGTGTAATATTGATGGATAGAACCACACTCTGCTTCTGCGTGAGATAACAATTATGTGACCTAGCACTGAATGTAGCAGCACACCAACAGCCTTCATCCTCATGAAGGGCATCAGATTGTATGTAGTACGTCTGTGATCTCCTCAGGACCAGGCAATGGACATTTGTATGTACAGTGCATCGGATGTGTTTGAGCTGCACTGATGACTAACCATTTCAGGCTGAACTGAGAGCACTACAGCCTCTTTAAGTTCCTGAATCTTATCCCAATTATATTTCATTTAATAACACTCAGTGAAATATCTGGTGGCAGGGGAAATGAAACTACATGCTTTTATGGGATCATTCATCAAGAACTAATTGAAGCTTTCATACAGTTTAGTGCTGATAAAACAGTGTAACAATAAACAATAACAAAATTCACTGGAGAAGGATTTGTTTTGCCGTGAGGAAAATGGTTTTGTTTCATCCTGGGATTCCTGGTTAAAAGAGTCTCCAATTTACAAAGGGATAAGTGCAGGCTCCTCTGCATAATGCCAGGGTGGGAGCTGTGTCAAATGCATTAGTGTTGCTTCACTGGGGCCATTCTACTCCTAAGTATCTGCTATTGTGTGGGACTCTGGCAGGAGGCTGCAGGACCAATAGGATTTTTAAAAGTTTCTTTTTGCTACTTACTATCATTGTGTTGGAAGCAGCTAGCTCCTCCATAGTTATTCCTGGAAATTTAGAACCATCTTAAAGTACACTTTCCAAAAAAAAAAACCAATTTTGAAATCACTTTTAAATACCTCCTTGCAAGAAGTTCACTGGCATCTTGTCACGGGTGTCCCTGTTTTTCAATGGAGAATTTGTATATTGGAGAGAGAGAGAGAGAGAGAGAGAGAGAGAGAGAGAGAGAGAGAGAGAGAGAGAGAGAATTCATTAAAAATTCTTAGATTCTTAGGAGGAAATGCTAACAAATGAAATATATAGGAAAGGCATTTCTGTGGGAAAATTGAAAATTCCTTTAAATAGCAATGATGATTCCTATAGGGTATGCATGGTATGAAATACTTTGTTATAGCTGCAGTGTTTACTTGGCAACTTCCCTGTCTTTTATGTAAAAACCACAGATTTTGTTGGAAAATCATCCTGCCTAGACTCCACTTACCTTGAATGAATAGGACTATGGAACCTTCCATTATGATTTAAAAAAAAAAAAGATTTACTTTATTTGTATGAGTACACTGTAGCTGTCTTCGGACACACCAGAAGAAGGGCATTGGATCCCATTACAGATGGTTGTGAGCCACCATGTGGTTGCTGGGAATTGAACTCAGGACCTTTGGATGAGCAGTCAGTGCTCTTAACTATTGAGCCATCTCTCCAGCTCCCATTATCATTTTTAATACTGTGATAATGTTGGATATATACCACAGATACATGATCATCATGTAATAAGGCCCATGAAATAATACACAAATGATATTGATTAGTAATTTTAGATACTATCTCCAAAAATTCTGATAATATAGTCAGATATAATTTCACACTGAACATTTTTACTCATATTTACTTTGTATTATAAGAGGAAATTTTTGTGGCTTTCTAAAAATCTTAATGCCTCTGAAGCAAACCACTGACAGGATTACATTGTTCTCTAGAATAAGAATGATTTAGAGAAAGGAAAGTCAAAGTAATGCTTTGTTTATTTCAGATGCCAGATAGTTCAGTTAATTTGCAGCGCATTTAATGAGTGAAGAATACTTTCATAGCATAGCATCTAAGAGGTATTGATAGGTATGTTTGGGTAGAAATTTGTGATAATGGACATTATAGTTTTCCTGAGAAAATTTGACTTTCTATTTAGATTTACTGAACAGTAGATTTTTAAAGATATTTATTTATTTATTTATTTATTTATTTATTTATTTATTTATTTATTTTTACTTATTCAGTTTACATCCTACTCAATGCCTCCTGCCACCACCCCCCCCACAATCCCTCCCCATTCCCCATTCTCTTCTCTAAACAGGCAGGAGGACCCCTGGATATCCCGGCCACCCCAAGTCTCTGCAGGCTAGGTGTTTCCCCTCCCACTGTGGCCAAACAAAGCAGCCCATCTAGTAGAACACATCTCACATACAGGCCTCAGGGATAGCCCTCACTCTAGTTTGAACAGTAGAATTTTGTAGTGAAGTATCTAAAAATGTGGAATCTAATAAGTTAGCTTAGTTTAATTTAGCAATATGCTGCAATTCTTGAACTCCAGTTCTCAGACACACCGGGCAGCGTCTATTCCAGGAGTACCCTTAGTATGCTCGATAGTTTTTCATTGTCTTTACGTAAAGCCATCTGAGAGGAGGGAACCTCAATTTAAAAAAAATGCCTCCATTAGATCAGGCTGTATACAAGCCTGTCTGATATTCTTGATGGAGTAGGGCCCAGCACATTGTGGGTGGTGCCATCCCTGTCTTGTGGTCCTAGGTTCTATAAGAAAGCAGAATGAGCTACCCATGAGAATCCAGTAAGCAGCACCCCTACATGGCTTCTTCCTCACATCCTGCCTCCAGGTCCTTGCCCTGTTTGAATTCCTGCCCTGACTTCCTTTGATAGTGAACAGTAACCCGGAAGTATAAGCCAAATAAACCCTTTCCTCCTGAACTTGCTGGTGGTTAAGGTGTTTCATTGCATCAATTAAAACCCTAAGACACTCTGAGTACATACTCTTTCTCAGTATTTCTGCAAGGCTCAATCACTCATCATTTTCTGACCTTGATCAAGCTGCACTCAATGAAAACATGGCCATCACCTTTCATACTACAGTTGCTACAAAGTATTCCCATAATTGTTCCCCGTCATCTAACCCTTAAGGTTTGAATATTTGATTATTTTAAGTCTAATTCCATTCACTAAAATGAACTGTTAATGAAGACAAATACAATGTCCTTGTGTTGGTAGGTCCAGTATATTGTCTAGAGTCTAAAAGCTAATTATAGACTTTCAGGGACTTAGGGTAAGGAACTAGGTTGGAATCCTGGCATAGAAAGTAACTGGTGAAGTCATTTCGTTTCTTAATTCTTACCCTGTATGCATATGAAAAGCTATGCATGTTTTGTTATATTCAGCAGGAGCTTGGATAAAAGGTCTGCTAAAGAAAGGTATTGCCAATGAAATATTAAGCTACTTTTAAACTGCTCAAAAATGATATAAGATGCTGTCTTATCTGAGTTGTCTGATAATAGAACAGCCAGAACTGGGTTAAGGTACTGGTTTTAGTGGATCAGTTAAAAGCCTCTTATATACTGCTATAAGATAGTCTATAGTGAGTTGTTGCCAATGCACCTGTCAGTGCTTTGTTACTTTGTGACGTAGTGATCCAAAACAAGCAAACAGGGTAGTGTGATAATTCAATATAAGTTCAGCTTATCTAGGCTATGGTAAACATGTGGTTTGGTAAAATACTAGTCTCAATACTGTTAAACAGCATTTTGCAGATGTGAATAACATTTATAATAATCTGACTTTAAGTAAGTGCAAATAATGTTGATGGTCATGGTGAACTTATTAAGTACTTAATAATTCTAAAAAACAGAAACTGAACTGGTCTGAAAAGGTAATATTTCCCTGTTGAGATTTTGTCTAAAACTGCTTCTATTATGTTCATTTGAATCCCCAAAATTGCAAGAGAATCTGCACATCCACATGTAAGACACTGAGGGAACCCTGTCCCCCAGTTGGTTTTGATTGGTAAATAAAGTTGCAGGAGGACATTGGCTGGGCAGAGAGACAGACGTGGGACTTCTAGGATTCCCGGGCAAGGGACTGAGGAAGGAGAAAGAAGGGGGGACAGCCATGTTAGGAGAAGAGTCAAGAAGGCGAGCCTGAGAAGTGTGGGACAGAGAACAGAGCCGCTATGTAGGAGCCAGGGGATCTCAGCTCGAGAGGGGTGCGCAACTTTGTCTAGTGCAGCAAAGAGGGAATATAGGTTTTAATAAGTAGTAACTTCGGGATATTGGAGGATGTGGCCTAGCCACTTGGAGGTTAAGAAGTGGCAATTGGGGTGTTTTAGGCTTATACAAATATAAAGGCTGTGTGTATGTGTTTTTTCATTTGGGAACCCAGAGCATTGGGGTGGTAGCAAGGAGTGCCACTGCCGCCAGAATCAACTGAGTAGCTTTAATTGGGCATGCTAAAGCAGAAATCATGTCTGCATTTCTGTCCGTCCATGTTCTGTGAATGACTTAATAGCTCCCACACTTATTTGAACCCACCCCTAAACATAAATATTTTTCTTTTTCTTAAATATATTTTATGAGCCCTGATTGCTAAAGGCAATAACCTATGTCAGATAATTCCTGATTTGGAGAATATTTTAAATATTAATAAAACTTCATGTGTTAATTTATTATGATGATGCTCGTAGCTAATGGGCCCTTATGGAATGACCATTCTTTCTGTAGGAAGGAAGATCTTCTGAACTGTATTTGCCAGAGGAATCAACCCTCAGCTAGCTTATGATAGATCCACTGTACATGTAATATTTGTTGATTGATTTGGCATGCCAAATAATTAAACGTCTAATTAATGGGAAATTTTGGTCAAAAATAACAAGGCAGGAAATATTTTTTATGTAGTTTCAGTAACACAGTACTTGAAAATGTCATAATTTTTCTCTAATACTACCAAATTTAAATTCTATTTTTTTTAAAACCAGATAAATGATTTTTTAAATGCAATAAGTGCACTTTCCCCAGTGTGTTTAATAAAATGAGCCATGTAAAGCAGCGAGGATCCAACATCTCTCTCCTTCCTCCTGGTGTATCTACAACAGCACTATCAAGCTTTCTAAGTTTCCATATTTTGACTACAGTTTAAATGTTAAATTATGCCACTTTCCATTTTTATAAACAGAGATACCAACTGATTTCATTTTTTCCTTTAATTGAATGAAGTGACCAAAAAACTGTTCAAAGTACATACTAGTTTTCAAGTGGGCTCACATTGACTAAGGCCTTGTTTAGAAATAAGGTGTGACTTCCTTGGCTGATAGGAAGATGCAGAATCTAGGCCACTCATCCCTCTATACACAGGAATATTCCAAATGGGATGGAACACATGGCCAGTCCAAGGATTCTCAGAAAGCGCTTCTCTTGAAAGCATTTAGTTATCTTGTCACAGTACAGAAAAAGACAGTAAGATGATTCAGAGGTCTATTGTCAATGCAAGGGATGCATAGATATACAGTGCTTTAAATAGTAAAGAGAAGTGAGAATTATCATCAACATTATGAAGTATGTATTTTATTAAATATCCTCATGATGTGAATTTTATTTATTAGCAGTAACTTTTACAAATGAAATGTATTCATCCTTAGGAATATCACTTAATTTGAAACACTGTAAATAATAATATAACAGTATAGATCTTATATAAAAGTATCTTCTGCAAACATTAAGATGGTAACAAGAAGGGAAAGAGTTGTTTTTATATAGGAGGGAGAGATCAGCTTAGTCACACTCTTATTTTTTAAGATCTTTACAAGATACCTTAAACAACATTTTGAAAATCGATTTTGGCACTGTTATGAAAGAAGAATATTTAATCTAGTTTATTCAGAAGGTAAATCTATGAATTTGTCCCACATAAGTAAGAAATAATGGTATTAATTTTGAAAGCAAAGAGTTTTCAAACAAATATGCTGAAACTGGCTGTCAGCACAAGACTCTGAGTAGCACTTCCCTGCCAGAATATGCCTGGGGCTGGGGCAGAAAACAAAGGTAAGTCTGGGATGTGGTCTCATAGATATAGATGGAAGTATAAAGCCAGACAGTAAATATTTGCTAGCAAGTTTAGGCTTAGGAGCAGTGAGACCTACGATGAGCCCAGAAACATACTCATTAAGATGAGGTCATGGAATGAATGAGGCCACAGTTACACTGATACCAAAACCTCACAAAGACCCAACAAAGAAAGAAAACTTCAGACCAATTTCCCTTATGAATATCAATGCAAAAATACTCAATAAAATTCTCGCAAACTGAATCCAAGAACACATCAAAACGATTATTCATCATGATCAAGTAGGCTTCATCCCAGGGATGCAGGGATGATTCAATACCCGGAAATCCATCAATGTAATCCACTACATAAACAAACTCAAAGAAAAAAAACCACATGGTCATTTCATTAGATGCTGAAAAAGCATTTGACAAAATTCAACATCCCTTCATGAAAAAAGTCTTGGAGAGATCAGGAATTCAAGGACCATACCTAAACATAGTAAAAGCAATATACAGCCAACCAATGGCCAACATCAAACTAAACGGAGAGAAACTTGAAGCAATCCCACTAAAATCAGGGTCTAGACAAGGCTGCCCTCTCTCTCCCTATCTATTCAATATAGTACTTGAAGTTCTAGCTAGAGCAATTAAACAACAAAAGGAGGTCAAAGGAACACAAATTGGAAAGGAAGAAATCAAAATATCACTCTTTGCAGATGATATGATTGTATTCTTAAGCAACATGAAAAACTCCACCAGAGATCTGCTACAGCTGATAAACAACTTCAGCAAAGTGGCCGAATACAAAATTAACTCAAGCAAATCAGTAGCCTTCCTATACTCAAAGGATAAACAGGCTGAGAAAGAAATTAGGGAAATGACACCCTTCACAATTGTCACAAACAATATAAAGTATTTTGGTGTGACTCTAACCAAACAATGAAAGTATGACAAGAACTTCAAGTCTCTGAAGAAAGAAATAGAAGACCTCATAAGATGGAAAGACCTCCCATGCTCATGGATTGGCAGAATTAATATAGTTAAAATGGCCATCCTGCCAAAAGCAATCTACAGATTCAATGCAATCCCCATCAAAATTCCAAATCAATTCTTCATAGCCTTAGGAAGAGCAATTCTCAAATTCATATGGAATAACAAAAAACCCAGGATAGCAAAAACTATTCTCAACAATAAATGGACTTCTGGGGGAATCAGCATTCCTGACCTCAAGCTGTACTACAGAGCAGTAGTGATAAAAACTGCATGGTATTGGTACAGTGACAGGCAGGTAGACCAATGGAATAGAATTGAGGACCCAGAAATTACCCCACACAGCTATGGTCACTTGATCTTTGACAATGGAGCTAGAAGCAACCAGTGGAAAAAAGACAGCATTTTCAACAAATGGTGCTGGTTCAACTGGCGGTCTACATGTAGAAGAATGAGAATTGATCCATTCCTATCTCCCTGTAGAAAGCTCAAGTCCAAGTGGATAAAGGATCTCCACATAAAACCAGATACACTGAATCTAATAGAAGAGAAAGTGGGAAAACATCTTGAACACATGGGCACAGGGGAAAAGTTCCTGAACAGAACACCAATGGCTTATTCTCTAAGATCAAGAATCAACAATTGGGACCTCATGAAATTACAAAGCTTCTGTAAGGCAAAGGACACTGTCAATAGTACAAAACGGCAATCAACAGATTGGGTAAAGATCTTAACAAATCCTACGTCTGATAGAGGGCTAATATCCAATATATACAACGAACTCAAGAAGTTAAACTCCAGAGATCCAAATCGCCCTATCAAAAATTGGGGAACAGAGCTAAACAGAGAATTCTCAACTGAGAAAATTCCTAGGGCTGAGAAGCACCTAAAGAAATGTTCAACATCCTTAGTCATCAGGGAAATGCAAATCAAGACAACCCTGAGATTCCAGCTCACACCAGTCAGAATGGCTAAGATCAAAAACTCAGGTGACAGCAGATGCTGGTGAGGATTTGGAGAAAGAGGAACACTCCTCCAGTGTTGGTGGGATTGCAAGTTGGTACAACCACTCTGGAAATCAGTTTGGTGGACCCTTAGAAAAATGAACATAATACTACCTAAGGACCCAGCTATTCCACTCCTGGGCATATACCCAGAAGATGCTCCAATATGCAATAAAGACACATGCTCCACTATGTTCATAGCAGCCATATTTATAATAGCCAGAAGCTGGAAACAACCCAGATGTCCCTTATCAGAGGAATGGATTCAGA